>OY720685.1:33071671-33678943 GCA_963170755.1 Amphimallon solstitiale | reverse complement strand
GCAAAAACAAAACGTGTGATACGCTTCACAGACGATAAGTGCGCGCTATATACAGTAAAAGCGCGGGATATTATTATTCGACTTTACAAAGCCCGCCATAATAAAATTTCCAGAAGGATGGAAGGCCCGGATTATCAAGAAGAATTCGAAATGATATACAGTCAAGAAAAGTAAGTACAAGCACTATTAAATAAAACTCCATCTTGCAATCCTATAAATAAATAAATAAAGGAATCTTCATGTGTGTGGTATAAAATTACCGGATAGCAACAATTTTTAGAATATTATTTAAATATTTAATAAATCCTTCTTTGAGTAAGCCTTAGGTTGACGTGAGAATCTCAAGTTAAGGCGATTCAACGAAGTATCAGTAATTTTACCTGAATAGCAACGATTTTAGAATATTATTTAAATATTTAATAAATTCTTCTTTGAGTAAGCCTTAGTTTGACGTGAGAATCTCAAGTTAAGGCGATTCAACGAAGTATCAGTAATTTTACCTGAATAGCAACGATTTTAGAATATTATTTAAATATTTAATAAATTCTTCTTTGAGTAAGCCTTAGTTTGACGTGAGAATCTCGAGTTAGGGCGACTCAACGAAGCATTAACGCTCTCATTTGAATAACAATAATTTTGAAATATTATGAGAAACATCTAATAAGTTCTTCATCGTTTAAATCTCGACTTTGACGTGAGAATCTCAGGTCGAGATGATCCAATGGGGATACATCGGTAAAAAGTAAAGAAAGTGAATTTAGTAATTTCCTGATTTGTAAGCATACATGAAGAATTAACTCAGTAGTTTTTTACAATTTTCTTAAGGAACAAAGGATTTGCAAGGTGCTTGTACTATTGATGAAAAGAGAACACACCAAAAATAAAAATAAAGTATTGTATTGTATGATAATAAAATATTATTCTCCATGTTTTTGTAAATTTATACTGTGAATAAAAATAAGTTGTGCTGACATTCACTATTTACTTATTTATACCCATCCCAAAGGAGAACATAAGGAAAGTAAACATCACTATCACAGGTAGAACTCACAATAAGCAAAAAGCTGCGACACATTCCCCGTTATAGAATAACAAAGAAATTCGCCTTTAGACCCTGAGATTATTAAAGAATATCAATTTATTAATTTAACTATTGGTTATCAACCATAGTAGAGAAGGTCACAGCAATATGTATATTTTAAATATGTATATGTTTTTAACTTTTGAAAATGTCTCTTTGGTCCAACTTACTGAAACCATTAATGGTCGTTTACTTGCCAAAGAATGGATAACCCGCCTTGGAAAGTGCACGAATTTCTTTCCAAATAAAGCCATGAAAAATATTGCATTTTTATTTAATTAATTTTGTACTTATTGTTTGTTATCTATATGTAAATAAATTCGAAAAATACATATTTTATTTAAACATACAGTATTATTCCCCATAAATCTGTAGGTACGGTATTTTTATTGCAAAAACGGTAATTTATACCACCAAGTACGATATATTACCACAGTATAGAGCTGTAGTGGGACTCTGTGCACTATCGATATCCACTTTCGTCTCGTCTTGGTGAAAATTGGTACTCTGTATAACATTTTTGTCGTCGATCTCGCTTCCCCTTCCATTCGCCCACTATCGTCTTCAAGCGAAGCCAAGGGATGTCTCGTTTAGAAAGAGACGTCTCTCGCTTTGCAACTTCCTGCGCATGTAAGAGAAAGACAGAAAATAAACTAGGTACTAAAGTGTAGTAATATAAAGAAAATAATTTGGGCAAGTTATAAAACATGTGGATACCGCAAGTAAAAATATTTTTTTCAAAAGAATTGCTATATATTATTTTATTTCTATTTCGTACACCTTCTAGGTAAGACGATTTTATATTTGCTTTACATTTGATATTTTCATTACTTTTTGAATTTATTAAATATGAATTAGTAATTCTTTGAAATATCTGCTTGAAATATATATGGAAAGTTTTGCTAAATTTGTGTCATTATTTTACATTTGATATTTTCATTTCTCTTTGAATTTATTAAATGTGAATGAATAATTCTTCAAATATCTACTTAAAATATATGTGGAAGGTTTTGCTATATTTTAGTAATTATTTTATTTATAAGTATAAACATATTGTGGTAGTTCACCAACATGAATTAGTAATGATATGTGGGAAGTACTAGTGTTAATAGAATATACTGTATATGTTTTTGAAGTGAGTATTAAAAAAATGAAAGTTGATAAAATTTAATAGACCGAACTATAATAAAGTAAATAGCTGTGGGAATATTTGATTTATACTTAAAATAATTGTGAGAATATTAAATGGATATATTCCTATGTTTTTGGGCATCGTGTAAAGTTGGTTGCATATCGGGGTATGTTGAAGTTTTTCTTGCATCGAGTGGTTGGTTGCCTATCAGGTTTCTTTGTTGCATTAATTTTACCCATTACTGAAAATAGAATTTTTAAATATTACTTGATGTATTTTTATATGTAATATTATTTTGTAAAAGCTTGTTTAATTAACACTATTGAAAAATAGAGATAATAAGTATGAATTTTGAACCATAAAGGTTAAAAAAATGATGTATAGTTGCGCGCTTAAATTCAAATATGAGAAGTGTCAGATTTTGACATTTAAAATAACAACGTTATAGTATTGAGTATTTGGTTTGCCGAAGTATGTTAAAGGTTGAAAAAAATAAAGTAATGAATTAAATTGATAAATTTTTGGAATTACAAAAAGGTATTTTAAATATTCAAGTTCAAATAAAATATGTTTTGGATTATCACAATGTGTGTACAAAGATGATTGGATATTAAAAAATTAAGGATTTATTGCCAGGGATATGAGGGATAAATAAAAAAGAGTTTCTAAATAATTTTAGAAAGCAGTAGATGTGTTTTTCGGAAAAACGAAGTTTTTCTCCGAAAAATACATAATAAAGTTATCAATTATTACATAAAAGTGTAGAAGAAGTGATAAAGATAGAGTGGAAAAGAAAACAGATATTTTTTAGGTGATTTAAATATTCTCAGGAATAGTACCATTTATCATCATATAAATAGACTTTAAAAAATACAAGAAGAAAGGATTTAATTTACTAATAACGAAATAAATGAAGAGAATTTAAATTTGAGAAGGAAGCGAATAATTATATGATTATAATTTAAAAATAAACTTACGGCATTGGTAATTATCCAAGAAGAATAATCCATATTCAGCTAGAAAATTATTACACAGGAGAGTTGTTCGAGTTCCAGTATTTGTACTAGTATATCAATCCAGAAATAGAAGAATTCGAGAACTTTAACATAGCAGGCGATCACAGGTATTCCAGTCCGGTGGAGATATAATTCGTGGAAAGACAAGTATCAAGGAATAGTACACAAGCGTTCGACGGTTCGAGATTCCAGATGATAGCAGATTTGAAGGTATAACAGGATAGCAGTCATCACAGTCCATATCCCGAGTATTCCAGTCAATTAGGCAAAGGAAAGGATCTACATCTTTGGAACCAGTACATGTCATCTTCGAACTAAAAAGAAATCGTTTGGATAACAAGAAAGAATACCAGTTCAATATTTGTGACAGGTCGTATAATTATTTGGAATTATCTGAGTTTAACAGTTTCAAAGATAGTAAAAGTATAACAGAATTTAGACAATTTTTAAAAAAAATCGTACCTAATAATATTGTAGATAATT
The DNA here is from genome assembly GCA_963170755.1 of Amphimallon solstitiale. Taxonomy (NCBI): domain Eukaryota; kingdom Metazoa; phylum Arthropoda; class Insecta; order Coleoptera; family Scarabaeidae; genus Amphimallon; species Amphimallon solstitiale. The sequence goes on along the minus strand of OY720685.1, from coordinate 33,675,231 downwards.
AAGAAAAGATATTTTGTATTTTCCTTTCACAACATTAATTTGTGACTGAATTTAATAATTTTATAAAATCAAAGAATCTGATTGGCAAACTAAAACTAAGTAAATTGTATGGGAAATTAAAATTCAAACAACAACTATACAGTATTTTTTATAATAGTATAATAAATATACTTACTTGCTTACATTTCGATTCACGAAAGGTATATTTTCGTGTACTTATAAATTTTATAGGAGTTTTTTTTAAACAAGCTTGATACTTCCATGTATGTATATTTGTTGGAGATTGTGTTGGGAACTACCATCTGATTTAATATTTGCCTAGATTATTAAACAAATTAGTTTTGATATATTTGTTTTTATTTGGTATGTGGAGAAGGATTTTGAATTATATAGATGAAACAGATATGACGCTAAGAACCTTAACCTATGAATAGAAAAACAACTGTCAGTGATTTGTTTATTTATTTGAATAGTATGCTAATACAAACCTTGATATTGAGTTCATAGTAAGTATAAATTGAAGATACATTTGGAACACATATAATAATTACTTGAGAATTACTGTTAAGTAAAATTTGAATGATAAAATAAAGAATTATAAAACGTAATGATACTATAATATATACGGGTATTGAAGAAATTACATATAGGCAACTGTTTGACTTTGAGGAATCAAGTGAAGTTAGTTACATATAAAAATAATTAGTTTAAATTTTTAAAACAAGAACTGAGTTAGTGAGGGCATAAATAAATAATATACCTGAGAGAATTTGAAAATAGATATAAATATTATATAAAAGATTTCATTTTTTTTTTTATTGACGAGAATAAATACAGGATTTAAATACATAATAAAAATAAAGATTATAGAATTTACCTGAATGTAATTGTATCTTTTATTAATATAAGGTATTGTTGCATTTTATGGCGCCCAACGTGGGGCGATTAAAATAAGACTCACAATATAGTATTTTGAATATTTTATTTATATTATTATATGTGGAAATCGAAATAAACAATTTATAAAGGTGATAAGTATAGTAAAACCTATATTGATAAAAATAGAAATTATATTTGAATTGTTTTCACTCACTATTTAGTAAAAATGAATACTAGATCTAAAAGTAGTTCTATAGTAAATAGGCCCGAGTCTTCAAGCGATAGTGAAGAAGGAACACAACAATTAGGAAATATACAAGATAGGGATGATAAATCGCAGTTACAGAGAAAGACGTCAATTACATCAGCAGATATGTTGTTAATTTATCAAACGATAAAAAAAATGAGTGAAGAAATGGACAAGAGGTATGAAGAAAGTAGACGACAAAGAGAGAAAGACAGAGAAGAAAGTAGACGACAAAGAGAGGAAGAAAGAAAAGAAAGAAGACGTTTAAGAGAGGAAGAAAAAGAAGAAAGTAGACAGATGTGGGATGAATGTTTTAATAAATTGGATAATACAAAATTTTTTATGGAAATGAAGGAAGAATTAAGTGGAGAATTGGATAAGTTGAACGAACAAGTAAGTGGAAAAATAGACAAGTTAAATGAGGTTGTTACAGAGAATATTGTACAATTGAAAGAAGAAGTTACGGTTACTGGAGAAGAATATAAATGGAATATTGAAAAATGTAAAGAACCTTTAGTAAGAATTCCAGAAGAAATATTATCAGAAAAACAAATATGTGTAAAGGACAAAATAGATATAACTGAAGAAAGGGTAATTGAAAATTGTGAGAAGGATGAAATAAACTGTATCATCATGGAACAAAATACAGCTGAAATCAAGAAATCTTACACGATTAAGCCTATACAAAAGAAAACTAAATACTTAGATTTTGACAGAAAAATTTTACGATCATATTTGGACTCACTTTTATTAGCAGAAGAAGAGGATAATATTTTGGATTTATATTTTTTAAAGCAGAAAACAGAAATAGTTATAAGAGACGAAAAGAATATGGGAAGAAGTTTTAAAGTTGGACATTATATAATACCAACTTATGTGGAAAATGTTTTGGAAAATGAGAAGATTAGTAGGTGTAAGAAGTATAAAGAATTTGTAAATGGAAATGATTCTGTTGAGAGTATAAGAGATTCTTCAGGAAGATATGTGCAAAGTGATGTTTATCAGGTCACTTTGATATTGAACATTAAGGGCAGAGAATTATTGGAATGGGATATGGAAATTCAGAAAAATATAAATTTATTTACATCCAAAGCTGATGTCATAAGTTTATTTAAAAAGGTTGGAAAATGTGTAAACAAGATGTATTGCAGAATTGAAGAGAATAATTCATGGAATAAAGTAAATATGGCTCAAGTGAATATATTCGATACATTGGTAAATAGGGTGCGATTAAAAATAGATTATTAAAAAAGGGGCATGGCGGTACTGAAGGGCCAGTAACCGTTGGTAAATAGCGCTACCACCCACCAGAGCTACTTTGTATATAATAAAGCCAAAAATTTAGGGGCATGGCGGTTGAATTTCATAGGGCGACAACCGTTGGTAAGTAGCGATACCACCTAACCAGAGCTACATCAAAATTAATAGAACCAAAATTTAGGGGCATGGTTAATGTATTTTGTTTCTATAAAAGTATGTCATAAAGAAGAGGAATATAAATATGTGCATTTAATTTTTTTTTATGATTGAGTTGATCATGTAAGAAATTTTAACCAAGGTGATCTAACAAAGGTTTATGTATTTTATTTCCTTTCTCAGAAATAATTGAATCAGGATAGAATTATTTAGACAAATAAGAGTTGAAAATGTTAGTTAGTATAAAGAATTTAGTAATATTTAATTTTTCCTTATTCCGTACATTATTAAATTTGTAAATATAAATAATAGAGGAGTATATAAGTAACTTTACAGTTAGTAAAATGTGCACAAGTACAAAAATGTGAAGAAATGTATGAAATAGATATATGAAAGAAGAACAAGAAGGAACCTTATAAAAAAATTTAAAGGAAATATATCGGAGAAATAAAAGCATTTAATGGTCAAGAAATATTAAAGACATTAAGAGTTATTAAAAATATAGGTGATATACAAATGGAAGAATATGATGATAGAAGAAGCCTTTACAATGAAATATGTTTAGAAAAGATAATAATGAATGCTTGCTAGGTATAATAAATAATAAAAGGAACCATAAAAAAAATATATATGGAATAATTTATAGAGATTATGTATAAAAGGGTAAATAAAACCCAAAATGATAATAAATATATAGAATGATAATGTATTAAAAGATATATGTAGGTCACGTACGCCTTAAAAAACGAAAATATAATTTGTGTACTTTCCAAAAGTGAAAGTTTTAAAAGGTAGACGAAAATGTCTATTATAGGTATAGGGATATTGTTCAGCTAAGAACAGTTTATATAAAATAAAATAATAAAGAATAAGTGAGCATATGTAAAGCATATTTTTTAGAGGCTATTAAATATCTGAAGAAATAACAGATACAACTTTAAAGTAATCACCAATAAATGTTAAAAGTAGTTTCGATTAAAATGTTGATAAGAATTTTTAGAAGGTTCAAAATCATGAATAGGATAAAACAAAGAAGGTTTAAGATAGGATAAGAAAAGGAATAAAGTTACTTATATAGAAAGCATAAAAATGTTAAAAGATACATTTTATGACATTTTTGATGAATATCAATGGATAAAGATGTAAATTTTGAATATAATAGTATAAATTAGTATATTTATGAAGATTAGTTTAGTTAAAATGGTTGATTGTAGATAATTGAGATTTAAAATTAAAATAGATACAGAGAGATATATAATGGAAGGTTTTCTTATGTACCAAATATTAAGAAATATATATGGGTTTATATGAGATTATATTGTTATGCTACGGAAGTAGTACAAATTGTATTACATTATTTTAGTTCAAATTGTTGAATAAATATAAATTTATATATTCTATAGAAATTTAGATTTATTAAAAAAGGGGCATATGTGGTAGTTCACCAACATGAATTAGTAATGATATGTGGGAAGTACTAGTGTTAATAGAATATACTGTATATGTTTTTGAAGTGAGTATTAAAAAAATGAAAGTTGATAAAATTTAATAGACCGAACTATAATAAAGTAAATAGCTGTGGGAATATTTGATTTATACTTAAAATAATTGTGAGAATATTAAATGGATATATTCCTATGTTTTTGGGCATCGTGTAAAGTTGGTTGCATATCGGGGTATGTTGAAGTTTTTCTTGCATCGAGTGGTTGGTTGCCTATCAGGTTTCTTTGTTGCATTAATTTTACCCATTACTGAAAATAGAATTTTTAAATATTACTTGATGTATTTTTATATGTAATATTATTTTGTAAAAGCTTGTTTAATTAACACTATTGAAAAATAGAGATAATAAGTATGAATTTTGAACCATAAAGGTTAAAAAAATGATGTATAGTTGCGCGCTTAAATTCAAATATGAGAAGTGTCAGATTTTGACATTTAAAATAACAACGTTATAGTATTGAGTATTTGGTTTGCCGAAGTGTGTTAAAGGTTGAAAAAAATAAAGTAATGAATTAAATTGATAAATTTTTGGAATTACAAAAAGGTATTTTAAATATTCAAGTTCAAATAAAATATGTTTTGGATTATCACAATGTGTGTACAAAGATGATTGGATATTAAAAAATTAAGGATTTATTGCCAGGGATATGAGGGATAAATAAAAAAGAGTTTCTAAATAATTTTAGAAAGCAGTAGATGTGTTTTTCGGAAAAACGAAGTTTCTCTCCGAAAAATACATAATAAAGTTATCAATTATTACATAAAAGTGTAGAAGAAGTGATAAAGATAGAGTGGAAAAGAAAACAGATATTTTTTAGGTGATTTAAATATTCTCAGGAATAGTACCATTTATCATCATATAAATAGACTTTAAAAAATACAAGAAGAAAGGATTTAATTTACTAATAACGAAATAAATGAAGAGAATTTAAATTTGAGAAGGAAGCGAATAATTATATGATTATAATTTAAAAATAAACTTACGGCATTGGTAATTATCCAAGAAGAATAATCCATATTCAGCTAGAAAATTATTACACAGGAGAGTTGTTCGAGTTCCAGTATTTGTACTAGTATATCAATCCAGAAATAGAAGAATTCGAGAACTTTAACATAGCAGGCGATCACAGGTATTCCAGTCCGGTGGAGATATAATTCGTGGAAAGACAAGTATCAAGGAATAGTACACAAGCGTTCGACGGTTCGAGATTCCAGATGATAGCAGATTTGAAGGTATAACAGGATAGCAGTCATCACAGTCCATATCCCGAGTATTCCAGTCAATTAGGCAAAGGAAAGGATCTACATCTTTGGAACCAGTACATGTCATCTTCGAACTAAAAAGAAATCGTTTGGATAACAAGAAAGAATACCAGTTCAATATTTGTGACAGGTCGTATAATTATTTGGAATTATCTGAGTTTAACAGTTTCAAAGATAGTAAAAGTATAACAGAATTTAGACAATTTTTAAAAAAAATCGTACCTAATAATATTGTAGATAATTAAGAAAAGATATTTTGTATTTTCCTTTCACAACATTAATTTGTGACTGAATTTAATAATTTTATAAAATCAAAGAATCTGATTGGCAAACTAAAACTAAGTAAATTGTATGGGAAATTAAAATTCAAACAACAACTATACAGTATTTTTTATAATAGTATAATAAATATACTTACTTGCTTACATTTCGATTCACGAAAGGTATATTTTCGTGTACTTATAAATTTTATAAGAGTTTTTTTTAAACAAGCTTGATACTTCCATGTATGTATATTTGTTGGAGATTGTGTTGGGAACTACCATCTGATTTAATATTTGCCTAGATTATTAAACAAATTAGTTTTGATATATTTGTTTTTATTTGGTATGTGGAGAAGGATTTTGAATTATATAGATGAAACAGATATGACGCTAAGAACCTTAACCTATGAATAGAAAAACAACTGTCAGTGATTTGTTTATTTATTTGAATAGTATGCTAATACAAACCTTGATATTGAGTTCATAGTAAGTATAAATTGAAGATACATTTGGAACACATATAATAATTACTTGAGAATTACTGTTAAGTAAAATTTGAATGATAAAATAAAGAATTATAAAACGTAATGATACTATAATATATACGGGTATTGAAGAAATTACATATAGGCAACTGTTTGACTTTGAGGAATCAAGTGAAGTTAGTTACATATAAAAATAATTAGTTTAAATTTTTAAAACAAGAACTGAGTTAGTGAGGGCATAAATAAATAATATACCTGAGAGAATTTGAAAATAGTTTTTTATTGACGAGAATAAATACAGGATTTAAATACATAATAAAAATAAAGATTATAGAATTTACCTGAATGTAATTGTATCTTTTATTAATATAAGGTATTGTTGCAATATATATTATATTAGAGGTCGATATATGTATAATACATGTTATGTACAAAATATTTATGCAAAATCAGCAATATTACAATCTGATTACAACTAGCACACCAAGAAAATATTACTAAATAAAGCGAATCTACAACAGTAAATGTAATGAATTTGCTGATTATACTTCCCGGTAATGCAAACAATTTTGCGATTTCAACAAATTCCCTAAAACACTGACAAATATTTTTAAAGAAGGTAGTTAGGTAGTATTCTTCCGATCTTTGCCGAACGCGTATCGATAGTTACACAGAGTACCATTCAAAGCGAGAATCGTTAGTGATAATCGATATCGATTCAAGTAGTTGGAAGTCGAAAGTACACAGAGTCCCACTACTGTATAGACAGTAGTTTCTCTCGTCGTCGGCACCTTTGATGTTTGTGTCCCAAAATGGTACTGCGCATTCAAGGCACGCACAACCAGAGGCGTAGTTTTTCTATTCAGGAATAAACCAGTGGCGCAGAACCAAATCGTTTATGAAATAATTATGTTAATCTATTTTTAAACTTATGAAAAAGCTATATCAGTAATACAAAAAAACGAGGATAAAACACTGCTTTTTATTAAGTACATATTACACACGCATTTAAAATGTAATACATTATACGTACAACACAAGAAAGGCTACTTTAACCTAAAGATTACTTAAATTTCTTGACACAATTCATCAATGGTGTAAAATTGTTATTTTATTTGAATTGCCACTAACTTTGAAATTTCTAATAAAAAATTTCAAAGTATAAAAAATTCTTACACGAATAAATAGCTTTATCAAAATTTCAGTAGGAAATTTTTCGCAGGGATGTTCATATGATATTTCCTCCAACTTCTGTTTTAATTTAAAGCTAACATTTGGTTTGAAGGAAAATGAAGAAAAAAATTCACAGAAGGCTTTTTCCTAATGCGGTATTAATATATATACCGCGCGATCATTCAAATTCTAAATTAGAGCAGGCTGTGAAATTTAAATTAAGTTGGTATATAAGTACTAATTTACAATTTGAATTGTCAAATTGACGTTTCAAAATGTTAATTAATCAATAATTGACATTCTGGGCAACCTAATAAAAAAAATCCCGCCTGCTATAATTTAGAATTTAAATGATCGCGTGGTACTTAAATTATGGTCGGGCGTTGCCAAATTAGTAAAGCTGTTTCACAAAGTTAGGACATGCCTTAAAATAAGTGTAAAATTTGAATTCATTAATTTTTGTGTTTTAAACGTATAATTGTTGGAAAACTACGCTTTTCAAAACATTTGTGTCCCAAATAACCTACAAAATAAGTGAAGGCATTTTGTTGAGTTATATTTTCCCATTGTCGGTAATCAATCTTGGAAAATTAAATTTTGCGTTGGTGATGGTGGATTTGTCATGAAGTTTGAGTAATTATTCACAACTACAATAAACAATAGGATTGTTTGAACTATTCTTGCACAGAGGTGCACAACAATAATGGGGCATTTTTGTTCCAAGTATTCGCGAAACGAAACACTACAATTATTGATAAAACGTTATGCTGCATGCACACTAATTATAAAAAACAATTTGTTTGTCAAAAATGTTAGAAGTATGTCAGCATCCACTAATTTATATGGAAATGTTTCAAGGAAATGCACAATAATCAACCAAAAAATTTTGACACATTTTAAACACAAATTCTAAATTAATAATGTGTTAAATTTATTTGACGTTAATTATAAATGCCAAAAGAATGTATATTTTAGTTTTACATATGCCTTGTTTAATTTGTGTACAACTGCCCATTAATTTGTAAAATTAGTGTTCATAATAAATTGTTTGTCAAACATTTTGTATAATTGGTGTACACCCAGCATAACTTACATTAACGGCCATTCACAAACCGCAAGCCTAGCAGTCGCATCAAATAATCCCGCCAACTCAACAGCTGATGGCTGACTACTGCGCACTCAGAAATTGTCACGCACGCGTCGGTTTGCCGGTGGACAATTATTTCCCTCCAGAGAAACTACTGTTTCTATTATATAGCTATATCAAGGGCGCGTTAATACACGGTTCGCCCAATCTCGTTTGACCACATTGGTCAACATGAATTTTAACGGGTACTGCCCAATTCATTCTGACCAATCAGCTGATTGGTGTTTATTTGTGACATTTCACATATTCTGTCAGTTATGTTGGTATCGTTATAACTGTTGAGATATTTTTTTTATATTTATATCAAATAAAACAATAAAAGCACTTAACAGATTTATTTATTAAATAAGTATTTACGAATAAATCAAAATAAATATAGAATTTCTAAATTTTCAAATAAAACCCCTTAACATATTTATATATGTAAGAATAAAACAAAATAAATATAGAATTTATGAATTTTCAACATAACATTCACTAGTATGGCCTTCCACATGCTCTGACTAGGCTACTATTTGTTTGCTAATTTTTCAAGGCTAGCTGCAACTCTATTAAAAATACTGTTTCTTTCCCTTTGGATATTAACAAATTCAACCATTGTTTCTTTTACTCCAGATAAATTTTTGTTTATGTCTTTAAAGTGAGTTTCAAACCACTCCCTTTCTTCTCTTTTCCTTTTTTTTTGATTCAGTTCTTGTTCATCATTAGATATTACCTCTTCCGAAATGCCAAATGGAGCTGTAGTGGCTGGGTTATATGCAGGATCTCTTGCAAAAATATTATCAACTTTATCGAAAAATTCCCATATCACTGCTCCATTACCACTCCTATTTCTGTCTTGTTTAATTTTTTTATACATTGCCTGGAAGCCACGCCATTTTCTTTCGCATGTTTCCCACCCAACATTATATCCATGGCTTAATAAAATTTGACATATATCACTGAACACTTTTCTTTTTTTGTGAGGCAATAGCAATACATCCTTTAGTTTAAATAGTTCCTCTAGTAAGAGTAGCACAGCTGATCGTAGCCATAAATATCGATCAGAATCTGAAATATTCAATTTTATTGCATATAAAACAAAAATATGTTTTCTTTATTCTCTTCACTGCCTCTATCAGGAAATGAACAGGAAGTAATAGAATTGTTTATCTCACTTGCATTTGATTTTTCACCATACATTATTCCATTGGTATGTAATTTATAATATTTCTCTATTAATTTGTTCTTAAAATCCTCATCTAAATAAAATTAATTTATACAGAAACTATTTTACACAAGTGTATTTATTCCATACCTGTGGTAGCTTTATCCAATTCATAATCTGTTAAAAAACAAATAAAACGCATTCCATTCTGATGTTCTAATGTAAATTTTTTTTGGTATTTGAAGTAGATGCTTCCATAATTAATGTTAACGATTGTATGATGAAGCAAACTAAAATGTTTTAGAAGAGACAAGAGGTTATGTTTTTAAATTGTAAACAAATCGAAGTTGGTATTGCAGGTAAACAACACACTTAACGATTTCGCCCAACTCAAGCAACCAGTGGGCGCGATTTATAACATGACCGGTTTTCCCAAACAGCTGATCGGGAATTTGACTGGTCTGCCCTCATACTTAACGAAATGAACTAGTCCGACCGTATACTTAACGCGGCACAAATATATGCTGCGTTAAGTATACGGTCGGACTATACTCCATTCCAAGGATGTTATAGGCAAGAGGATACGACATGCTCATATACCATATTAAGAAAAGTGCGTTATCAAAAGAGAAAGAGAGATGGCTTTATGCAAACCTGTGATTCTCTATCTCTTAGCAGGGCAGCGCATTTCTGCGCAGTCTCATTCTGTAACCATAGTAACATTGGGTGCGGAAGTTGTACATACTTTTATATGTCATATGTATACATAAGCTGACATAAGTAACCTTATTCAAATAGTTGTCAGTTTGAGTCATAGATAATAAATACTTATAGATTGGGCACGACAATAGTATTATCAATGGCAATGTTTGTGCCGCCATCTAACGTCTTTAGTCATGTACCAAGCGTATTAAAAATATTTTAGGAAAAATTAAATTATTATTTAAGTTCATAATCTTATTGATAACATTAATATTATTAAATAAAACATGCGTTTTAATTAATAATGTTAACGTTAAAAATAAAATTATAAACTTCTTAGTGCTTGCAGTACAATTAGGAAATAAATTGAAATAAGAGATAGGATCTACTGCCCATAATTTTATTATGTAATATGAAGCATTAATTTAATAACATATTGCTATGGTTTTTTTATATCATGGATTAGTAAAATTAAATAAATTGATTTACTGCAAATTTATTTTTCTGTGGAGCAAATGTTTTGGTACACACTGTATTTTGGTTTCTGTTTAAGAATTTGGGAGGTATAGTAGTCTTTTGGTAATCTGTGTATATTAATATTTATTTTGTTATTTGAATTTAAAAGAAAAGATGCCTGAAGATTATTTACGCTTTTCAACTTGATATCTTTATATTGTATACATGTGCGGAATGTTATTGAGACGTGGTAGGGATGTATGGACTTTGACTTGTCCTGTGGTGAATATTGATTATTAAATTTTGGTCTCCCGTCAACTGCTGTTCAATTAAAGATTTTTATGTTTGAATAAAATTTGTTTCATTATTTTACGGAGCCAAGATTTAATCAAGATTGTGAAATAGTTTTATTGCTGTTATTCAAGTTAAGTATTAATTTTAAGAAAGAGAATGCATTCTTTATAATAATAAGAGAAAATTTTAATATTGTAAAAAGTAGACTCGTAGCCTTCATTTTGTTTTCCTGCACGTGTTTGAAAATATTTTATATTTATTGAGAAGCTATTAAATTAGATAATTTTCTTTACTGTATCAGTTTGCTATAATTTGATGTATTTTTATTATAGGTATTTAATTTATTTATTTTAAGTAATTAATTAGGTAAATTTTGTCGCGTTTGTCAGTACAAGTTTTTTTTATCCTATCTGGTCAATTAGTGGGTAGGATTTTTTCTTGAGAATTTGTATATGAAAGTTTTTTTTTTTTGTTTTTTTATAATAAATAAATTATATCTGATTTGTTTTTCACTTTTATTAAAGATTTTAGAAAAGATAATTAATTATTTATTTCATTTTTTTGTCTTCAAGTAATTTGTGGTTTTTTTATACTGTTTCCTAAGATCACGATTCCTGACGTGAACATTGTACAGTCTCGCCGAGGGAACCTGAGAGAGAGAGAATTTTGTTCTATGAGCTAGATCGTGGCAACCCTATAACAATTGTACTAATATCATAGCACAATTAAATTGGCTGAACCAACGTGGGCCAGAAAAGCAATTAAATTGGCTGAACCAACGTGGGGCAGAAAAACAATTAAATTGGCTGAATCAACGTGGGGAAAAGCAATTATTTCGGCGGCAATCAAAGTGTGGCAGAAAAGCAATTATTTTGGCTGAAACAACGTGGTTTGAAAATGGAAGGAAGTGGAAATTTACAAGGCGCTCAACAAAATTTGGATGTGTTAAACAAAATGGAGGGAGAAAAGAAAATGGAATGGAGACAACCAGCAGGGTATGAGAGTGATGAGTCGCAGGAGCAGAGTCAGGGTATGGAGTCTATCTTAAAGAAAAAAGAAGAAGGAGAAAATAAAATGTTGATGGAAATGATATTGGAAATGGGAGAAAGAATGGACAAGATGGAAGAAAGGATGCAAAGAAATTTTGAGGTATTTATGGCAAAGTTTGAACAGGTGGATGGTCAAATAAAGAAAATAGAAGAAAATAAACAAGATATTGAAGAATTAAAAATTAAAGTTGATGTAATGAAGGAAGAAATGTTAGAAAGAATGAATATTATTGAAGATAAATGCATAAAAGTGCTACAGAGAAATGTATTAAATGAAAAAGAAATGGAAAAGGTGGAAGAGAAGATAACAGCAATAAAAAATGAACAAATTCGTGGAAATGGTGAAATAATAAAATATATTCCGATGCCAGTATCAGATGATGCTTTGCCTAAGTTTTATGGATCAACATCAATAAATCCGATGGGTTTTCTGAAGAATTTGAAGGCGTGTTTGGAGAATGTTCCAGGAGATGGTAGAAAGCTGCAGATGGTGAGAAATTGTTTGAAGGACGATGCTCTTATCTGGTGGGACATGATTTCTGACGAGGTGATGACGTTCGAGGATTTTGAAAAGAGATTCACACAGCAGTATTGGGGACAGATGGCACAAATGAGGGTGAGAAAAGATTTATTATTTGGTAATTTTAAGAAAGGAGGTTCAGATAATCGTGAGCCATATATAATAAAAAAATATTCAATTTTAAAATATTTAACTCCTGCTATGCTAGAAATTGATTTGGTTACACAATTAGCATGTCATTTTGATGTTGAAGTAAGTCAGGCAGTGGCCATACAAAATATAAAGACCATTAGTCAATTTATAGAATTATTGAGGAGATTAGATGATGCTGAGTATGGAAATAAATTTCAAAGTTTTAATATGTTAAAATATGATAGAAATGGTATAAGATATAGAGAGCAAAGAAATTTTAATGATAGAGAAAGAAATTCACACAATTATAACATGACAAATAGATTTGTGAGACCACAGGTAGAAAATAGAAGTTGTGAAAATGTAAATTGGAATAGAGAGAATGATAGAGCATGTCAATTAAGAGAGGAAAATAGAAATAGCAATTATATACAGAATGAAAGAGTAAATAAAAATTTTTCGTATAATGGTACTAAACAAAAAAATAGTAGAGAAAATGTAGAGAGAGAGGAAAAGGCAAAGTGTCAGGATTTTTAGATAGGCCAATCAAAGAGATAATTAGTATGAATGCAATGTTGGATAATGATTCAGATAGTTTAGATAATAAGATGTTACCACATATAAAAGTTACTATGGGAGGAGTGAAAGTAAATTGTTTAGTTGATACGGGGAGTGAAATTTCAATCTTGGATGATCAAATAATAAAAAAATTAGAAAGTATGAATGTAGGTAAATATATACCTACAAGAAAAATTACAATTGTGTCTGCGACGAAAAAGATAATAGCAATGGTAAATAAGATTTATGTAGTTGAATTTATGGTAAAAGATAATAAGTTTTTGGGAGAATTTATGTCAGTCAAAGGTTTACAAAGAGATGGTATTATTGGAATGGACCTGTTAGAGAAAATAAAGGCAGTAATAGACATTGAGAGAAAATGTATGGTGGTGGAGAATCAAGTAGTTTCTTGGTTTCAGCAGGATGAAGTAGATGAAGAAAATGAAAAGATTATAAATAATATGGAAATGGTATATGAAGTAAAAGAAGTTATAAATAGTATAAATGGTGAAAATTATGAAGAGGTTGAAGAGGTTAAAGAAATAGAGTCCAATAATATGTGTATCGAGGTGCCTGAAGATGTAGATTTACTTGAAATTAATGTTGAAGAAAAATATAAAGAAAATGTCAAAGATATGATAAAGAAGAATATTTCCTTAGTAGATAAATTTCCCTGTATTGCTAAAAATTATGTACATTCATTAGAAGTAGATGAGTCGAGACCATTTAAAATTAAAAATTATCCAATTCCCAAAAATATGCAAGAGAAGGTGAGAGAAGAAGTAAGAAAGATGTTGCCAGATGGTGTTATTGAGAGAGGTGTCACGAGGTATGTCAATCCGCTGGTGGTGGTTCAAAAGAAGTGTGGAGATATTCGCTTATGCTTGGACGCCAGAAGGTTGAATGAGCGTACCAAGATGCAATTTGAGACTCCTGTAACTGTGGAAACGTTATTATCTAAGTGCAACGACGCTATGATTTATACTAAGTTGGATCAAAAAAGTTCTTTTTGGTTGGTGCCTTTAGAAAGAAAGAGTAGAAAATATTGTGGTTTTATGGTAGATGGAGCTGTATACCAATTTAAAGTGGTACCATATGGACTAAGTAGCTCGTCTGCTGCTTTAATTAGAGCAATGCAACAAATTTTAGAACCTTATGAATCGTTTGTATCCCATTATATAGATGATATTTTAATATTTAGCAAGACAATTGAAGAACACATGGAACATTTAAGGAAGGTTATAGAGGTATTAGCAAATAATGGTTTGAAAATTAATATTAAGAAATGTGAGTTTTTTAAAAAGGAAATTAAATTCCTTGGATATAATTTAAGTTTAAAATATGTCAGTGTGGATGATTCTAGGCTGGAGGTTATAAAAAATTATCCTAGACCTAAGAATGTAAAAATGTTGAGAGGTTTTCTTGGTATTGTGGGTTATTATAAAAGATTTGTTCCGTATTTGGCAAAATTATGTGCACCATTGTATGAATTATTAAGAAAGAATGAAAAATTTATTTGGTCTAAAGAAAGAATAGATGCTTTTGAAAAGGTTAAGAATGAATTTTATAATAGTTTGTTATTAGTACTGCCTGTTTTTTCTAAAGAATTTTTATTAAGAGTTGATGCTAGTGATTCTGCTATAAGTGGAGTTTTAATTCAGTTAGATGATGAGGGAAATGAAGAGCCTATTTGTTTCATTTCAAGGCTATTAAAAAAATATGAATTAAGATATACAGTGGGAGAAAAAGAGTTACTTGCTGTTGTGCATACTGTAAATAAATTACGTTTTTATTTGTTGGCTAAAAAATTTATTGTAGAATCAGATCATGCGGCGTTGACGTCACTTTTGTCAACTAGATTTTCAAATAATCGAATATATAGATGGTCATTGTTGTTATCAGAATATTCATTTCAAATTAGACATATCAGAGGTGTTCTAAATGTTACCGCTGATGCTTTAACAAGAATGTACAATATAAAAAGTAACTTCAATCATGTAGAGTTAAATGCTTATAATAGATATGCAGCTGAGGGAATGTTTGACTATGTTGAGATCCATCAGGTCCAGCAGGATGAATGTTTTGATCATATTAAAGAGGAATTGCGAAATGTGGGGAATTATAAAGATTATATTTTTCATGATGGGCTTATTAAAAAACAGATTCGTGATCAGTATAATGTGGTTGTAAATGAAATGTATGCTCGTCAAGCAATGTCTATTATTCATAATGAACTGGGACATATTGGGACTAGGAAAGTTTGGTTAACTTTCAGAGAAGCTTTTTATGCTGTTAAGGATAGGAGTATTGCGAAAACGGTGGTAAGGAATTGTAATGAATGTTATTTTGGAAAGCATAAAAATCGTACATTGCAACATGATATAAAAAGTATAATAGTGAATAATAAATTGGATTTAGTAGCGATTGATTTCTTAGGAAATTTAATACCAGGAGATTATGGGTATAGAAATATATTTGTTATGGTGGATATTTTTACTAAATTTGTTAGGCTGTTTCCCACTACAAAATACAATTCTGAGATTGCACTTTTATGTATTAATAACTTCGTACAAAATCAAGGAAAAATGAGACGCATTTTAGCAGATAATGCTAGTTATTTTACTAATGATAGATTTATAAATGCTTTGAATGAACAAAATATTAATGTATGTTTTTCTTCGATACGCCATCCATGTGCCAATCCATGTGAGCGGTATATTCAAGAGGTAATCAAATTTTTGAGGATGAAAACCCATGAACACCATGTAGGCTGGGTCCAGTATGTCCAACAGATAGAAGATTCCATGAACAATTCGCCCAATACCCTTACTGAAGAGTGTCCAGCGACTTTGATGAATGGAATGACTCCTAGTCGGCCCTGGGATTTGCATGGAGAAGTTGTTCATAATCTAGAAGAGAGAAATAATTTGGTTCGAGGAAGACTACAAAGGCAAGGGGAGATGTATGTGCGCCGAGAAAATGAAAAAATCAAAGAAAGAACTAGGTTTAATATTGGTGATACAGTTATTGTTAGAAGATACAAGGTTGCCAGAAGAAATCAACAGAAGTGTGCTAAATTGGATCTTCCGTATTGTGGTCCGTATATTGTAACAAGAATATTTAATAACGTCACATATGAGCTCTATTCAATGGATGGACGCATTAAGAAGGGACGATATCACATTAGTATGCTTCATCCATATTTGAACAATCCTTAAGAAGATTGTGAGGTACTATACAATTATATTCTGTGTGCGGAGAAGGGTTTTAATTTTTACATTATATTGTATTTGGAGAAAACATTAGAGATAGTAAGATGTTTGTGCGGAAAATAAAAATTTCTGAAATCTTTGCTTTGCACAGATTTAATAAATTGTTATTTTGGAGATATGCTATGGTTTTTTTATATCATGGATTAGTAAAATTAAATAAATTGATTTACTGCAAATTTATTTTTCTGTGGAGCAAATGTTTTGGTACACACTGT
The DNA here is from genome assembly GCA_963170755.1 of Amphimallon solstitiale. NCBI lineage: Eukaryota > Metazoa > Arthropoda > Insecta > Coleoptera > Scarabaeidae > Amphimallon > Amphimallon solstitiale. Next base: position 33,658,510 of record OY720685.1, on the reverse strand, counting down.
ATTTTGGTTTCTGTTTAAGAATTTGGGAGGTATAGTAGTCTTTTGGTAATCTGTGTATATTAATATTTATTTTGTTATTTGAATTTAAAAGAAAAGATGCCTGAAGATTATTTACGCTTTTCAACTTGATATCTTTATATTGTATACATGTGCGGAATGTTATTGAGACGTGGTAGGGATGTATGGACTTTGACTTGTCCTGTGGTGAATATTGATTATTAAATTTTGGTCTCCCGTCAACTGCTGTTCAATTAAAGATTTTTATGTTTGAATAAAATTTGTTTCATTATTTTACGGAGCCAAGATTTAATCAAGATTGTGAAATAGTTTTATTGCTGTTATTCAAGTTAAGTATTAATTTTAAGAAAGAGAATGCATTCTTTATAATAATAAGAGAAAATTTTAATATTGAAAAAAGTAGACTCGTAGCCTTCATTTTGTTTTCCTGCACGTGTTTGAAAATATTTTATATTTATTGAGAAGCTATTAAATTAGATAATTTTCTTTACTGTATCAGTTTGCTATAATTTGATGTATTTTTATTATAGGTATTTAATTTATTTATTTTAAGTAATTAATTAGGTAAATTTTGTCGCGTTTGTCAGTACAAGTTTTTTTTATCCTATCTGGTCAATTAGTGGGTAGGATTTTTTCTTGAGAATTTGTATATGAAAGTTTTTTGTTTTTTGTTTTTTTATAATAAATAAATTATATCTGATTTGTTTTTCACTTTTATTAAAGATTTTAGAAAAGATAATTAATTATTTATTTCATTTTTTTGTCTTCAAGTAATTTGTGGTTTTTTTATACTGTTTCCTAAGATCACGATTCCTGACGTGAACATTGTACAGTCTCGCCGAGGGAACCTGAGAGAGAGAGAATTTTGTTCTATGAGCTAGATCGTGGCAACCCTATAACAATTGTACTAATATCATAGCAATATGTACCTTATTAAAACAATACATGCAATACCTCATTTTTTATATTTCTCAGCGAATTTTTTGTGCTTGATAACATAATTTTTGACAAACAATTTTAATTCATCGCTACTATGACTAGGAACTATTTTACCTTTTAGTATTTTATTAATAGTTTTCGTGTAATTATAAATGTAAAAGGTAGTAATTTGACTAATAAATTTGTTATGCACATCATGTAATTCACACTTAAATAATGTAAGATCTATATTTAATTTTAAAATATTTTCTATAATTGTGCACACATTAGATTTATGACATATTTTAGAAAAACACTGTTGTAATATATATATACATTGACAAAATATTTTGCTCGATAAGCTCTACTTTCTATTACAAACCTCTGTGCCTGTGTGAGAGTTGCCAATTCTCCAATTAAATCACGTTTACAAGTGTTACATTCTTTAGCATATTTAATTAGCTTTTTTGCAATATATCCTGTTATATAGGTTAAAGTACCAGTATTTGTAAAGGTATAATTTAAATCGGCAGGTATATCAATAAAAATATTTATATCTTCTAATGGTATGCTATCATCTACTACCTCTGCATCTTGTAAAAGTTCTGTTAAATTACTTAACATAGATGTGTTGTCATTCTCACAATTAGATGAGGACGAGTTCCATAGTGAAACATTGGAAATTAAAATAGATTTAAAAGAATGTATAAATGATTGACAAGTTGGATGGATGTTCCTGACGCCATGGCTTCTAATCTGTCCAAAAAAGTTTTCAAGTGAATCCTGATTAAGGTGTCTTGTACAGAGAAACTTGAAACCTTGAACATGTAGTTTTTGCCATAAGTATCTAAATGCTTCTAATGTATGTATCCAATTCTTCACAGACGGAGGGACAAATGTCCTCTGCTTTTTATTGAAAAATTCCATACTCTTAAATACTTTGATGGCTTCGACCCAGAATGCATTGTGATTTGATGTTGATGAAACTGCACATTTCAATGTTTTCCCATGTTCAAAAGACACAGTAGCACTATTCACACTATCAAAAACCTTGTCCATAAAAAACAAAAATTCTGATGTTTCCAATCCACTTGATGGCATATGGTCAGGACCTGGAACAAATAACAATATTTTGAGATAATAGATAACTGCAAAGTCTCTAATATTGTTTTATTGAAACAATTATTACCTAATCTAGCCAAGCCACGCATTAATGCTGCCACACGTTGACTTAAGACTTGAGCAGCTATACTCACTTTCATTTTTTTGGTATTATTCACATGCACATCTGTAAGTTTATTGCACATTTTAAAATCCTGGTCTGCTTCCTCTAACTCATATAAAAGTCTTATATCTTGCCAAGACGCTGTTTCTGTTTTATTATTCCTCCATTTAAAAATACATTTGTTATCAAATAAATTGTTGCGAATCCCTTTGAGAAGATGTGGTGGATCATATATTGGCACTATTTCTGTATTATCTATTAGAAACCCAAAATATCGATTTTCTATTCCCTTGAGTTGACATTCTCTGTTTGTTTCTTGATACAACGTCTGAATAGCCCTTACATTTGGACTTGCTTGATCACATATTGTTCCAACCACAGTCAATCCAATGGATTTAGCTTCACACACAACATCTTTAAGACATTTCACTATTATGTCCGCTTTCATACCACCATAATTTAGGTAGTATGCCAGTGGTTGTTTCCACTTCTTATGGGTACCCCTAGCCATAAAAACCATGGCTTTATCAGCTAAAGCTAGCGATCTATTACTCTGGCCATTATCTTGAAAGCCATCTATTAACTTACTTTTCACGTTATATAATAATGAAGCATCTAAAGCAATTTCATCAAATAAAATGATGCAATATGTGTCTAATAACTTCATTTCTTGAACATACGACTTTAAACTATGCATAATAGTTTTATTAATTCCTGTATGTAAAGGTATTTGACTAAGAACTCGTCTAAGGGACCTTTTTGCTGGTAAAGCAAAAATTCTGCTGAGGAAATTGTATCCTTTTTGCTTCATTAATGCCAGAGCTAGTAACTTATCATCCAAGCTAAATCGTCTAAGTTTTGGCGCTATCTTCTGCCATTTAATTTGCGAACTAATAAATTGAAATGCAATAGAATTTAACTGTAATCGCAAATAGTCAGATGATAAAGCGAAAGATTCAGCTTTTTTCAGACGCTCTTTGTAACCAGCCTGTGTTGTAAATAACCGTCTTACACTTTTCTTAAGGTCAACAGCAATATTATATAATTTTCGTGCTTTTGGTGTTAATTGAGCAGCTTGTTTAACTCCTACATGGCTAAGGATTTTGCTTCTTTGTCTGACTTCTGAAATTAATATATATTTTTCGATAAATTACATCTAAATAATACAATGATAAGGAATACCTTTTTGGCCTTTTTTACTTTTTACTGAGCTTTTTGGTATATTTGCTGGAGGTTGCGATAATGCATCAGTATCAGTAGAACTGGATGACTGTAATTCTAAAATTTTTCAAAAATGTAATTCAGTTAACAATTATGACGAACAGAAAATACCTATGACAATTGATGGTTTAACAGATGAAGTACTTGCAATATCTATAGCTTTAACACTGTCCCGAGGTATATCTGCTAAATCTATTAAAATTTAATACAAGTTAGGTTAAAGATAATAAGAATACATTATTGATTATTCATAATAAATGTGACTTATTTTACTACATGCCTTTGAATTGTCCTGGCCTTGTTAGATCCAATGAAACATGCGAACCAGCTTCACATGTTGTTGATATCACATCTGAAATATTTGAAAATTCAATTTACTATCCTTGACTTTGGTAATTTTATGACCCAGTGTTATATTTTGATGTAAAAAATACCTTCAGCTAAATGTAGTGGTAGATATAATGTAGGTATTCTATCAGCTTTTAAATTAGCTCCAGACCGACCGAACAATCTGCTTTCCGGCGAAAAATGGCTATCGCAAACTCTGAAGTTTTTCCTTATGACGTCCATTTCTTTGGTTATGAGTTTTGGGTTATTTACTTTATGTATCCAAGTTTTGAACAACTAAACAAACAAAGTAGATGAGTGTTCTGAATTCATTCCGAAAAATGTATTACTTACACTTGGATTCCTTGGAAATATATGCATTTTACAATTCTTGTTGGTATTGTGACATTGAGGTACACAAGTACACAACAATAAAAAACCATTCTGATGTGATATTTTAAAATAACTTATTTATAAGAAACCAAATAAACTACCAAAACATTAAACACTTATATATACAATAATAAACGTAATTCTACCGAGAAAATATAGGTATAAATAAAAACCAAAAACAAAAAGATAAAATACAGATAAAAATCATAAAAAGGATAAATGAATGTAAACGAACAAAGATAAAGTATCAGTAAAATGGATAAGTATGGTAGCTACTTTATCGATAAATTTCCACAAAATTTAAAATTTAGACATCTAGCGTCTTTAGTCAATATTTCCTGCTAAACTGATTATCCTAAACGTCTCATTTACGTGACCATCCCATGTTTGAGTTTGATATTCACACTTGTTGAAGATTGTGGTCAGAGTATAATTTTTAATTATTCTCATTGTAAAAGAAAGTACGACAAAGGAATATCTTGTTTTTTGTAAGTATTACTTATTACGTCTAATTTTATCAATTAGTAGTTGCTATTTACAAAACTTTTTGTGGTATCAAATGAATGCTGTATTAACGTTTGCAGTTCTTGTAATAATTATTCACTATATTTGATTATGAAAATATATAAATATGTTTTGTGAATTAAAGAACCAGTAAATGATATTATTTTTATATATAAACTGTAAATTTAAAAATAAATGTTTTAGTTTGCCGAAAAAGAAAACTATCTGAAGAATAGTTGTGAGCATGTACCTGAGACATTTATCATTCATTCAGAAAATGACTTCCAGGTCTAGAGAATTAAAGCACAAATGCAATTCCAAGCATTTTTGGTAATCAGGAAAAGGACAAGAAAATTTTAGAGGGATAATTGTTATTGTGGAATATATTTTGAAGCAAATACATATATAATTTTAGGAAATATAATTTTTCTCAGAAGGATAATCTGATAGAAAATAAAAAGAAAATATAGTAAAAGAGAGTGATATTAACACGCTAGAGCATGCAAAAATTATTATGTGAACTGTTGCTGCAAATTGATAAACTGTAGAATAACATTAGAAAAAAAATCAAAACTTACACGCAAGTTGCACGGCCTTCCAATTTAGTATTGTTGTAGACATTATTACTTACATTGTTGAACATGGTTGTTGGAAATATAAATGGTTGAAGATTGTTGTTGGAAATATAAATTATATAAATGAGAGAGTGTGGAAGTGTTATGTCAAAAAATTCTTAAAGAATATCTTACACTGTTAGGTATTTATTTACCTTAGAGATGAATAAATATACAAATTCACAACAGATTGGTCACAATGAATATTTTGAAATTAATAAATAATTACAATTACATTTCAAAATACAACGATCTTATACATATTTCAGAAGAAGAATTCAACATTTAGGAAGAACTTTCAAAGAGTTTGAAATACCATTATATACCTTATTTACTATAATATTTTGCATCAAAAGCTTTTGAGATACTATGTGATAAAAATCCTATGGATCCAAATCAAGAAACATGTTACATTGAAAGATACTCTAAAGGAATTTCACATATCACGACATATGTAAATTACCGAAAGCTTTTATCATTTGAGACAGGGTGACGGAGCATCCTTTACTGCATTACAAAAATTGAAGATTAATTGCATGTTTGGAGATTATTTGATACCAGCAGTAAGGAATCAATTTGTATTTAGATGAGCAAGCAAAAGGATACAGTCAAGTTTATTAGAAATTAGCGAACTGGACTATGATAAAGCCCTTAAGAAAAGAATTAGATGCACAACAATTAAATAGTGTAACTTCGGTAAATGATGTGTGCACCAACAGCAAGAATAAAACAGTTTCAGTGTTATAAGTGTAGCGGACCTCATTTTATTACTAGAATGATAGAATTATTACCCATGTAATATTTTTCGAATTTTGCCAGTGTTTAAATAGAATACAGGTAGGCTAGTTTACATTTTATTGTGAAATTACTAGAAAAACCATACACACAAGCAGAAGATTGGTCCAAAAATAGATGTAGAAACATCTATTGAATGAATTTGTTTCATTTTGAAAATACACTCTTCATTTAGAAATAGCATATGTATATTGCAAAGCAAAAGTTATTTTATTTTAGAAATGAAACAATATTTTTTGTATATATGTATATCTTTATTGATTTTTGATAAAGCATTCATTGTTTTTTTCTAGCAATATAGTTTAAACGAACATTTAAATATATTTTTAGAATTAAATCAAATAATTGATTTTTATGACTATCAAATAGGTCTTGGCTATGAGACATGTTAAATGTATCAATGTATATTCTATTCTTTACAGTGACTTTGATAATATTATTGATATTTTTAGAAAAAATCTTGTTTTCATTTTCTCGTATAACTTTCTCACATGTCTGACATATTTTAATTAATGTCTTTTGATGGCATTAGTAATCCTCCCATATTCTTTATATTTGTTAGGTCATAACACTTAAAGAATTATCTCTAAATAATAATATTTCTTTGCACTGTAAGCAATTGAATGATGGTATAATTTTTTTGCATATAAATCCACCAATGTATACAACAATGTTTTCAATAAATGGTGTTAAAGTGATCATGGTGTTAATGTAATCATGATCTTCAATTTGTGGTGACAATTCTTCAATAGTTGATAAAATATTTGATGACTCTGCTGGTAGTATGGAGAGTGTACCTAATAAGGATGTGTTTCCAGATGTTGAACCACATAATTCATGATAAAACAAAATTCTTTTGTATGAAGCTTGAAATTGTCTTGATGTGGGATTATTATTGAAGCCACCGCGACCACGTAGAACACTAAAAAGAGTCTCAATATGGTCTTGTGATAATTTATGCGTTAATAGAAATTCTGTATTGTGTTTATTTTTCAAATGTTTATATAAATTAAACACATTCTTTAAACATATAATAAGGCCTAAAAAGCCTGTGTTTCTGTTGGTGGCCAGTGTCGGTACTCCATCACTAGTATTTAACTTATGTATAGAATTGATGGTGTTCTCAATAAATAATTCGAACATATCATAAGTATCATCACCCAAAGGTTTATTGAAAGGTTTTTTGGCAAACCTTTTTCGACAATTGAGAATATCAAATACCTTGTTAAATTATTTGAACTGCTAGCCTGACATTCATTTTGTTTTGCTAAATGTGTTTTCTAGTAATATTTGTGGCAGCCCTTAGACCTTCTTGTTCTAATGTATACAGTTTTTGGATAAAATTCCATTCAATTGCATTATCACATTCTTTTAGTTGAATTACTTTATAATCTGCCAAGGTATTTCTAACTAATTTGATCATGTGGCATGGATCCCAAAATATATATACATTTTATTTTGGAATTGGATGAGAAAACCATGGTTGTAAATTATCTATATTGTAGCTTGCACCCAGTATCTTGCTCATTGTCTTATTAGCAGATGCACCATCAAATGTTACTGAATAGCATTGTGACCCTGTTTCATGTATAAATTGCAGACGTCTTTTTAATAAATTTGCATGCTGTTCTCCACTTAATCCATCAATTAATAAATACCCTAAGGGAACTTTCCAATAATGGGCGAGAGATACTCCTAAGAACCCCAATGCATTTTTAGCTATTGGTGCACAACTTTCATCTGCATCAAATTCAATTTCTGCACCAATATCAACATGACCAATATATATGAATGGACATTTCATCCAAGACAACATTTAAAATTACTGTTTGTTGTTGTTTTCACCTTAAGAGCTTCAAAGGACTCCATTGTGAAACCTGGTTTTCCATTTACAGTCTTATACCACCTTGATAATGTTCTGGGATGTGGCAGCAAATTAAGAAAAGTTTTTCTGCCATATTTATATGATCGGGTAGAATAAAACTGTAGTGTTAAAGCAAATTTCTTTAATTCATCTGAGTACGGGGTTTCTTTCTTCCCAAGTTTTCTCTTAATAACATCTCTTAAGGTTGGGGACGGTACTGCCTGGTAACAAATAAATCACTAAATATATCAAAATGTAACTTATTACTGTGTGTAAAATAGCGATCTATTTAAATTAAAAAGAAGCAATTTACTTTGTATAGAAATTAATGTAAATATATTTTTCAGAGAATTTCTAATATGATGCGGCATGGAGGAGGGCGATTATTAAATATTAATAAATCATTTATGTGTTTTATTTAATACATGAAAAATATATCACATAAAGGTATCAAAAAAAGCGTTTTTTAAAGACAATATCTTCAAGATGATCTTCACCTCTATGCAGACACTCGTCCAGTAATGCTCATTTCTGGAGAAGTGGCTGATTTTTAAAAGTATGGAACTAATTAAATAATTTAGTCATAAATAAATTCATTACAGACTATTCTAAAGGAATTCAGTTGTGACTAAAATTTTAGTGGTCATATAGAAACTATATAATTATATTACAATTAATATTCGATTGAAATTATAGGTATATGAGAACAATAATTTCTGCTATGTTATATTAAAATTTAACAAAGTATAGTCATGAGCACTTTCCTTTATACACAACTTCTTGTATATTGGATGTCACCCTTAGTTTTAAATTTAACTCATGATTATAAAAGATTACATAAATATGGAATTCTAGTTGATTAATTGGTACACTGAAATAAATTATCTAATAATTTTGTGGCATAGCCTTTGTTATAACTGCTTAGCATCTACATAGTGCATAGTAAGGAATCAATTCAGATCTGATAACGCTCAGGAGGGATAAAACTCTCTCAACTGTTGATGTAAATAAAATAGAATAAGAGGATTAAGAGCTGTTACAAATATTACTAAAGAAATATGTAATTGTATTATATATGAATTCTATATTTATGTTAATCATTACCACCTTGAAAAAGCATCCATTAACAATGTGATTATTCAACATTTTCTAATATTTATTTATTTTCCAACTTATATAACACTTTTATAAAATATATAAATATACCTCTAAAATATCAGCAACTGATTCAGTAATTACACTTTTTGATTTTAAATGTTCAATCAAACTTTCTAATGATTTGATTTTCTTATTAAGGCGATAAGTCTTTTGTATTAAACATTTGATTTTTCTGTCCTTATCGTGAATTTCCCTCTGAATCCTCTGTAAATTTCTGCCAGCCCTATTTGGTGATCCAAAATTATTGACTGTCATATCACGAGCTTTTCTTGGTCCCCAAATTCTTTTTTAGTAGCTGGTGCTAAAGTACTTTCCTTTGCAATGGTGCTAGACAAGGTTTCCTCTGATGTAGTTCTTGTTCAAGATTATTTTTACAAGAAAAATTATATTCCTTAAAATTAAATGTGTATTTGCTATATGATATGGTAAATAACATAGTAATAGTAATTTACCTCAGTAAAGTTTCTGTTTTGTTTTTCTTATAACCGAAAATGCTCGGAATTGAATCCGGTTTTAATATTTTTTGCCCCCTGGTCTTGTCATTAAAAAGCAATTTTCTTGAAAATGAAGAGAGCACAGTCGCAATTTCGATGTATCATTATTAGGATGCATATCTAATCCACATGCCGTGAGTCATTCATCACATATTTTCTTTTTTGGAAAACTGGAACATTTATTTCTTGAAATCGGAGTTTATATAAACTTCATGTATAAAAATAGCACTTTCTACAGATCCTTTAATTTATAAATTATGTTTATATATTAATAATTATAAGAATTGCAAGCACAAATAGACTATTCTGTGGAAAAAGTAAGTATGTAATTAAAACTACTAACAGATTTGTATTTTAATATTATTTGTGTGAGAGTCGTTATAAACTCGTAGCAAGTAATACTTACTAAAACAAGATATTTATTTTGCACTGAGAACGATTAAAAACCATTTTTAAATTGACAACTACAACATATGACAGTTATAAAATGATTCTAACCAAAACGCTCTGTTTTGTTTTATAAATTCAAATTAGGTACTTCCGCTCCAAAGAGAATGTTTCTGGTTGCGACTGCGCACTAACGCACAGACCTATTGAAGGATAGCAAATAGGAAGCTTGCATAAAGCCATCTCTCTTTCTCTTTTGATAACGCGATTTTTGGACACATGGCCTATCCTCTCCTATAACATCCTTGCTCCATTCACGTTAAGAAAACAGTGTTAGGTAAGATAGGCGATTATTTCTTGGATTCTGATTGGCTAATAGCCCAGGCAAATTTACTCCACACCTACACTTTCATCCCCTGGAGTCTTCAATTTTTTGAACTATGTGTAAAATTTCTTTTTAGTTTTCAAATAAAAAGATATGATAAAAAATGTATCGCATAATATTTGTTAATGTATTTGTATGTCAAAAATTTCTGACAGTTGATGTTACAGACAAAAATTTTTCGGTGTGATACGGTCGCCGATCGCAGCGTTAACTACTGTTTTCTTAAAATGAATGAAATATAGTTCATTTCGTTAAGTATGAGGGCAGACCAGACAAATTCCCGATCAGCTGTTTGGGAAAACCGGTCATGTTATAAATCGCGCCCGCTGGCTGCCTGAGTTGGGCGAAATCGTTAAGTGTGTTGTTTACACAATCGTTAACATTAATTATGGAAGCATCTACTTCAAATACTAAAAAAGTTACATTAAAACATCAGAATGGAATGCGTTTTATTTGTTTTTTACAGATTATGAATTGGATTAAGCTACCACAGGTATGGAATAAATACACTTATGTAGAATAGTTTCTGTATAGATTAATTTTATTTAGATGGGTACCTATTTTAAGAACAAATGAATAGAGAAATATAAATTACATACCAATGGAATAATATATGGTCAAAAATCAAATGCAAGTGAGATAAACAATTCTATTACTTCCTGTTCATTTCCTTATAGAGGCAGTGAAGCGAATAAAGAAAACAATAAAGGTATGTAATTAATGTCTTGTTATTTTGGATTTATATGCAATAAAATTGAATATTTCAGATTCTGATCGATATTTATGGCCACGATCAGCTGTGCTACTCTTACTAGAGGAACTATTTAAACTAAAGGATGTATTGCTATTGCCTCACAAAAAAGGAAAAGTGTTCAATGTTATATGTCTAATTTTATTAAGCCATGGATATAGTGTCAGGTGGGAAACATGCGAAGGAAAATGGTGTGGCCTCCAGGCAATGTATAAAAAAATTAAACAAGACAGAAATTGGAGTAGTAATGCAGCAGTGACATGCGAATTTTTCGATAAAGTTGATAATATTTTAGCAAGAGATCCTGCATATAATCCAGCCACTACAGCTCCCTTTGTCATTTTGGAAGAGGTAATATCTAATGATGAATAAGAACTAAATCCAAAAAAAAAAAAGGAAAAGAGAAGAATGGGAGTGGTTTGAAACTCACTTTAAAGACATAAACAAAAACTTATCTGAAGTAAAAGAAACAATGGCTGAATTTGTTAATATCCAAAGGGAAAGAAACAGTATTTTTAATAGAGTTGCAGCTAGCCTCGAAGAATTAGCAAACAAATAGTAGCCTAGTCATAGCATGTGCAAGGCCATACTAGTGAATGTTATGTTGAAAATTCAGAAATTCTATATTTATTTTGTTTTATTCTTAACTATATAAATATGTTAAGGGGTTTTATTTGAAAATTTAGAAATTCTATATTTAGTTTGTTTTATTCTTAAATCTTACTTATTTAATAAATAAAGCTGTTAAGTGCCTTTATTGTTTTATTTGATATAAATATAAAAAATTATATACATCACACATTATTTTCAAATCACTTCAAATATAAATAGGAAATAATAGGAATGTGCTCAACAGTTATAACGATACCAACATAACTGACAGAATATGTAAAATGTCACAAATAAACACCAATCAGCTGATTGGTCAGAATGAATCCGTTAAAATTCATGTTGACCAATGTGGTCAAACGAGATTGGGCGAACCGTATACTTAACGCGCTCCTAATCTTTGGCTATATACTGTGATATTACTTTCATACGTGTTGTAACCAGAGAAATAGAGTAGGGGAGAACGCGCTTCGACGAGTGCGCATCCAGTTTTAAGCAAACGCTATAGTGGTCGCCATTTTGCAGGAAGGCATTTCTTTTCACACGTAAGTTTGTTTACATTTTTCTAAGTCAATGAACTTTACATGCGAATTGTTGAGCTAGGTATAAATATAACCTTCAAAATGGCGGAATTCAATTTAACTTAGTTGGCGCATCTTTAAGCGCGTTCTCCCCTACTCTATTTCTCTGGTTGTAACACTGATACACGGACGATCGGATGGTTCACTTAAATCAGGGGTTTTGCCGCCTAATCTACTTATGTACGCCATTATTCGATGGCGCCACGCTGTTAGGAACAAGCGTGGGAACAAGCAATAACAAGAGACCTATAAGTAAATTTGAATCATGACTTAAACCGAATAACTTAAGATGTCGCAACTATAGCGCTGTCACTATATTGAAACGCCATCCAACTTTATCTCTGTTGCATTGTGTTTTTCTTATAACTTAAAAACATTATTTTTCTTTGTGTTTTTCTTATTAGTGGTGTTGTAATCGTACCGTAAGTTCTGTAAAAAGTAATACGATAATTTTATTAAGTTAACATAAGGCATTTTTAGAATTGAGGAATGAATAGAATCCGGTGCGTTGTTTGTGGGGCGTACAGACAGGATGCAAAAGCATTACATTATTTTCCAAGGAATGCGAACATGTAAGTAAAGCCACTGATCTGAAAAAGGTTTGTTACATTGTTGTTAATGAACATAACGTTACATATACAGTGTCGTGACAAGCTGATGCAGTGAGTTTGGCGTATTTATAAGTGGAATTAGAATATACCAGATGAACCGTTCTAATTTCACCGATGAAGTAGTTGAGGGTGTCGGGCGGTTTTTGACAAAATGACTAGTGTACCTTATAAAGGGCATGTAATTGAATAACTTTTTCTTATATAATTATCGATGCAAATGTAGGGAGATGGAGATAAAAAATAAATTAGGTATTGACCGAGTCAATTTTGCAGGTTACATCTCATTATATACATCATTGAAATAATGACAATCACGATAATTGATGTTTATTTAAGCTCACAACACAACAATTACCTTCAATTTGTACGTTTTTTGATTGAATTTTAGCGAAATTGTAAATACCAGATCACATGATATCAGCTGTTTTAGTTGACATTCGATGGTGCTTTTAAAATCGCAGAAAAGTCATAAGAAAACATACAAATTGACCTAAATTGTGTGTGATTATGTGAAATAAACATCAATTATCATGATTGTCATAATTCCAATGATGTATACAATGAGATGTAAACTGCAAAATTGACTCGGTCAGTACCTAATTAATTTTTTATCTCCATTTGTCTATGTTTGCATTGATAATTTTATAAGAAAAAGTTGTTCAGTTAGAGGTGCTCTATAAGGTACACTAGTCGCCCGACACCTCAACTGCAGTTTAACCCCATAGGTGTATAAGAAAGCCTTTAAAGTACACAAATAACTTGTTTTTAAGTTTCTATGTTATGTTTTTTCACAAGCAATCAATCGATGCCTAGCAGTGTTAATAGAAACTTCAGATTTCTTGGTACAGAAGCATTTATGGTTTTTCCTAGTGATTTTTCTAGGCAGTTTCCTATAATGAAAATGTGCCTTTATACTATCGTTGATATTTGTTAGTATACAGTTGTAATTATTATATTTTATTATTCAGGAGTGAAACAACAGCAAATGGGCATGAAACCTGTGCTAGATGCCAGTACAAGATGTAATAAGAAACTTTGCAGCCTACATTTTGACACAAATTGCTATGCACACCCGCATTCAGTACGCTTCAACAGAAATGCAGTGCCGACACTCCATCCCATGAGGTCACCCACGGAGACTAAGGCAGCCATATCATTGAAAGTCTCATTTGTTTTACGACAACAATAAATTAATCAATTTGGTGTTAGTTATTGCAGGTTTAATTTTTTTGTTTTCTTCTATAGCCATGTAATTCACATTATTTAGTTTTTAAGCCCTAATTGTCACTCTTTTAATTATATATTGATGAAAAGACGTCTACTAAATTTGTTAGGTATCTTATGTATCCATATTTTTATTTATGTCACCTTATTTTATGTTCATCATTTATGTAATACAAGATTTTGTAAATGGTGGTAGTAAACATGGGCGGGCTTAAGTCATTGTGTGTTTATCAGGTTTAATTACCTACTTTGTAGTATTTTGAGTAGGTACTTGTGCTTTTTCGATAGAAATTCTATCTTATTGTTAAAAATATGTTTGTTAGTCGAAAATTCTACTTTTGGTAGATTATGCTATTGTTTGTTAATTTATTTTTATACTGGTAATTTAACTAAAACATACATGTTAGATGTTACTTATTAATAATCATAAATGTACTTTGTACCTTTTCTACATAACAATATTAAAGTGTAATCATTTAAGTAATTCTTTTCTTTAAAACGTTATTGTGTGGTTAAAGCATTGTAATTGAATATCGTACTGTATACTGTTTTCCTTAGAAATGATTCCTCATTACTACGAGAACTAGTAAATAGTATGCAATTTAATTACAGTGTTGTAATCATGTACCGCGAGATAAAAAATTATATTGATAAAGATTTGTCATGGAATGTAAAACGTCTGTCTTAAGTTATACCATTAAGTGTCATACTGTCAATATTTGTCATTATATTTTCTCTTATAATGACAGTATGACAAATCTTTATCAATATAATTTTTTATCTCGCGGTATTAAACCCTTTATTTTGAATTTCCCTCTACCAAATACATTTGAATCGCCAGCTATTTGCTTAGTGATATTGAAAACTGTAATTTTTTGATGTCAACGCCATCTATAATTGGCGTACAACAATACAAAACGCGGATAAAAATTTAGGCTTAGCTGCGCCAACTCCTTCTATCTTTGCACTGATAGTACGTAAATAATTGTGGTTTACTTTTGGGCAATATATAAAGAATCCTTTGCTTTATTAGTGTTCTAATTCTAAAAGGATATTATAATAGATACAAGTAGATGTTATCAGACAACTTACAAAAAAGCAACACACAACGTAACCTACATCAAAACAGTTGAAGAAAACTTATTTGTCGTTACTCCACCATCTTTATTTTCAATATCTAGATATATTGTGACCATAGATTAGGGAGATTAGTGATTGTGACCTCCAGTGACCTCCATGCTCCACACATAAATCAAACATCGTCGGTTTGTATGTTGTATGTACTAGGTATATACCAGTGAGTATATTGGAGTATATTTACATATTTAATTAGTAGTTGTGATGGCTGATCAAACTGAAAATTGTGATGTGAATACAACATTGCTTTTGTTAAATGAAATGGACGATTTTGTAGATGATAAAGTCCACGTCTCGGAAACTGTTATTATTGCTGACAAATTTGAATTGCAAGACCACATGAAGTGGCATGACAAGATAGAATACGAGGCATCCACTATTTTAGACAATCTGAAGACAGAATTGCCATCATCTAAAGGACAATATAACATAATAAATGGCCATCTTAAAATTGAAGATGGAATCAGTGCCAATGATATAAAAATCGAAGTAGATAATGGACTTCTCTGTAAGTAAGAGCATAATTAAGTTTACACAACAGCAAAATAACTCTTAATTACGTCTTGTTGTAATCATACCCTGCAGGTTGTTTAGACTTTTCCATTTTATTGAAAGTGGAATTATCTTTTTAAAAAGTGCTTCTGTCTCATTAAGTCAAGTAATAAAATTCTTATTATTAAATTAAAAGTCGTATATCTATAAGTATATAAACTGATTAATATGAATTGGCAGTCGGAAATACTTTGCAGGTCTGGACTTAATAAATAATGTAATTCAAGTTGGGCACAGTAGTAGTAATATTATACCTTAATTTATTAATGGAAAATTGACTGCCGATCCCTACTATCATAACTTGTAATGTGTGATATCATTGTATCAACCATAAAGTATTAAAAAATTAAAAGTATAAATTAAAAACCATTTTTAACCTTTCATCACATAATTAATAGTCTTTATAATAATTATCCGAACTTATAAAAATTAATAACTATTTTAAATAAAAATAAAATAAAATAAAACTCTTGAAAACTTTCCACAATTTTTATTTAGTCTTTGCGACATATGTTTCGGTATATTTCATACCATTCTCGAGCATAAACTAACAGGTCAGTTTATGTGTAGGGTGTTATATATGCCGTTGTATTTATTGCCTCTTTGTACATAAGTGTCTATTATGAGTGTGTGTGTGTTTGTAAAATCTTAAATTAAACAGAATATTTAGGAAAATAGGAATCAAAACAGTCAACATAAATAAGAACAATTTAGGTCGCGAATCAACACTCTGTATAGTAGTAGAATTATTACAGCGGTAACCTAATTCCTGATTTACCTAGCGCTGAGTCGATACATCCTGTCTGTCCGTTCGATGAGTTCAACGGAAGTTGATCGAACGGAAGGAATGTGCGAATTCAGCGGGGTAATGACGGACTTGGCGTTACCGAGGTAATAAAAGAAACGTATCCGAACAGAATGATAATGAATAAGTGATCTTCCGATAGGACGATCACTTGTGATCCTTCGCAGTTACTTATTATTGTGTTCCTAGTTATTAGTGTTTAATAAATAATGTATTACAGGTAGTGTTTTATTGAGATAGTTATATTTCAGGCCTGTGGAGAATTAAAGGTAGGTACCTTTTGCTATTTTGTTATTTATTATATAATTATAAGCGAGTGCTCGCCCCTGAGCAACCCCTCGTCACGGGATTAGCGGCCTTTGCGACCGTAACGGTAAAGGCACCGTGACACTATGTTAGTCAATAACAAGGAAAGAACTAAGCTTACCGACAAGTCAGGTGTATACAAAATTAGTTGCACAGACTGTAAAGCTATCTATATCGGACAAAGTGGCAGAAAGATCGAAATTAGATTAAAAGAACATAGAAGATCAATATTGCATAATATTAGAAATACAGGCCTTGCCGAACATTGTATAGATAATCTGCATTTTCTCGATATAGATAGTTGTAAACTTATGCATAATGTAAACAAAGAACCGAAATTAAAAATTTTTTTTTAGAAATATTAGAATTTAAAAAATCAATTTAAAGAAAAGAGATAGTAACGAACACACACAAAGATTTTACGGACACACACACACCCATAATAGACACTTATGTACAATGAGGCAATAAATACAACGGCATATATAACACCCTACACACAAACTGACCTATTAGTTTATGCTCGAGAATGGTATGAAATATACCGAAACATATGTCGCAAAGACTAAATGAAAATTGTAGAAAGTTTTCAAGAGTTTTATTTTATTTTATTTTTATTTAAAATAGTAATTAATATAATGTTCCACCAAGAACCGTCTGCTAACTCAATTAATAGAAAATTATAAAAATTATATAGAGTGATTGAATAAGGTGAAAGATATGGGGTCTGTATAATTTTATTGTATAAATATTACAATAATTTATGGCCATGCTCAATAAAAATCAAACAAAATAAGCTTCTGTGGAATATCTATAAAATATGTTCTTGTAATTTTGAGACTAATTATGAAAGACTATTAATTAAAGTTTCAAAATGCTAGAAAAGTTTTTTAATTTATATTTTTAATTTTTTAAAAATTTAGAGCCAAGTCAAGTTACCGGGAATGAACCTTGGAATGAAAACATGTTTATATAAAATAGGAAATTTTAACTTGGTTAAATGACTAATAAACTCTCGTTTCTTTTTGACTTATGCAAACATTATGTTACCTGATTTTTAATCTGTTTAAATTTTATTAACAGATTGTGAAAATTGTGAGGCCTATTATGAAGACTATTGCATTGAGTGTGGAATGCTTGTACATATTTTGAACAGAAATGCTCCAGATAATGCAGAGAACATAACACAAGATGAGTTACCAAATGATATTTTAGAAATTGAACATATGTTTGGCCAGTGTGCAATATTGGCTTTAAAAGTTATTCCTGAAGGTGTAAAATTTGGTCCTTTCACTGGACTTTGTAGAACAAAGCGTGCTTGGAGAGTAAAAGGAGGAAAATTGGTATATGACAACGATAAACCGCATTTCTTAAATTGGATGCAGTACATTAACCCTGCCAGAAATGCTTTTGAAGGAAATCTAATTGTCGTACAATGTGAAGATTACCTATATTATCGAAGCACTCGTCAAATTCGACCGGGTGAAGAATTACTGGTGTATTTTGGTGAAGACTTCACAGAGAGCTTGAATGAAAATGTTGAAATGGATTTTATCCCTACTACGGAACACCTCATTAACGATATATTTTCCTGTACATTTTGCTGCCTTGGATACAGCTCGAAATCGTGTTTGGCCAAACATAAAACAATTTGCCCAGGGGATGTAGGTGGTGACTTTTCAATTGAAGGTATGAAAAAATCAAATTTTTAAAGAGATATTAATTTTCTTGTTTAATTATTCTTCTAATTATAGTTTTTCTGTTAGAATTAGTTGTGCCAACGAATACAGTTTATTAAGTTGATGAGTAGAATTACTGAAGGTGTTTCAGTGTATTTTTTTGTGATTTCAGATCTTACACAGTGCCCATTTTGCAAAATCCACTTTGGTCGAAATGAGTATTTGGAACACCATTTTGCTTACTGCTCTGCAAGAAGTGTCAGGTATCATTCGTTTTTATATCATTTTATTAACGTAGCACCTTTCATCAATTATGTTTTGTAACGAACAATTAATCATAAGTAATTACAATGTACTCTCTCTTAAGCACACCTCCAGTTGCCTTAAATTTGTTCTCTTAAAAGAGGTGTCCCTTTAAAAGATATTTGCGGAAATGTGTATGTATACTCGCGGCAAAAAGTTTTGTCGTGTCATAAAACCAGCTATACGGACGGTCTCACTGGTCAACTCTAGTAATCCGATAATATTTCCCACAAAAATTTTAATAAACCATAAAGGGAGATTGTAATATTTTTGTTTACGCTTGAGAGATACATTAAATTTCGTCAAAAATAAAATACGTCTAGCATAATAAAGCAATAAATAAGCAAACAATAAATTACACAAAGAATCTTTTGAAGACAATATATTTAAAGGAAAATATTTTAAAATGTAATATAAGAGCAATATCATACTTACCCCGGATATTTTAACACATGTAGTTTTAAAAATGCAGAGAACTTACCATACTAATAAAACAAGGAATGGTGAAATAATTGATCTTTAGAGAGGTGGCTGAACTATTAAAAAAAAGTATTTGATATATGGGCTACCAAAAATCTTGATTGAAATAATATTCCAAAATTTAAACACCCCTAGCAATTGCGCTGTAAATACCAAGGTATAGACATATTAGGCAAACATGCCCCAGATAAAAAAGTCTTAGAATGCAGATATAGTAATATAATCAAGAATTTTGAATTAAATTATAATAAAAAACTCATAATTTTTTTTTATCTATTTCAAAATAAATAGATTGTATATTACAGAAAAAAATTAATGACAGATACATACTCGTAAATATCATCAATGTAAATAATTACAAATTCTATAAAACTGAGATCTTAATAAAGCATTCATTCTGGCTCTTGAAAAATAAAATAACTTCAGAAAGCCGGAAACATTTGTAGAACAGCAAAGAGATTTCTTTGTAATGTTGACACATCAATGTTATCGTGCCATAAATCATAAATGAAGAATATTTGAAATATATTAATTCTATATGCCACATGCATTTTCTTTTAGGAAGCAGTTAAGTATATTTACTCAAGCTTAGGTATTATAAAAATTGAATATATTCCCTCTTTATTTCGTGTTAGAATTTACTAGAGTTGACCAGTGATACCTTCCATACAGCTGGTCTTACGACCCGACAAGACTTTGCCGCCAGTATACATACATACACGTGTACTATATGTATCATATACATACTTTCCAAACTACTGTTAGTTCTCTGTGTACATATGTACATATTTACACAGAAAAACTGAAACAGCGGTCATATGTATTTATACACTTGGTTTATTTAACATTGAAGTGCATACATGCGTACTTTTAAACTTAAGAAATTTAAGAAACTTGTTTGATATAATTTTTCTCTTTAAAACTTACTTTCAGAGTCTTGTTCTAAGACACCAACTCAAAACCTTTTGTATCGCAATTCTTGTATCCTTATACGTTTTGATTGTTTTCGCTTCATCATTATCTAGCATTTCCTCATTAGAATCAGATTCTTCTAGCTGCAAGATTCCACCAATGTCAACGCTTATTTCTACATTTTTCTCTTCATGGGCCATGTTTTTGTCATCACATGCTTATTTAACAAAATCAACATCATTTGATCCAGATTGGTGAAGCATATTATACATTTCTGCAGTAGTACATAAAGGTAGCTCATCTTCGGTATCAAAATCGCTATCAGTCTGAAAAACTTAAGTCACTTGATTCCACGCTCTCATAAAATAAATAACGTCTTTTAAATGAATCGACTTGGTTAGGTCTTCGAGAGAATTAACTGTGTCCACTTTTGCCAAAATGTGTTTTAAGATTTTTGATCTGTACCAGGTTTTAAAATTTTTGATAATTCCTCGATTTAATGGTTGACTGCGGTTATGTTAGGAGGAAGAACAATTATTTTGATATTCTTTAGTGTCAAATGAATATTTGGAACACCATTTTGCTTACTGCTCTACAAAAAGTTTCAGGTATCATTCATTTTCATATTATTTTATTAACGTAGCACCATACATCAATTATGTTTTGTAACGAACTATGTTCATTTTAAAGCGAGCACTATCATGTTTGAATTGAATCCATTGTTGATACATTTACACACAAGTTTACTTATATTAAAATCTATTTTGAATTTCAACATTCAAACAATAAAAACACATTTACTTTGTTGTATCACTATATTTAAACAAATGGTGTGACTGTGGTTTCGACCAACATGGCCATTAACAAAGTATGTAACGTTATTAATTGATACACCTTATGAACTACTTTAGATACTTTATTGAATGATATACAACGATTGCGTTTCTAACATTACATTCTATATGCTTCTTGTTGTTGTTGTTTATATATGTCAGTCCTAGATGGCGGTAGCGGCAGTATACAATATCCTACGTTACATCTCCTTTTTTTGTATAAATCTAATTTGATTATTGGCTTTACTATGCGTCCAGATCTTGTTTGATTTAGTTTTGATTGAGGTACTTTGGATATCGATACTGGTGACGATGTTATAGTTACCGGTTCTTCATCAACTACTGGTGAAGAGGCAATACGTTGTTGATTTCTTTTCTCACTTTGCTCCTCTTCCTTAAGGTTTCGCCCATCACCGTTACTTACTACTTCCTTGTCTACACATATATCTGCCTTTGTCAGATTTAGGTGTGCTGTATTTCTACGGTAAACGCCGGATTCCGTTTTCACTATATATGATCTTGGTTTGTTTGTCTTTTCCAATATTTCTCCTCCGATCCAATCATTTTTTCCTACTTGGACTCTAACTATAGCGCCAGTTTGATCATTGCATGGTTTTGCAACTTTATCGGCATGGTACTTTTGCCTTTGTCTTAGATTCGATAGTCGATCTTGCACATTTTCTACAAGTCTGGGTTTTAACATATTTTCTTCTATTGGAATTGTTGATCTAGTTGTTCTTGACATTCACCTTTGATTTGGGGAGTCTAAAATAGAGTCTCTTGGTGTGTTTCTTTGATTTAAGATTGCTAGATAGATGTCAGAGTTATCTTTGCTGCATCTCAACAACAAAGTCCTAGCTTTTTTAACATAAATTTCTGCTAATCCATTCGAACGAGGAAACTTTGGACTTGATGTATTATGTTTCAAAGGAATTTAAGGACTTTCCTTCGAAAGTCCTTAAATTCCTTTGAAGAATATTGCGGTCCATTATCAGTCTGACATATTTCTGGAATACCATGAGTAGAAAACCATTCTTTGAGGCATTTAATTACTTCGTATGATGACGAGTTTCCTAGTTTCTTGAAATCATAGTATCCAAAGCAACTATCTGCTATAAGTATATATTCATTTCCTTGAAAATGAAAAAGGTCTGATGACACTATTTTCCATGGATGCCTCTGTACTTCCCTGTTAAGTATTACTTCTTTATCATTATTTCTTTGTGTCCTTTGACATACTGTACAACGTTCTACATAGTTGAATATATCTTTTGTCATTGTTTTCCAAAACACAACTGGTCTAGCTCGATGTAGGCAACTTTGTATATCCTAAATGGCCAGCATGTATGCTTTTGAGTATATTTTCTCGTTCAGCACTTGGGACAATCACTTTAGTACCTTTGAATAACAGACCCTCCTGGTATGATAACTTATCGCGATAATTAAAATAAGGTTTTATGTTGTCATCTATATTTCTTGATTTGTTTGGCCAACCATCCTTAATTATCTGGATCTAACTTTGTAATTCGGTATCTGCGCATATTGCCTTTATGTACCTGTCTTTAGATTCTGTTGACATTGAAAGTATCAAGTGAACTTCCAACTCTTCACTAGAATATATTACTTCATTTTCGTGACTACAATCTCTACTTAGTGCATCTGGTATTGGAATATCCGTACCTTTCTTATATACTACTGTTGGTGAGTATTGCTGTATGTCAAATATATTGTTTTGTAATCTAGGCGGTGCTTCATCTAGTGGCTTTTTAAAAATAAGATTCCAATGGTTTATGATCTGTTTCTATGACCAATTTTTTACCTAATATGTACTCATGAAATTTATGGCACCCTATTTTCACAGCTAATGCTTCCTTTTCTATTTGTGGGTACATTTGCTATGTTGGTGTAAACGCCTTAGTTGCATATGCAACAGGTTGTCCTTGCTGCAGCAACACCATTCCAAGTGCTTTTGAACTAGCATCAACCAAAAGTGTTACGTCTTGATTTACATTATAAAATTTTAATACTGGAGCTGTTGACAAGACATTTTTAATTTTCTCAAATGCATCTTGTTGATGTTCTATCCAGAGTCATTCGACGTCCTTTTTTTAGTAATGTTTGTAACGGTTCCGTTATTTCAGACAAATTGGGTATAAATTTGTTTAGGTATGTAACCATTCCCAACACTCTTTGTAGACGCTTCTTATCATGTGGTACCATTAATTGTTTCATTGCCTCTATTTTTCTTTCATCTAGTAATAGACCATTTGATGTTAATTTATGTCCTAAAAATCTTATGCACGTTTTGTTGAATATACATTTTTCAGACAATTTAAGCCAGCTTTTTTCAAAATATCTATTACTTCATGCGTGATTGAACACTCTACATTTTGCATGTTTTGTATTAATGAACTTATCAGTTCTTGGAAGACCTCTGGAGCTGAGGCTAATCCAAACGGAAGCCTTCTAAACGCATATCTTCCCCATGGTGTAGCAAATGTTAGGTATTTCTCAGTTCTTTCACTAACTTTAATTTGCCAAAACCCTTTATTACAATCAAGGAGTGTAAAATATTTTGAACCACTAACCCTTGTGGTTATTTCTTCAATGGTTTTAAGTGGGTAAATGTCGTCTTAATATATTTTTGTTTAGTTCAGATGGATCTATGCATATGCGTAAATTATTGTTCTTTTTTACAATAACCATTTGACTTACTACTGGTGTAGCTAATTTTATTGGTTTTATTACATCTAATTTAACCATCTTATCCAATTCCTTTTTCACTTCACACCTTATCGCATGTGGAATTTTTCTGGCTGGTTTTATATCAAACTTCGCATCTTCTTTTAGATCTATATCATAAGTAAAATTTTTCAGGCAACCTAGTGTCTCAAATATATCATCAAAACAGGTAACTGACTCAATTCTAGCTATTAAACCTAACTCTGTGCATGACTTTAAACCCAGAACAGGAATAACACTTGCATCAGCTACTTTAAAGCAAATTTTTCTGTTCTTATTCCTGATTTGTGTATTGACAGTGACCTCACCTAGTACATTAATTTTACTTTTGTTATATGTAACAAGACTTCTTGTTGTCGACTGTTTTACTTTTAGTCCAAGATCTGTTATTATATTTTTAGGTAATACATTACATTGTGCTCCACTATCTAATTTGATATTTGTATGTCTTTGACCTATTTTTATCTTTTCGTACCAACAATCATTATCACTGTTAGTTATGATTTCATCGATGTATAAATTTTCATCTGTGTTACTTTCACCACTGTTACCCTCATCCACAACTTGTACTTTCTTTGTTGTTTTTTTCTTTGTTCTGCACTGCTTTGCAAAATGGCCTTTCTTACTACATTTTGTGCATGCTTTTCCATAGGCTGGACAGCTTCTTGGCTCATGTATAGTTTCACATCTTCTGCAATTAAATGTATTATTAGAACATTGATCATTACCTTTCGTTTTGGAATGATACTTCCCCTTTGTAACAGTGTGCACAGTTGCATCTCTTGTCTTGATAGTTTCCATTTGTTTAGTAGCTTGCTCACTTGATTTACAAATATTTATCGCCTTATCTAATTGTAAATTATCTTCAGACAGTAATTTCTCTCATAAATGATTTGACTTTATTCCTATTACTATTTTGTCTGTTAACAAGCTATCATTAACATGTTTGAAGTCACATTTTTTTGATTGTGCTTGTATTCGAGTTAAAAATTCAATGAAAGTTTCATTATCTTCTTGCATCATTTTATTAAACGTATATCTTTCATAAGTTATATTTATTTTTGGTGTAAAATAATTGGTAAACCTTTGCAGTATCTCTTCAATATTTTTCTGCTCAGTTTCAGTCAAATTGAATGTATTAAATATAGTAATAGCATCCACACCTATTGTTGTCATTAGCGTTGCAGCTTGTACTTCATTTGGTTGTTTCGACAGATGTATGGCTGTGGCATACCATTTAAATTGTTGTTGCCATTCTGACCATTTTCTTGCCATGTCGGTGCTATTTGTGATCATACTTGCATTTTCGTCTGTCATTTTATTTTGTTGGTTCTGACACAATGTAACGTTATTAATTGATACACCTTATAAACTACTCTTAGATACTTTATTGATTATTGAATGATATACAAAATGATATACAACGATTGCGTTTTAACATTACATTCTATATTCTTGTTGTTGTTGTTATTGACTATCTGTGTTAGTCCTAGATGGCGGTAGCGGCAGTATACAATATCCTACGTTACATGGGCCATGTTTTTATGAAACTCAACATGATTTGCTTCAGATTGGTGAAGCATATTATACATTTCTGCAGTAGTAGATAAAGGTAGCTCATCTTCGGGTTCAAAATAGCTATCAGTGTGAGAAACTTTGGAATACATGAACCCAGCTTTACGAAAACAGTTTTGAATCGTTACTGAACGCACTTGATTCCACGCTCTTCTTATAAAATAAATAACGTCTTGTAAATGAATCGACTTGGTTAGGTCTTCTAGAGAATTAACTGTGTTCATTTTTGCTAAAATGATAATTCCTTGATTTAATGGTTGACAAACTGCGGTTATGTTAGGAGGAAGAACAATTATTTTGATATTTTTTAGTGTCAAATTTCGTGGATGATATGCAGCATTATCAAGAGTATTTCTTAATGAATTCTTGCAAAAGCTCTGTTATGATTTCACATGTCATCTATGTCTTTTTATTAAATCGCCAAAACTACGTGTAAAGTGCTCAAATTAATTTTCCGAAATGCAGGAGGCCTAGCAGATTTACAGATCACAAGTAGTTTTTCTGATTGTCCGGCCATATTCACACAATGTAAAATGGTTAACCGCTCCTTAGCCATTTTCCACCAGCAGCATTAAATGCAAAAGTTTTATTGGACAGAGCACGAAAAGAGGTCCGCCTCGTCGACATTATAAACGTCTCTAGGATTATCATCGCCAATCCTAGCCGAAATTTTTGCTTGAAAATTGTTAAATTCATCAACATCAGCACTTCACTTTCTCCTGATATTGTTTTAAAAGTAATGTTGTGTCTGTCTTTAAAACGTTTTAACCAACTAGATGAGGCATTAAAGTTTTTATATCTCATGCCCGATCTCACCGACCTACCTTAAATTTTAAGCAACACTTAAAGTACTAAGTTCTACTTATTCTGTTGCACGGTACGTTTAAGGAGTACTTAAATATAAAATGGAATCTTAAATTTAAGCCGACGATATCGGAGGCTTAAAGCTTACTTAACCTATAAGTTTTGGTTGATAACGTACCTACACAAGAACATAATTATGGTTATATTTTCATTAAAAAGATGGAACGGGAATATTTTAATTTAATGCAAATGAATAATGATATTATAGATATAATTGTGTTAGATTTAGTGGTTAATGGAATTCCACGGCAAAAATTAATAATGAAACGATCATTTTAAAAGTATGCCCGACTTAATTTTTTTAATTATATTCGTCTGCGAAAAGAAACCGTACTAGATTTATTACCCCGATTAGAACCTACATACAAATCCAAATGATGGCAATAATGAAATGTTCGAGCAACTCATACAAAATGGCGATATCCTTTAGGCATTAATGCTTTTAATAATAATGACAAAGGTTTTCAAGTTAGGAATTGATAAATTATACTTGATGTAGATAGAAACTATAATATGCATTCGCAGTTTTAATAAATTATTATCATGTCTTTTTATTTAAAATAAGTTTTAATTCAAATACAAACGAAAAAAATTCTACATTTATTTATTGGCATATTAAATATGCATATTTAAATATGTACACATATTTTTGAAAAGTACATTTTATTAGAGTTAACAAAATTGTCCACCCAATTTGGGTTTATTTTCTTCAATTCCTCTAATTTTAATTGTAATTCAACTTGTAGAACTTGTACATTTGACAAACATGTGCAGCAAACGTGTGTTGAGGGTAGGTATTCGTTGCTGTAACCCAACTTTTACTACTATACGTTTTCTATAGAGCGGAGACTGAATACACTATTGTCATTGCTAGCTTCTATGGTAAAAATCTTTTGCCGCTCGATATGCATGTTTTCAGTACGTATAAGTTTAAGTCGGGACTTAAATCAAACGGTGCAACTAAATAGGAAAATAAGTAACACTTATATTTAAGCAGTACTTAAATTTTTCATAGTTTAAGATTTGTCGGTGAGATCGGGCATCAATTGCTGAGCTATTTCCGTTGATTTTGACCGGAATAGGGTCCCAGATACTGGAATAATTTTGTTCATGGCTTTTACAAACCATTCGTAGGTTAATTTATCAATATTGTACCCTTCACTTTAAAAAAAAAATTCTTTTTTGTCGAATATTGTCACCAGAATAAAACCTATTCAGTAATTCATCCTTATTCTTTATAATATTTGCTGCCTGTGTTTTTCCTATTTTAAATTATGCTCCTAAAGCACGAAAACTAAGCTTCTTTCTCTTTGTGGTAGAAGTCTATAATATTAGTTTTTTCTTGAAGAGTAAGAACGCGTCTTTTATATTTTTCAGTCTTTCTTTCCTGACTAACACCACTAAGCTTGTCTTTGTCTTTTCAGTAATTCTTCCCTGATTAACAATAGCTTTTATATAGAACTCCACGCACCAATGGTAAAATAAAACCAAAAATCTAAACGTACTTGCGCACAACACTACAGTTACGCAACGACTAAAGTATTCGTTGAAGCGAGGAGACATAATACGGGGAACTACCGCCATCATTTCCGAACTACATTCATTTGTCCTCTTAAGAGGAAACAGGATCGTGAAAATTGCTATTATCGCGTGTCCGTGTCCGGTTAATAGACAGTCCGCTTAATAGGAAAACTTTGATATGTAAATCATACCATTTCTTTCAGTGCCGTACAATATGTCCGCTTATAAAAGAGGTGACCGCGTATAAGAGGTGTTTGTTTTCAAAGTTTATTCTTTGTCCATTCAAATTGTTTCATTCTTCCATTAATTCATACAACAGTAAGTTATTGTCACGGCGCCTTTAGCGTTACGCTCCCAAAGGCCGCTAATATCGTGACGAGGGGTTGCTCAGGGGCGAGCACTCGCTTATAATTATATAATAAATAGCAACAGCAAAAGGTACCTACCTTTAATTCTCGGCTGGCGTGGCTTATCTTACGGAGGCGAGGAGATTGAACTACCTTAATAAAACACTACTTGTACCACACTTATTTATTAATCACTAATAACTAGATGACAAAAAATAAGGCGAAAGATCACAAGTGATCGTCCTATCGGAAGATCACTTATTAATTCGCTTTCTCTTCGGAATCTCTTTCTTTTATTACCTTGGTAACGCCGAATCCGTCCTTACCTCGCTGAATCGCACATTCCTGTCCGTTCGATGGGTTCAACGGAAGTTGATCGAACGGACAGACAGGATGCTAAGTAAGTCCAGATTCAGGTTACCGCGGCAATACTTCTAGTACTATACAGAGTGTTGATTCGCGACATTATCAAACAGGCGAAAAGAATGCACAAATTGATGAAAACATTTGTCTATTAATAGCCAAATTGGAAAGTCGTGAGTGCAGCTGAGTCAATTCGAAACGAGCATTCTCGACCCCCAACAGCTGAGCTTTGTAAATTGACATAGTGTTCAATTTTTGGATAAAATTTTGATAGTTCAAAACGGGCTAATACCAACTAATTCTTGGCCAAGAAAGTGAGCAGTTTAAAACAATCTTGGTCACATAATATCTGTTTGCTTATGTTACAATCACTTTCGTTGATTTTTAGCGCTTACTCTCCAATCATTTCATGGCTTATGATCTTTCCAGGACACGCAGTGCGCAGACGCTAAGCAATCAAATGGCAACGTTGAACGGAAGCAGGACACGTCGCAGCCCATCGTATAAGTGTGAGCTGTGCAACTACAGGACAAAGTATAAAGCAGATCTCAAGAAGCATACCAATAAACTACATTACAAAGTTAAAAGGTTTAAATGTGGGATTTGTTGCAGACGATTCGACGCAAAACAATATTTGAGGTTGCACGTAGAAAATACACACATCTCTGTTGGTATAAAGGAAGACCCAGTACATTCCA
This sequence comes from Amphimallon solstitiale, assembly GCA_963170755.1. Taxonomy (NCBI): domain Eukaryota; kingdom Metazoa; phylum Arthropoda; class Insecta; order Coleoptera; family Scarabaeidae; genus Amphimallon; species Amphimallon solstitiale. The sequence continues at coordinate 33,629,314 of OY720685.1, read as the reverse complement.
GATGTAATTATGAGAATATATATATCAAAGTAGAACAATCAAACTTACACGGTCACTGTAGGCCCCAAACAAAACACAAACGATCTTTGATAAGACATATGAAACTGAAACATTTGAAAAAATTTAATCGTAAATGTGACTGGTGTGAATATAGAACAAACAGAAAAACTGATTTGAAAACACATATCAAAACAATGCATTTGAAAGAATTTGATTTCAAATGTGACTTGTGCGAATTTAAAACAAACCGCAAACTTTATTTAAAATACCACGTCAAATCAAAACATCTGAAAGAATTTGATTTCAAATGTGATTCATGTGAATATAAAACAAATCAAAAAAGGAATTTAGAAAGACATATAACATTAAAACATTTGAAGGAATTTGATTTTAAATGTGATTTGTGCGAATTTAAAACATACTGTAAGGATTATTTAAAAAATCATATCAAATCAAAACATATGGAACAATTTGATTTTAAATGTGACTCGTGCGAATTTAAAACAAACCTCAAATCTAATTTAGAATATCACGTCAAATCAAAACATCTGAAAGAATTTGATTTCAAATGTAATTTGTGCGAATTTAAAACATGCCGCAAACAGTATTTAGAAAATCATATCAAATCAAAACATATGAATCAATTTGACTTGAAGTGTGACTCGTGCGAATTTAAAACAAACGTCAAATGTGATTTAGAAAGACATATCAAATCTAAACATTTGAAAGAATTTGGTTTTAAATGTGACTCGTGCGAATTTAGAACAAACTACAAAAATGAATTGAAAAAACATATAAAATCACAACATTTGAAAGAATTTGATTTAAAATGTGAATTGTGCGAATTTAAAACAAACTTCAAATCTAATTTAGAATATCATAATAAATCAAAACATATGAATCAATATGATTTTAAATGTGACTCGTGCGAATATAAAACAAACCTCAAATCTAATTTAGAATATCACGTCAAATCAAAACATCTGAAAGAATTTGATTTGAAGTGTGATTCGTGCGAATTTAAAACAAACCTCAAATCTAATTTAGAAAATCATATCAAATCCATACATTTGAAGGAATTTCATTTTAAATGTGACTCGTGCGAATTTAAAACAAACGGAAAAGCTGATTTGAAAATACATATCAAATCAAAACATTTGAAAGAATTTGATTATAAATGTGATTCGTGCGAATATAAAACAAACTACAAAAAAGATTTGAAAAGACATATCAAATCAAAACATCTGAAAGAATTTGATTTCAAATGTAATTTGTGCGAATTTAAAACATGCCGCAAACAGTATTTAGAAAATCATATCAAATCAAAACATATGAATCAATTTGACTTGAAGTGTGACTCGTGCGAATTTAAAACAAACGTCAAATGTGATTTAGAAAGACATATCAAATCTAAACATTTGAAAGAATTTGGTTTTAAATGTGACTCGTGCGAATTTAGAACAAACTACAAAAATGAATTGAAAAAACATATAAAATCACAACATTTGAAAGAATTTGATTTAAAATGTGACTTGTGCGAATTTAAAACAAACTTCAAATCTAATTTAGAATATCATAATAAATCAAAACATATGAATCAATATGATTTTAAATGTGACTCGTGCGAATATAAAACAAACCTCAAATCTAATTTAGAATATCACGTCAAATCAAAACATCTGAAAGAATTTGATTTGAAGTGTGATTCGTGCGAATTTAAAACAAACCTCAAATCTAATTTAGAAAATCATATCAAATCCATACATTTGAAGGAATTTCATTTTAAATGTGACTCGTGCGAATTTAAAACAAACGGAAAAGCTGATTTGAAAATACATATCAAATCAAAACATTTGAAAGAATTTGATTATAAATGTGATTCGTGCGAATATAAAACAAACTACAAAAAAAATTTGAAAAGACATATCAAATCAAAACATTTGAAAGAATTTCATTTTAAATGTGACTCGTGCGAATTTAAAACAAACAACAAAAATAATTTAGAAATTCATATTAAATCAAAACATTTGAAAGAATTTGATTTCAAATGTAATTTGTGCGAATTTAAAACATGCCGCAAGTATTTTTTAGAAAATCATATCAAATCACAACATATGAATCAATTTGATTTTAAATGTGACTCGTGCGAATTTAAAACATACCGTAAAGGTTGTTTAGAAAGTCATATCAAATCAAAACATATGAATCAATTTGATTTTAAATGTGACTCGTGCGAATATAAAACAAACTACAAAAATGATTTGAAAAGACATATCAAATCAAAACATTTGAAAGAATTTCATTTTAAATGTGACTCGTGCGAATTTAAAACAAACAACAAAAATAATTTAGAAATTCATATTAAATCAAAACATTTGAAAGAATTTCATTTTAAATGTGACTCGTGCGAATTTAAAACAAACAACAAAAATAATTTAGAAATTCATATTAAATCAAAACATTTGAAAGAATTTGATTTCAAATGTAATTTGTGCGAATTTAAAACATGCCGCAAGTATTTTTTAGAAAATCATATCAAATCACAACATATGAATCAATTTGATTTTAAATGTGACTCGTGCGAATTTAAAACATACCGTAAAGGTTGTTTAGAAAGTCATATCAAATCAAACCATATGAATCAATTTGATTTTAAATGTGACTCGTGCGAATTTAAAACAAACTACAAAAATGATTTGAAAAAACATATAAAATCAAAACATTTGAAAGAATTTAATATAAAATGTGACTCGTGCGAATTTAAAACGAACTACAAAAATGATTTGAAAAAACATATAAAATCAATACATTTGAAAGAATTTGATTTAAAATGTGACTCGTGCGAATATAAAACGAACTACAAAAGTGATTTAAAAAAACATATAAAATCAAAACATTTGAAACAATTTGATTTTAAATCTGACTCGTCAATTTAAAAGAAACAACAAAAGTAATTCAGAAAATCATATCAAATCAAAACATTTGTAAGAATTTGATTTTAAATGTGATTAAAAGAAAGACATACAAAAGCAAATCATTTGATATAATTTAATTATGAAGCATATTCTGCAGGGTCCTAGACCGCCTTGGTTTCATCATACGAGCCCTAACAACATAATGTTCGGACTGTAACAGTTAGGAATACCTGTTATATGATTCAGTGATAATGATTGGTGCCGGTGTGACAAGTAGCATGTGTGGTGGTGAGGTGAGGTTTAAAACATCTACTATTCATACGGCTGTTTTTGTAAATTGACAAGCATATAAATGTGAGGCAGAGAAATTTTAGCTTCCTTTTTAAAAAGTGAGCCTCATAAGACACTAGGGTGAGTTCGGTTGTTAAATTCCCTTAAATTATAATCTCAAGGCATCTTATTTATTAATAACTATAAGCAATGCATCAGCATTCATAATTATTTATGATTTTCCAAGCGCTGTAGCAACTTATAAGTAACCAGCAAACTAACAACTAGATTAAGGCTAAATTAAGGAACGAGTTTCTTTAAAATAATGTGACGAAGTGAGAGACATCTATATGTGTGGCAAGGTGCAGGACGTATATATACAGGGTGTGGCAACGACCTGTAATCGGTCCCTTACGGTGTACATATTAACTTGATTGAAAAATGTTTTTAGTAAAAGTTATTTGGGAAAGCACAGGCTATGACCTAAAATTACTTTGATGTATACAGGGTGTTTAGTTTCCTCCCTACTTTATATAAATTTCTTATTTTAAATGGAACATACTATATATTGTTACATTTTTGGATTCCTGGGCACAATATAAGCCAAATTTGTACAACACCATATGGATTAAATTAAAGGTTTTCGAGATATTTCGTATTACAGGAAAAAAACGCATTTTTAATAATTTCTTAAAAATTTTATATCTCCTGCATTTGTAATTATTTTGTAATAATTTTTTTATACCATTATAACAACAGTTCAAGATGCTCAGCCAATACGAAAAAATGTTCATTTTATAACATTGGGTGTTTGGAAATTGAACATGAATTTGAAAATTTTAAAATAGTTATAATCATTTTTTTTCAAATGTAACCCTGTATATTTCTACGCAGACCTAAATTTGAAAAATTATATGTAACGCATGCGTAGTTTGAACAACGTGCCTCTAAAACGACATAGCACCATGTGTTTTATTTCACAATGTTGGAGCAAAGTTTTACTTGTCTCAGCGATGCCAGATGTACCATAATTATGGAATTGTACCATAATTTTTACCTTAAATCATTAGCAGTCAGTGAACGTACCATAATCAATAATTGTACCATAATTTCGATCGATTCAATATTTTGCTCAAACACTATTCAGCAAATAACCAAGTCCTATTCCTGGTATCATAATATAAATAAAAAATGAGGTGTGGCCACCACACGACTTTCTTATACGTATGAGCGTTTCAAATTATAGAATTTTAAGAATTTTTTTATACAAATATTATTCAAAATCCTATTCTAAGTACTTCTATTCTCTTAATAAATCACTATAGAATGCATACTTTGCAAGATATTATCAAAAAAGTGCTACTCGCTAAGAATAAAAGTGCTACTTCCGGTCCGAATTTTGAAATTTCATATATACAAAAAATATTGCAAATCCAGTTCTAAATATTTTTGTACTCTTGATAAATATTTATAGAATGCATAACTTACGACATATTTGCAAAAAATCGCTATTCGATAAGAGTAAAAGTGGTACTTCCGGTCTGAATTTAAAAAAAATTTTTATACAAAAGATATTGAAAATTATGTTATAAATACTTTTATACCCGTAACGTACTTGTCTAAAAAGCATGACTTGCAAAATATTCGCAAGAAACTGATTTTCGATAAGAGTAAAAGACCTACTTCCGGTAGAAATTTCGAAAAACTTTTTAAATAAAATTATTCTCAATTTTAATTTTAAGTATATATGAATTCTTTATAAATTTGTTTAAACTTAGTAGTTGACGAAATATTGGCAAAATTCGATTTTTGCGCTGAAGTAAACTGCTACTTCCGGTCTACCGATTTTATTGAAAAACTAATCAGATCTCAAGAGGGAGATTATACACGTAAATACAAAATTTGAAATTGATATCTACAGCGGTTTGACCGCTATCGTGGTCACAGAGAGAGAGAGAGAGAGAGAGAGAGACATTTTTTTAAAACCACTTTTTCGGTATCAGGAGACTTCAAAACGTGGACATCTGCAAAAATCTAGAGGTCGAAAATTTTCATCATCACAATACTTCCTTATACTACGTATAAGAAAGTAAAAAATGTTGCCCTTCTTGGCAACATTGATTGGTTTGCCACGTTCCAGATGATTAGGTTAGGGTAAGTTGGGGAAATCCCTAGTAATTAATCTTTTCTTCAGTGTTTCGGCCACTTTGCTACTATCTGTGCCGGTGGTTGTAGAAATTTGCCTTTTGGCTGCATTTTCAATGTATTAGTTGTTGTAATGGCGGCAAGTTCATCGGAAAATACATTCGAATCGTCTGGATCAGACTCGGAGGAACAAGAACGCAAAAGAAAAGGGTTTAAAAATATTGTAAAGACGCGCTAATAGGTCTCAAAATATATAACAATATTGGAAAGCGAAACCTGTTAAAGGTATGTTCAGAGACAATATATAATTATTAGATTTTCATTAAATTTAGATAATGCTTTAAAAGCAAAATGTATTGCATGTAATTCAGAGTTTGTTGCTGACTATCAATCATTAAAAATCACAGCAAAGGAGCAAAATATGGAAATTTTGTCAAAATCCTCCGTCCAAAATAGCAATATTTGACAACAAATATATACTATACTCCATTCAGTCTAAGAATGGAGTAGATGGCGCTACAATATGAGCACAGTTTACACACGATGAATTTTGTATTTTGAAAACAAATAAAACACGTTTACTGTCAGATAGATAGCAGGAATATACATTGTATATGATATCATTATATTTTGACTTTTACGTGTTTATTGACATTTATTTAGGCAAGGCTTACATTGCTTTTAAAATGATAACAATACTAACAAACATGGAAAGGCAAACAGCTAATCAGTATTTGATAAGTTTTCCAAAACAGAATATCGCTCACACAAAAAATATTAAAATATAACGAAAACATTGAATAACACGTTGTGTCTACATGTAAATAGAACGCTTACATTTTACAACATTCAAGAATGTAGGTATCATTATCAATATGTGAGTAAAAGGTGTAAAGGGCAATATTTCATGTTAAAATCCAATAAATTTTAGATACTATTTCCATTAGCAGATATTTCAATTATTATCTTATTTACAATATCTAGAAATTGATAAAATACCTTAACAAATGAATATTTCACTTGCGAGTTCTAAGAAGAACTATTTTTTAAGAATATTAACAACAAATAACTATGTAAAATACGGAAATCGACAAACTCTTTGAACAAAACTGTCAGTAAACAAATTTTTGACAGAACGAGCTAAATGCGATTATTTTGCCGGTGTAAATGCACACTCGATTTCAACCAATCACAAACGTTTATTTTAAGGCCTATCTTTCCCAATGCTCCATTCTTAGACTGAATGGAGTATAGGCAGAAATATCAGTCAACTTTAAATATTATGAATTCTTTGCCTAAAATTATAAAACCAGAGGATGTAGATACGAAACTAAAGGTGGATGATCAGTGGAGGCTGTATTCTCAGTTAATTAATAATTTTGATGATGACATAATAAATGAACGTTACAGACAAATGCTGGAATAAAATTATGTTATTTACTGACCTGTCAGGTCAGAATTTATTTAGGGATTTTGGGCGAATTCGAAAGGGTTTTTTTGAAAGTAAATTTGATAAAAACTAATGTTCGAAATCAATGAATTCCTCTTAGCATCAATTTCCAAGTGTCTAATTCTTTGCGACGAACAAGGTGTAGAGGTTTATTTTGAGACATAGTTAGGTTAATTATTTAAATATAAATTTATTTTATTTAGTGCTGTGTGGCTAAACGTAACATCTCTCGTTTATTTTTTATATATAATTTTGCTTGAAGTTTTCAAATTCAAATACATAATAATAATCATCTTTATTAACCAACAGGTAACATAACATAACATAAATCCGAATTAGTGTTTTATTTGGGCCGGTAAAACCCTCATAAAACCTTTCCAAATGTACCTAAAATTAAAAAAAACAACTGGTGTATGAGATAGGGATCATAATGAAGAGATTATTTAATCATTCTTGTTCCAGTAGTTGCTGTAGTAAGTTTAACCAAATTAACAAAATATTTAGGAGTAGTTAGAGTATGTGCATATTGTTTGAATATATTCCTTCTTATTTATAACTTCTTTTTTATTTTCACTATTATATTATATATTATACACTTATATTTGTAAATAAGTTGATATTGTTTCTTATAGTTATGGTATTATTAATATTTGAAGTTATTTTGTTATTGGATGTGGGATAGTTTGTAATCATAAATTATAGATAGTGGGTAGATTAATTTCTTATTGTATTTTTTTTAATTTGATTAATTCCAGTTTAATTTTCATTTCAAAAATTGTGGATTATCTATACATAACAATAGAAATGTCTTGGTTGTAATGGTACATACCATTTCATTTTATTAATTTTATAATTTTTATTTTTCAATGATTTAATTAAGTATATTTTGTTATTAATATTTTGAAGATAAATAATATTTAAAATCAATGAATATGTTATTGTATTATTAAATAGATATTAGTCATAAGTTTTGTATATGTTTATGTGTAAGAAAGGTGACGCCGAAAGTTTATGTGAACATAATAAACGCTGCAGCAGCAATATACTATCCCACGGCTAACTAAACGTGTAGGTGTATATAAATATGAGTGGGAACTCCTTGACTTTGTGTAAAGCGGGGAACCCCAGACATTCCATTATATAAGTGAAATACGCATGAAAAAGGAGGAGAGTCGGCAGTTAGACTTCGAGTTAGAGGGTCAACTGCAAAGAAAGACTCAAACACAGTCAACGACAGTCAACATATAGTCGACCAGCGTACTTCAAGGGAAGTCGCTGGCAAGCGAATGACTAAATGTGGTATCAAAAGGCGAAATCCAAGCATACTTAAACTCCCATAGAGAGTTAAGTAACAATCATAAGAATTCTTAGTGTTATTTAAGAAATAGTGAAGAGTGATTGAAGGGGTACCTACACAGTATACGCCAAGTGTTGTGTCATCATAAAAAATATATTATACTTCAAAGTAAGCAGATTCTTCACGCCTGAGTCGTGACCACCAAGGCAATCTACGTTGAAAATGTATCTTGCTTTGTAATATCAGCTCTAATGTATTCTAATAATTTATGAAACAGAGCATCATTCATTCGTAAATAATTCAAATATAAGTCAGGGTCTTCAATGCGTAATTCATTATTAATTAATGACAAAACATCCCGGCCGCCTTAAAAGCCAAGGTTTAGTCCATATTTTTCTTTTTTGTTCGCGTTTTTTATTTTTATATTAAGAATGTTTGTTATTATAACAAGAACTGCAGCTTGTAATAAATTCTTTCTTTTATTTGTGTCCATTTGGAATTTTTCCAGAAAAATACACAAATGAAATTTTAGGGGTACAAAATTTCGGATACCCGCCAAACTAGTAATACATTCGACGCACGCCCGGACCCTTAAAATTTTGTATCGGTGCAAGTGGGCAAAATAAATTCTGCACAGAAAGTTGTACAGAAAACTGTGCGGAATCTTGTACAGAAAATTGTACCGTGTCAAGTGAGCCTTATATATGTTGTCCATAATGCAAACGCGTTTGTAAAGCGGTCGCCATCTTAGCAAGCATAACCACGGGTTGTTATCTCTTACGGCCGGGTCCAGACAGTTTTTTAAATCGTGACTAACCCCGTTAGATGTCTCTTCGTTGGATATATACGGTCAATCGGTAAAACAGTTAGCGTAAGTTGTTTTGCATTATCGTCCATTTGCGTGCTATAGCTTGTAGAAGTCATATTTGTGTTCCATCATTTATTGTTTTACTTTAATCCATATATATATACAGGGATATCAACAATTAAATTGGTCAATGGTGGTCATGGATTTTAAAATTATTGTCGTAGCGTGCATCGTACATTTAGGTATGTCATAATTTTTTGAATGTCAAAATCTGTCAATTTATTGTGTTGAAGTTTTCTAATCCTGCACGGTTTTTGAATCATGGTTCTCACAACATAGCACAAAATTTATATGATTGAAGCCTATTTTCGAATGGGCGTGCTAGTTAATGGAACTTGGGAATACAGTGAACGTTTGTGTTTGGACAATTTTCGAGAGCACTAGATATTACCGGACAATTTTTATGCATGCCTTGCAAATTGTGTCGAAGTGTTTCGCGAAGCTGGTTCTGTGACGCATAAAAAAGGTGCTGGTAGACCAAGAGTTCGTACAGAAGAAGTTATTAATTACGTTCGTCAACGTATGGCAGAAGAGCCTACAAAACCTTTAAAACGTCTCTCTCAAGAAATTCGAATAATTGGGCCAATTTTTTTCAATTTCACCGTCAACGCAGAAAGGTACAGAAATATTTTTTTGACTGAATTTGTGCAACAGTTAGACGATGATGAACTTCAATACGGTTATTTCCAGCAAGACGGTGCAACAGCACATACTACACGAGAAAATCTTGCTTTTCTCCGCGAGTTTTTTGATGACCGGCTGATAAGTTTGCATGCGGAAGTTGAGTTTCCTCCGAGATCACCTTGTTTGACAATTATGGACTATTTTATCTTTCCTTATTTAAAAAATAAGATTTTCGCAAATCTGATACATAATTTGCAAGAACTGCAACAAAGAATTGTTCAGCAATGTGCAACCATAACGCCAGAAATGCTGCAAAACGCTTTTCACAGCATGAGGAGGCGCGTAAACTTGTGCATTGAACAAAACGGGGGACATTTCCAACAATTATTGTAATTTAGTTTTTCTGGTTAATAAAAACGTTATTTATTTCATAACTTGTTCATTATTATTTTACAGCTGAACTAAGTAGGTAACACATTTGTAGGTTATTGATAATGTCAGTGTAGCTTGACAATGATTGAATTATTTCAAAAGGATGATTTAAACTAAGACAAGCGTTTTACATTCCATGACCAACATTGATCAATTTAATTTTTGATATCATAGTATAATACTACTATATTGCGTGTGTTGTATCTCGATAATGTGTAATTTTTCGTCCCAACTAAGAGAGATAGAATTGGTCACATCGCCTGTTAGGCGCATGCGTCAACTCAAAATGTCCAATTTGAAATTTACGAAATGACAATAAACAGAAAACATAATTATAACCTCTGATTTAAATTGACATCTATAACTATGATATTACTGAAAGTATACGCAAAGTTGTTTTTTATTGAATTCTGTTTTGTGCAAGTTTAGTTCATCGGTGAATTTGTAGAATTACCCAGAAAAAACGAGGTAGAATAAATAAACGATATGAAGGTTGATTCCAGTAATTTATTAACAGAAAAACTTGTGAAGTTATATCTTCTGCGTTGATTTATACGTGCTTACTGGAATATTTGAAATTATATTATTAAATGTAAATACCCATAGTTTCATTTCGTCTTATTGAAAAGATTTTGAAGAGAAAATCTTGTGTACATTGATTTGTAATACCGTATGTGTCAATTTTCATTAGGTATAGGGATTCAATGTTTACGTGCGATTTATACGTATACAAATAATAGGTGGCAACGTGTCACCCCTACTGTCCGTCACCAATCCCGGCAACAATCGACATCACAACGATTTTCTCCGAACTCACCACCAGATTTTACATTCAATCTTTAGCTGCAAACACGTTGCCATCTAGTCTGCAATAAAAGCCGTCTTATTCCTGGAACGGGAAAAATGGCCGCCGCGATCTCCTGATCTAGTAGTTTATTATTATTTTCAGAATCCTTATTTAATTTTATTAGAATTACGCTTTTGTTTGTGTCATGCAGCGTGAACGCAGCTTAATAATTCTCTGCATTTACTGAAAAGAAAAAGAAAAACAAATCCTTGCAACGCGTAAATATTATTTCTGAACGCATTACAAACACCCAAGTCAGTAGTCCAACAGTTACTGCTAACTTGAGCTTGTATCGGTCGCGCTGGCATTGGATAGGAAAGTAGGGGTGCCATGTTGTCACGTATTGCTATGGCTAATGAAAATTGACACATGCTGTATATAATGTTGCATAATCAACAACATAAAAAACTAATTAAATTCCTGTGTTCTTGTATTTAATTCTGTCGAGATATACACTGAAACATGAATGTTTTAACAAAAGTGGTGGAATTAATCAGCATTACACATTTTTGTGATTGAAGATAATTTTTATTGTTAACTTTTTTTTAAACCATTCATGAAAATAAAAACGTGATAAATCGTCATTTACGCCCATATGGTAGCAAAGAATATAAACAAACAATTACTGTGACACACTTGAATTACTTTAGTGTATGTAATACCACATTCGTAATCAAATCAGTTTTCTTGATGTTTATGTCTCATAAACTAAGATGAGCAGAAATGAGACTTTGCAAATAATTTATATTATTACTTGTAAAAAAGGTATGTTGATGTTGTCTTTGATTCTTAATTAAATCAATGAGCAAAGTTCAACTTCTACTTACGAAGTAAAAAGTTAAATTTTATTTTATTTATGTTCAGAAATCTATTTTGTGCATGCTTTCTTGAAATTAAAACAAAAAATCTATTTTATTGTAAAATATTAATATTTGTATGAATTAATAGATACATACAAATTTATAAAATGATAGAAAAGATTTATAGAATGTAACAATATCATAAAAACAGGAATATTGCTTTCATTCAGCAGACGCGCCAACCGTTCACTTCACAACAGTTGAGTGTTCGCTGGACAGGACCGCTCACCTTTATGTCTTCGTCTGTCATCTGGTACTTTTTATTGCTGCCATATGTTAAAATTGTACAGATTAAACCGAATAAACAATAATAATAAATTGTTTTTCTGCATTAAGTTTTGGCTTAGTTTTTAGTGGAAGGGCTGGTTTTTCCAACCCCGAATAAAATACTGGGTGAACTCCAACATTATAATACATTAATTTCTGCACAATACCTTTAATTTGCTTAAACTTTTTTACGTTTCTAGTAACTTTCATCAAAATTATGTATTACGTTGGTGTTGGAATGCATCAATGGTGCATGCGTACAGAATACGCTCACTAAGTGAGAGTAGAATTTTTCCGCTAACAAAAATGGCGGCCGCTCCTGCACATGTTCAGAGTGAGCGGTCTTCTACTGGACATGATCACTGAACAGTTGCGCAACTGTTGTGTCTGCTGAATGAAAGCATTGTTTGATACCGTGCCTACCTTGCCGTTCATAACACTGCACTATTTACTTCCACAATATTGGGAAAAGTTCAGAAGAAACTTATCACACATTGTCTTGGCAAAATCCAAAATTAATATCATCTTTATACTGTACCATCTACAGCTAAAACATATTTTATTGTAAATTTAAATATAAAATACTTTCTTGATGTGCTTGATTACAATACAATTTAGTGACAGAAATTAGGATATATATTTAGCAAAGTACAAATTTTAAAAAAAACACTTCACTATCTTATAAATAATGTGTTCATCCTTTAAGTTATTTTCATAATCAGTGATACATCATAGCATAAATTCCAATAACTGATGAGAGTAATTCTAGAATAGAATGTTGATATAAGCACAGATAAGGGAGATTACAGATAGCCGGTGTTTATGGAGAGATTGGCAACACAAAAAATAACTTGAATTCAATCCAAAAGATGGTGTATGAATGTGGAATTATTGTATTTTCGTGTTATTTTCCGAAGGTATTCACTTTAGCGGCACTAGTAGATAATTTGCAGAATAAATGTATTGGGTAAAAGATGGCACTACTATAGGCTTAACGTATGTCTTTTACAATTAAATTATTCAGACAGCACTTTCCTTATAGGGGGGATCAAAGACAGCTTTGTTGTGGTTCTGGAATATGAGATATTACTTTTTTTTTGTCTGAGGATTATAAAAAAAGAAAGCGGGCTTGGAAAGAGAATTTTGTAACAAGGTTTAATAGAATATGTGCTTATTATAAAAATTATTGCTATTTAGTCTAATTTTCTTTATTCTAAAAATAGGAAAGGTTGTTTTGTAACATATACTATTAAATATAATGTTTGTAAATATGTAGATCTATATCTTTTCTTATTTGATTTAGGTAAATAAGTAGGTATCTTCTAGTGAGTATTGCATTTCTGTAAAAATAATGTACAGGCTGATTCAATATTGACGCTGAACCTAGGGATTTCGCTTATTATTTAGAAAAGAGAGCAGATGTAAATTTGGCAAAGTTGGTAAATTTTGTGTTTGCTATGGAACTTGGGCATGGTACCTACATGCCATTCTTATTTGGAAGAACTGATTAGTTTTTGTCTTATCGGTAAATCAGAAATAACACTTCGGCGCGAAAATTGCAATTATCAAGTATCTTGTCAACGGTTAGTTTTATTAAGATTTATAATGAATAGGTCCACAAATATCCATTTGCATAAAAAAAATTAAATTTCACACTGAATGTACTCTTATAGAGAAATAGTATTTTAGAAGTATCTGGCAAATCTTTTTTCTTATTATTTTTTTGACCCTCAATAATAATAGATAATAATAATAATAATAACTATAATAAAAATAATTTATTTAAAAAAAACCGAAGTAGTGAACCTAACAATATAAGAAATACAGTGCCTGTTATGTGTGTAGATATATAGATAAACAATATAGTTCACATGCCTACAATGGTCTAATAAAATGAGTTGTGCACAGGATATTATAAAATGCCTTCTTTGTTATAAATTGTCTTATTAACTTTTTAAATGTTCTAATTGTCAACTTTTATACTCTGCAAGCAACGGATCATAATTTTCACCATCTGTTCATTCTTTGTTTACATACATAATTCAAAATTCAAACACAGTATATTTATAAAATATGTAGTTGGTGGGCATTATCGACCATTTAGACTATTGATAGTCTTATTGAAACTGCAATTAATTATATATAAAACTATAATACGCTGGACAAATGGTTAAAATATTTCATGTGATAATTACAGTCGTAGTCAATCTAGTAGTTCAATAAATGTCCACATATCTATGTAAATTGCAACTGCTAAGGATTTTAGAATTAAAAATGCAATGAATTAGTAAGCCCAAGTCGTCGCAGGTACCTATGCCTTGAAGTAATAAATAAAACAGTAATCATACGTTTCGTTTTCGCTTTTATTTGTATACCCAAACAGCATTTTATTTTGTATTTGTTACTGGTAGTTATTTTTTTCCAAGAAGAAAACCTCCTGTTCTCTAAATGAAAATGAATCGTAACGCAACATTTAGAAACGTGATTTGCTATTGTGGAAATACTTTGAATTTCAATGATCATATAAAAAGAACATATCCAGTTATTATTTTTTTAGGCTGACCTATTAATTAAGTACTGGCATAACAGAATAAAATAAAAAAAATAAACACTCAATTTTATAAATAAAAATGTGTCTTCTTTTATTATGATTTTAGATACAAATGTATTCGTAATAATTATATTAACATTTTGTAATAGGTATATTTATTTATTACAAACACTATTGATACTACTGACTATTAATAGTTTCAGCACTATTCATAGGTATCGAATCGGTAGGCCAAACTATCGAAAGAATATTCGTATTCGATAACGTGACAACAGCCAGCACAAAGTACATTTATGAAGACTATACCCTGTCTCAGAATAAGAAGGAGTGATTCAAATATCCCGCCAAAACATGGAACACATAGCTTAAAATTTAGTAGACAGTTTGATATGACATCATGACAATTGAGGTTAGAAGAACTGTATTAATACTAACTAAGGATTTAGCTGTTTTGTGTTTCATTTACTACTTTCATTAAAATAGATGGATGTGCTGCTTTTCATTCTACCAGTCGAAGCAGCAATACGAGTGCACGGCAATTGGAAAGAGCAGAGTAAAGTTATAAACACAAGTGAGAGTAAAGTTATAAACGCAAATAGGTGCATACATCTATAATTTGATGAATATAAATCTCTTAACATTCAAATCTATTCATTCTAGTTTTTCAAAAAAAATCATTAGAAGAATCTATGGATAAAGATATAGGCCCAATTTACAAATGAAAAGAGTAGACTTTGTTCTGAGCGTTTTGAGAAGAATTGCCATTATAAATATATAATTACTGCACATTTTAGTGAATGTGCTATATCAACATGAAAATTGTGAATCAAGTCTATTTATTTTTAAATATTTGTATCAGAGAGCAAGAATGAATCAAACCTTTTACCTTTTATCAAAACATCCTGAAGAACTTGCAGAAAAAGTTTATGCTTATTAGTTTCTATTGTAAATATCAATAAAGAACTTGGAAGTAATAAATTGAAAAATTTACATCGGCTGAAGTTGTTTACACGACCTGCAAAGATAATTACATATACCTACACATTACTAATTATTATTCCCTATTAAAATTGATGTATTTTGAAAATATATAAAGTATAACACATTTTTATTTCTATTATATATTGGAAATTAACAATAATTTAGTGTTCACAAGATTAAAAATTTACATGGTCGGCACAATTTTTCCAAATACTTATTGTAACATTTGTAATTGCTTCTCTCAAATGTTCTCGAATAACTGATATTCGGAAAGTAACTTCACCTTATGTATCAATTCAGAATGTATATGAAGTATTCTTAAGTGTCTATCTTTATCGGTATGGCTTTTTAATCCTACAGGTTTTCAACAGAGAGTGCCGTGCACTCATTATACTTGTGGCAATCCAAACTTTTTCCCAAATATTCTCCACCAGATATTTTCACCTTTTTCTATTAGTACAGGTTTCTTTACGTTTGACATATCTGAAATATAACACGTATATGAACATGTGGTAATATAATTAGTATTTAATTAACACTTACTTGAAATTAATGCGTCAATTCTAGAATATGTGTGAGTTGTTCAGCTCATTTATGGTATTAACTCATCTATAGTTATTTTTGCAATGATATTATTTGTTGGACGTTTGAATTTTGCACTGTCGTACAGTATTTTTGACGACAGATTCATCAAATTCAAAGTTTCAAATGCCTGATGACTTGTTCCTTAGGTCTTAAGCCGTCTGATCAACTCATGCTCGTGTTGTACATAAAAGTACGGATTTTATTTAATAACACAATAAACTATAATAACTCGAAGTAAAAATGTAAGAGACTAGGTTATGGCTTGACTATAAACATAAAATGACGTTTTGTCAAACTTATTTTCCCATGTTAAACTTGCCTACGCAAGAACCAATGAAATACCTTAAAAATATACGCCATTTTGGCGCGATATTTGAATCACTCCTTCTTATTCTGAGACAAGGTATAATGTGATTAAAATCAATTTGCGACAGGGTAAACACGTTAATTACAAGAATGTCGACTAAAATTAGACGAAACTAACCAAAAGAATGTACGGTGGAAAAAATAACAGTAAATGTTACCTCTTGCTATGAGTAAAGAAAGTATGTCAGATTATTAAAATACGGTATCGTCGGCAAAATTTTGTAATACATGTTTACTTAAAATTTTTTTGTATGTGTTTGGGTAAGTAAACACCCACTGTTAGATATAGTATTTTATGTATATTTTAATATTTTCATTTTTCTTTGCTCTTTGAAAATGTCCTTTTTAGCGACCACTTACATTCCTTATATATTTTTACTATAATTAAATGTTCGATTATATATGTGTAGTGTTCTTCACAACAATCTTTGATATAATTTGGTTCAATTTTATTTATTCTATTAAATAGTTTCTTTTTTAGGAAACACGTATGTTTATGGTGTAGAAGAAATTTAGAACAAATTTTCAAAGCACTATCTACAAACCGACTAAAATTTGTTGTTGGCGAGTGTAATCCAAGAGATAAAAACTTGGTATCATACAACTTGTGTATGATAAATAATTGATGTTCACTATTTAATTCGCGGTCAGTTAACACTAATAATCGTTGATAGTGTACGCATTGAAATTTATCAAATAATTTTTTTGCAAGGTATCCTGCAAAATACGTAACTGCACAATCTTCCAATTGCACATTTACAGGATTTTTCAAAATGTCAGAGTCACTGGATGATGACGATGCTAAAGAAGACCCTGCCACTTCATCTACAAGTATGCTATCAGTAGGCGGCTCAAATTAATGATATTGCTCCACCGCCAATAATTATAATTCGTCTTCGTCACTTTCACAATTTGATTTTCTCGTTGGCTTCATAATATTAGTTAACGTAACTGCTCGAAAACAAGTTCTAAATGTCCGCACCCCTGGATTAGGATTAAATCCACCACGCTGGCGAAAAACTGAAAACATGTTCTCCAGACAGTCCTGATTTAGCCTGTTAGTTAAAATAAACTTACATCCTAGTTTCATTTCCTGTTCGAACAACATTAAAATTGCATTTGTGCTTTGGATAAAACCATCGAAACATGGTGGTCGGGAAATAATATTGTTTTTTATTTTTGTTAAACTTGTCATGATAATTGTCGATTTTTCTAATGTTTTTAGCGCAACTTGATTATTCATTGTTAACGCACATTTATAAGGATTACAATCGAAAATAGTGCGACTATTTAAACAATCGAAAGCTTGATCCAATAAATCAATAAAGTCTGCAGTATTCTCCGCTGTTGTAGACTGCAACTGACCTGTTTCCATGCACGTTCTTATTGTTGCCGCAACTGAGTGACTTGAAACTTGCAAGGCTAATTTGCATGACATCTTTTGAAACGAGCTAGGATTTATGTGAGCATCAGACAATTTACACAGTGATCTAGCTTTACACTAGCTTTGTCGATGTTATATACAGATATGATGTCTTTAAAACTTATTCTTTTATTCTCGTACAGAAAGTCCCCTGTCAACATATTGTTACGTATGCTCTTATAAATATGAGGTACATCTATAATGGCAAAAATTCTTTGGTTGTCGACAAAGAAAAATGGTTTACTTTAAGTAACACCCAAAATTCCAAAAGCGGCTACATTTGGCTTACCCTGATCGCATATAAATGCTTTTGGAAGTACTCCACATAACATTAATTTTTGCACTGTTGTTACAATTAATTGTGCTATTTCACAACCTTTCAAACCTGTTTGCGACACGAAATAAGCCAGAGGCAATTTCCAGTTAGAGTATAATCCACGTGCCATGAATACCATGGCTTTTCTCGCAATTTTGTTTTTTCGTCCTAACTCTCCTAAATCTTCATACCCTTCAATTAGGTCCATAGCCTTTGAATATTCTAAACACTCTTTAATATTCAACTCATCAAAACAGACAACACAAATATTTTCATTAGGCGGAGCACTATTAAATTTAAGTTTTAGTTGTTCAAATAATTTAGGACTAAAACCGGGTTTAAATTTAGAAGATCCTATCCAATCTTTAATTGTGCTTATTCCAGGTAGAATTATGTATATGATTCTTTCTTAAAAAATAATAAGCAGCAGGTGATTTGTAATACAGTGATATTGTAAATTCTTTTTCATCTTTCATCCACTTAGACTTTTTCTTATGCAGTAGTTGCATTTTCACCAGTGTTCTAGATTGTGGGTGTAACGTGTTTTATTGATTAACACAGTTATCAGTAATATTAGTTTATTATCTATATGATTTACATAACATTATATTACATTATTACAATATAAGTTTATGAATGACAGGTGTACGTTGTTCACGCTGGTTGTGTTGGTCGTTGCCAGGTGGCTGATACCAACTGTCATGTTACATCCTCCTTTTTTCGTTTGACTTTAGGAAGTTTAGAGATCCATCCTTTGGACGGGTCTAACGGTCCTTCCGTACCTGGTGATCTTTGGTTGGCTCACTTCTAACCTTGGATTTGCGGTTGTTTCTTCCTTATTGTGGCAAGTTTCCTGTAAGTTAGGTTCTATGATATTGTCAGGAGTATTTAAGGATGTTCTTGGATTGGGATTGTCAGGAGGTGTAATCCTGGTAGGGATTATTATTTTTTGTTCTATCTGCTTTGACTTTGTTTTGTGAAGATGAGCTGCATTTCTTCGATATGTTCTTCCATCTGTTGTTTCTACTATGTGTGATCTGGGTTTGTCGCTATTTTCTTTAATCTTGGCACTTATCCACTCTCTGTGGCCTACTTGTAATCGTATGTTTTCGCCTTCCATTAATGGTGAGTGTTGCCTCGCGCCTTTGTCAGCGTAATGTTTTTGTAGATGACGTAATCGTTCTAGTTCTTTAGTAACAGTGCGAGTATTAATTAACGTGGGTTTTAGAGCTTCCCTGGACGTAGGCAGTAGTGTTCTAGTAGTTCTACCAATTAGTCGTTGGTTAGGTGAACCTAGAATATCGTTTCTCGGTGTGTTGCGGAGATTCAACAATGCCAGTTGAATGTCAGTGTTGTCTCTGGCACACTTGCGTAGCAGGCTTTTTGCGGTCTGGACTGCTCGTTCAGCCAATCCATTGCTTCGTGGGAATCGAGGTGATGACGTCTGATGTTCGAAGTTCCATTCTTTACTAAATGCCTTGAATTCCTTGGAATTGTAGTGTGGTCCGTTGTCTGTCTCCAGTATATCCGGAATTCCATAAATGGCAAACCATTCTTTTAATTTTTCTACTGTTTCCTTTGATGTTTGTAATGTCATCGTTTTGAAGTCTAAATGACCAGAGTAGCTATCAAAAATAACTATGTATTCTTGATGACCAAAATAAAATATGTCTGATGCTACTATTTGCCACGGTAGTGTTGGTATTTGTTTAGTCAAGATCGGGTCTTGGTCATTCGCTTTTTGTGTGCTTTGACACACCTTGCAGCATTCTATGTAATTTTGAATGTCTTTCGCCATGCCTTTCCAATAAGCTACTTGGCGTGCTCGTCTGATAGATCCTTGGATCCCTATATGACCAATATGTACATTTTCTATGATTCTTTGAATTTGTGATTTAGGGATTACTACTTTGTCAGATTTGAATATTAATCCATTGTAGCTACTTAGCTCATCTCTAAACGAGAAGTAATGTTTTATGCTTTCGGACAGCATGTTCGTATCTTCTGGGAATCCTTCTTGGACGTATTTCATTATCTGCTTGAGTTCGGTATCTTGCGCAATGTCTTGTCTTATATCTTGCAGTGCATTGTGCGAATACGACAATAATGTGTTAACTACTAGTTCTTCATCCAATATAGTGTCGTCTTCGATATCCACATCAATATCCCTACTTAGATAATCAGGAATAGGAATATCTTTACCTCTCTTGTAGACTACTTTTGGGTCATATTGAGTAATATCAAATATGATTTTCTGTAATCTAGCTGGTGCAGCATGAAGTGGCTTCTTGAAGATAATCTCCAAAGGTTTATGGTCTGTTTCGATTGTCACTTTTTTCCCATAGACATATTCGTGAAACTTTTTGCAACCAAAACTAATAGCTAGCGCCTCCTTTTCAATTTGTGGGTAGTTCTGCTGTGATGGCGTTAGTGCCTTTGCTGCATAAGCGATAGGTTTACCATTCTGCATAAGAACTGCTCCTGCTGCTTTGGAACTGCTATCCACAGATATGACAACATCGCTATTGACATCATAATATCCTAGTACTGGTGGTGTTGTTAGCACGTCCTTTATTCTGGATAATGCTTGCTCCTGTTCAATGTTCCAAGTCCAAACTGTGTCCTTGCACAGCAATTGTCTTAGAGGTTCTGTGATTTCTGAAAAATTCTTTATGAATTTACTTAAATATGTGACCATACCTAGAGCTCTCTGTAGTTCCTTTTTATTGGATGGGGTTTTCATTTTTTGTATTACTTCTAATTTCTCTGGATCAGGTTTCAGGCCCTTTGATGTTACGACATGTCCCAAGAATTTCATTTCATCTTGAGCGAATACACATTTATCCCTATTCAGTTTTAATCCTGCCTTTCGTAGGATGTCCATCACTGTTAATGTTACTTTTTCCAGTTTCTGTTCAGTTTCTGCGTATATTAATATATCGTCCATTGAACATTCAACATTTTCTACATTTTGTAGTAGTTGTGACATGATCCTTTGGAATATCTCTGGGCATGAGGCCAGTCCAAATGGAAGCCTTGTGCAGGTATATCTTCCCCATGGTGTTGCGAAAGTCAGATACTTTTGTGTCCTAGGTGTTACCTTGATTTGCCAAAATCCTTTGCGGCAATCTAACTTAGTGAAGAACTTTGAACCTTTTAATCTAGATGCTATTTCTTCTATTGTTGATAGTGGATGATGTCTTCTTAATATATTTTTATTCACATCCGTAGGATCAAGACAAATACGAAGTTTACCATGTTTTCTTACTATGATCATTGGACTAACGACTGGAGTTGGTTCAAAAATTGGTCGTATTACTCCCAGTTTTACCATGTTATCAAGTTCTCTTTTGACATCTGCTCTTATTGCATGTGGTATTTTTCGTGCAGCCCTAATTTCAAATGTTGGGTTATCTACTATGTCAATGTCATATTCGAATTGCTTTAAGCAACCTAGACCCTCGAAAATATCCATGTTTTGTGTTTGTATCTGATTTAAACGTAACACTAACTTGAATTTTTCACATGCATCTTGTCCTAATATTGGAATGACATCTTCTTCTATAACTTTGAATATTAGTATTCCTGTCATATTTTTAATTTTACAGGTGATTTCCACTTCACCCAGTATTTTCATTTTGTGTTCACTGAAGGTAATTATTCTTTTTGTTTGGGATGGTGAAACTGTACAACTGAGTTGTTTTGCAATTTTCTTGCCCAGTACACAACAGTCAGCTCCAGTATCAATTTTTGCCATGAATGACTGTTTTCCTACTGTTACTCTTTCAGACCATTTGTCATTTTCAGTCTTCCTGTTCAAGTATTCATTTAAGGAATTTACATAAACTGTTTCGTTTTCACTATCAGTTATATCTTCGACTATTGTTCTCACCTTATTATGTGTGGTGTTCCTTTTGTTCTTCTTTTTAGAGAAACAGGCTTGCGATAAGTGATTCATTTTGTTGCAAATGCTACATTTCTTTTTGTAAGCAGGGCATGCATTAGGTTTATGTTTCTGCAAGCACCTCTTGCACATATTTTCTGTATTTTTTGATGAATCCTTGTTAAACTTAATTGTATTTACCTGAGATTCATGTGGTTTATGTAAGTTAATTTCACTTAATTGTTTTGTGGTCTGTTCAGCCGCTCTACATATGTTTATTGCTTGGTCCAATTTTAAATCGGGCTCTGTTAGCAGTTTCTCTCTCACTTGGCTTGACCTGATACCTACAACAATTTTGTCTTTTATTAAACTATCATTCAACTCACCAAATTCGCATTTTTTTGCTTGTGCTTTTACAGTAGTTAAAAACTCATCGAATCCTTCACCTTCTTTTTGTACAATTCTGTTGAATGTGTATCTTTCGTATGTTACGTTTGTTTTTGGTGTAAAGTAATCCGTAAATTTCTGTTTTATTACATCAATATTTTGCTGATCTGCGTCGCTTAGGTTGAATGTATTAAAAATTGCTATGGCGTCTGGGCCAATTGTTGCCAGTAATGTTGCTGCTTTTACAGTAGCTGCTTTACTACTTAGTTGTGTAGCGATACTATACCATTCAAATTGCTGTGACCATTGTTTCCAGGTTGTAGCCATATCAGTTGTAATTGCTAAGTTTTTTGGCGGGCGAATGCCAGTGACTCCTGTTTGTCCGTCCATTATTTTCTCGGCTAATTTAAAACTTGTACGTATAGCTTTGTTTCGAACCGGGGTTTCGGCACCATGTAACGTGTTTTATTGATTAACACAGTTATCAGTAATATTAGTTTATTATCTATATGATTTACATAACATTATATTACATTATTACAATATAAGTTTATGAATGACAGGTGTACGTTGTTCACGCTGGTTGTGTTGGTCGTTGCCAGGTGGCTGATACCAACTGTCGTGTTACAGTGGGGTTGAATAAGTCAATGAATTTATAATATGGGCAGTATCTCTAGATATCGCAATATTTTTACATTTTCGCTTTAATTTTGAAATTTCTGATCTTTTGATTCTTAAAAGATTGATTTTACGCTGTAATGACTTTTTCAACTTTTTTCTTTCGGTGTATTTTGATCAGTACTTGGAGATGGTAAATTGGACACGGTCGTTAGCCAAGTGGTAGTTCCAGGGCTTAATTGTGGGGGTGTTAGTTGTTCAATTACACATGTAGAGGTTGATGGTTGGGTGTCTAAAAATGAACCCCGCTCATATGTTCTTATAGGAAAATGGATACTCAGTGTTTGAGGTGATTTACTTATTTTTATTGGCTCAGATGTTACATCCATTGTTTCGTGATATGGTATAGGAAGAGCGTCTTGTGTAAGACGCCTCTTGCTTGGTGCTGTAAAAGCATCAAATCGAAAATGGTTCTCGCATATAAATTTATTTCTGAGAGTTGTTGGTGATGTGGCTATTAGACTTGCATTTCCTAAAATAAAGAGAACGTATCCTTCTTTAAACAAAATTTGTAGAAAATCCTGTGAACACTGTATATTTGGTACGATATTAGTTAGCTATTAGAATGACTAATTTAATTGAAAAAGATTTGAAAAACCAAAATAAAATTTATTGGAGTGCGTGGATCTCCCACGTTAATTTTAAATTACTAATATATAATTAAAGAAATAACAAAATGTGATGAATATTGATCAAATTAAAATTCCTACATATTTAAGTAATTTTTATTACAGAATTAAAGAAAATATATTTTGTAGAGATACCTATCCAAATTGTTTATGTAATAGTTAATATACCTAGTTCTATTATTTATTTCGTTCAATTTAAGAGGATTTCACAAAAATGAACTGTTACGCTAATTTTCATATGAAAACTAAATGAATATATTATCACAATCCAAAATATTGACATTTATTTCCAGACATATTATAAAACCTATATGTTCAAATTTAAAACAATTTAAAACGTAAATTGTCTATTGCACAGAAACAAATATTTTTCATAAAAAAACACTACCTACTTGATTTACACTTTATTTCTGCAGGCTAGATATTTTAGAGTAGTATTATTAAATAAGAATTTCTAAATAGTATTGGGTCAGAAATAATATAAAATATATGTTAAAATGGTGTTGCTGTTGTACAAAGACGTATCAGTTGCATTTCCAGTTTTTTTTGTAATTGTGACTCATATATAATCTAAAATATACTCGAGAATTTATGACGGTTGAAAAAAGACGCATCAATTTTATTTAATGTTTTTTTGTAAATACGTAGGTATATTTTCTTTGCTTTGAAGACGACTTTTTGAGGACTAACAGAGAAACATATATAAAGTTAGTATATGACTCAGAAGATATATAAAAAGTACGTCGATGCTATATTTGCAGTAAAAGGTAAAATAAAAATCTAAAGGTGTCTAAAGTTTTCTACATTCAACTACAATCCTTTAGATGGCGTCTCGAATATTCTTGGAAACATATACTAGCGCTCCCCATTTTGGTGTCTTGTTTCCAAACTAACGCTGAAAGCCTAACGGTCGTTTCCAAAATATGTTTCCAATAATTACCATTACATCGGCTATCTCCAATCTCCCTTATCTGTGATATAAGTAATTTTAATTGTTTGATGCATGATACCGGAAAGACTTTTATAAAATTACTTATTCAATTTCATTTATTTACCTACACAAAAAACATTAACAAAATATTGAAAGGTAAAGCACTCACAGTAAATCCAACAGACCCACTGAAATTACTTGTGCGAGAACAATATATTAAGGGGATATTAAAGCTGTCGAGAAACCAAGGTATCGAATTTATCAGGTTTTTTTACTATTGTTCAAGATAGAAATGTGAAATTTTTTGTACAACTTCAATATAGATATGAGTACACGCAAAGGTTGTCAGATCATGTAATTTTTTGTCACAACCATCTATTTTTTTTTATTCCAAATTAGAGTAAAATGTACGTGTGTTTGAATTGCGGAAAAAAGTTTAATTTGAGTAGTTAAATTAAGAAATTCCGGAATGGTGCGGTACTGAATTACTTGTATTTTAACAACGCCTTCAGCTCCTACCTACTTCTTGGCCCCGCCTATGGGACTCTCCGAACTGTTTGCGGTAGTCTGCAGTATTTTATTTCACTTATTCTCTTCTCACTCCAATTTTAGCAAATTCGACTGTAATATCCCCTTAAACACAAAAAGTTTTTCATAAAATTAAGAATACTTGATTATGTACATAATTTGTTTTATATTATTATTAGTTATACACATGTATGTATTTGTATATCTACCTACCAGTTATTTGTAATAAAGTAAACTTTCTCATTTCTGACATTGTTTTTCTATAAGATTTTCTTTTTTATTATTTCTTTCTAGATATACTATTTTGATGGGTGAAAATAAATTAAAAAGAGAGTATTCTTGTCTTGCAAACAAATTGAAAGTGTTAATTTTCATCCGACTTTAAGATGTGCATTAAGCGAAGTGAAAATGAACACATTTAATTTGTTCGCATTCGAAAACAATAATTACATATTTCAAAATATGACTAGATATATGAAAGTAATACGAGACTAAGCCCGCAAGAGGCCAGTTCTGTAAGTACTCAATTTTTATACAGTGTGTTTCCCATCTTTAGTATTCCTTTATCTATGGACCACAGATTAGATGAGATGGCGCAGTCATGGCAAAATTTTTATCCGCGTTTTGTATTGCCTGCGGGCAATATTAGATGGCGATGACATCAAAAAATTACAGTTTTCAATAACACTAAGCAAATAGCGGGCGATTCAAAATGTATTTAATGGCGGGAAATTCAAAATAAAGTTTATTACAAATTAGGGTTTAATACCGCGAGATCAAAAATTATATTGATAAAGGTTTGCCATGGAATGTAAAACGTCTGTCTTAAGGTATATCATTAAGTGTCATACTGTCATTAATATTTGTCATTCTAAGAGAAAATATAATGACAAATATGGATAGTATGACAATGATATAACTTAAGACAGACGTTTTACATTCCATGGCAAACCTTTATCAATATAATTTTTGATCTCGCGGTACATGATTACAACACTGTAATTAAATTGCATACTATTTACTAGTTCTCGTAGTAATAAGGAATCATTTCTAAGGAAAACAGTATACAGTACGATATTCAATTACAATGCTGTAACCACACAATAACGTTTTAAAGAAAAGAATTACTTAAATAATTACATTTTAATATTGTTACGCAGAAAAGGTACAAAGTACATTTATGATTATTAATAAGTAACATCTAACACATATGTTTTAGATAAATTATCAGTCAAAAATAAATTAACGAACAATACCAAAAGTAGAATGTTCGACTAACAAACGTATTTTTAACAATAAGATAGAATTTCTGTCGAAAAAGTACAAGTACTTACTCGAAATACTACAAAGTAGAAAAGGTATAAAGTACATTTATGATTACTATTGAAAAATTATAACTAACATCCAACACTTATGTTTTAGTTAAATTACCAGTACAAAAATAAATTAACGAACAATATAGCATGATCTACCAAAAGTAGAATATTCGACTAACAAACATATTTTTAACAATAAGATAGAATTTCTGTCGAAAAAGCACAAGTACTTACTCGAAATACTATAAAGTAGGTAATTAAACCTGATAAACACACAATGACTTAAGCCCGCCCATGTTTACTACCACCATTTACAAAATCTTGTATTACATAAATGATGAACATAAAATAAGGTGACATAAATAAAAATATGGATACATAAGATACCTAACAAATTTAGTAGACGTCTTTTCATCAATATATAATTAAAAGAGTGACAATTAGGGCTTAAAAATTAAATAATGTTAATTACATGGCTATAGAAGAAAACAAAAAAATTAAACCTGCAATAACTAACACCAAATTGATTAATTTATTGTGGTCGTAAAACAAATGAAACTTCCAATGATATGGCTGCCTTAGCCTCCGTGGGTGGCCTCATGGGATGGAGTGTCGGCACTGCATTTCTGTTTAAGCGTACTGAATGAGGGTGTGCATAGCAGTTTGTGTCAAAATGTAGGCTGCAAAGTTTCTTATTACATGTTGTACTGGCATCTAGCACAGATTTCATGCCCATTTGCTGTTGTTTCACTCCTGAATAATAAAATATAATAATTAGAACTCTATACTAACAAATACCAACGATAGTATAAAGGCACGTTTTCATTATAGGAAACTGTCTAGGAAAAACCATAAATGCTCCTGTACCGAGAAACATGAAGTTTCTATTAACACTGCTAAACATCGATTGATTGCTTGTGAAAAAACATAATATAGAAACTTAAAAACAAGTAGTAAGTTTTTCGTGTACTTTAAAGGCTTTCTTATACACCTATAGGGTTAAACTGCAGTTGAGGTGTCAGGCGACTAGTGTACCTTATAGAGCATCTCTAATTGAACAACTTTTTCTTATAAAATTATCAATGCAAACATAGAGAAATGGAGATAAAAAATAAATTAGATACTGACCGAGTCAATTTTGCAGGTTACATCTCATGTAAGGTATCCCATACAGATCATTGAAATGATGAAAATCACGATAATTAATGTTTATTTCACATAATCACACACAATTTAGGTCAATTTGTATGTTTTCTTATGACTTTTTGCGATTTTAAAAGCACCATCAAATGTCAACAAAAACAGCTGATATGACTGATATCATGTGATCTCGTATTTATAATTTTGCTAACATTCAATCTAAAAACGTGGAAATCAAAGGTAATTGTTGTGTTGTGAGCTTAAATAGACATCATTTAGTGTGATTTTTATTATTTCAATGCTCTATATGGGATATCTCACATGGGATGTAACCTGCAAGGTTGACTCGGTGAGTACTTAATTTATTTTTTATCTCCATTTCCCTACATTAGCATTGATAATTTTATAAGAAAAAGTTGTTCAATTAGAGGTCATTTATAATGTACACTAATCATTTCCCTCCATCGCCTGACACCGCCACTACAATTATTCCCACTTATATTATACTCCTAATAATTGCCAATTACTTACTTAATTGTCATTTAAACTTTAATTGGTGTAATCGGAAACCAACAAAATCCTTGCTACAACCAGGTGGTCCTTGTTGCACTTGGAATCAGAACTACAAACAAAAAATCTCCAGCTCACCTTCGGGCACAGTTTAGAATGAGTTGGCACAATCAAGCCAAAATTTTTATCCGCGGTTTGTATTGCGTGAAGGCCGATATAGATGGCGCTGGCATCAAAAAATTACAGTTTTCAATAACACTAAGCAAATAGCGGGCGATTCAAAATGTATTTGGTAGCGGGAAATTCAAAATTAAGTTTATTAAAAATTAGGGTTTAATACCGCGAGATCAAAAATATATTGATAAAGGTTTGCCATGGAATGTAAAAATCTTCTAATGCAGTGTGACACTTAATGATATAACTTAAGACAGACTTGTACATTCCATAGCAAACCTTTTTCAATATAATTTTTGATCTCGCGGTACATGATCACAACACTGTCATAAAATTGCATACTATTTACTAGTTCCCGTAGTAATGAGGAATCATTGCTAAGGAAAACAGTATGCAGTACGATATTCAATTACAATGCTGTAACCACACAATAACGTTTTAAAGAAAAGAATTACTTAAATAATTACACTTTAATATTGCTACGTAGAAAAGGTACAAAGTACATTTATGAATATTAATAACTAACATCTAACACGTATGTTTTAGTTAAATTACCAGTACAAAAATAAAGTAACGAAGAATAGCATAAACTACCAAAAGTAGAATATTCGACTAACAAACATATTTTTAACATTAAGATAGAATTTCTGTTGAAAAAGCACAAGTACCTACTCAAAATACTACAAAGTAGAAAAGGTATACATTTATGATTACTATTGAAAAATTATAACTAACATCCAACATGTGTTTTAGTTAAATTACCAGTACAAAAATAAATTAACGAACAATAGCATAATCTACCAAAAGTAGAATATTCGACTAACAAACATATTTTTAACATTAAGATAGAATTTCTGTTGAAAAAGCACAAGTACCTACTCAAAATACTACAAAGTAGAAAAGGTATACATTTATGATTACTATTGAAAAATTATAACTAACATCCAACATGTGTTTTAGTTAAATTACCAGTACAAAAATAAATTAACGAACAATAGCATAATCTACCAAAAGTAGAATATTCGACTAACAAATATATTTTTATTAATAGAATAAAACACCTTTTTCACAAAAAATAGTTTAATAACTAGATGTCACA
Organism: Amphimallon solstitiale; assembly: GCA_963170755.1. NCBI lineage: Eukaryota > Metazoa > Arthropoda > Insecta > Coleoptera > Scarabaeidae > Amphimallon > Amphimallon solstitiale. The sequence goes on along the minus strand of OY720685.1, from coordinate 33,599,842 downwards.
TTTTGTGTGCACTGCACACATCGTCAGTAATAACAGTTACTACTGACGATGTGTGCAGTGCACACGAAATGTGACATCTAGTTATTAAACTATATTTTGTGAAAAAGGTGTTTTATTGTATTACTATTTCTATATTTCACAAGTGTTCAACATATATTACTACAAAGATAGTTTTAACAATAAGATAGAATTGCTGTTGAAAAGTACAAGTACCTACTCAAAATACTACAAAGTAGGTAATTAAACCCGATAGATACACAATGACTTAAGCCCATGTTTACTACCACCATTTACAAAATCTTGTATTACATAAATGATGAACATAAAATAAGGTGACAAATAAAAATATGGATACATAAGATACCTAACAAATTTAGTAGACGTCTTTTCATCAATATATAATTAAAAGAGTGACAATTAGGGCTTAAAAACTAAATAATGTTAATTACATGGCTATAGAAGAAAACAAAAAAATTAAACCTGCAATAACTAACACCAAATTGGTTAATTTATTGTTGTCGTAAAACAAATGAGACTTCCAATGATATGGCTGCCTTAAGCTCCGTGGGTGGCCTCATGGGATGGAGTGTCGGCACTGCATTTCTGTTGAGGTGTACTGAATGAGGGTGTGTATAGTATGTTGTGTCAAAATGTAGGCTGCAAAGTTTCTTATTACATGTTGTACTGGTATCTAGCACAGGTTTCATGCCCATTTGCTGTTGCCAAGTTTCGCTCCTATAAAATATAATAATTACAACTGTATACTAACAAATATCAACGATAGTATAAAGGCACTTTTCATTATAGGAAACTGCACAGGAAAATCATTAGGAAAAACCATAAATGCTTCTGTACCAAGAAATCTGAAGTTTCTATTAACACTGCTAAACATGGATTGATTGCTTGTGAAAAAACATAATATAGAAACTTAAAAACAAGTAGTAAGTTTTTCGTGTAGTTTAAAGGCTTTCTTATACACCCATAGGGTTAAACTGCAGTTGAGGTGTCGGGCGACTAGTGTACCTTATAGAGAACCTCTAATTGAACACCTTTTTCTTATAAAATTATCAATGCAAACATAGAGAAATGGAGATAAAAAATAAATTAGGTACTGACCAAGTCAATTTTGCAGGTTACATCTCATGTAAGGTATCCCATATAGATCATTGAAATCATGAAAATCACTATAATTGATGTTTATTTCACATAATCACACACAATTTAGGTCAATTTGTATGTTTTCTTTTGACTTCTGCGATTTTAAAAGCACCATCAAATGTCAACAAAAACAGCTGATATCATGTGATCTCGTATTTACAATTTTGCTAAAATTCAATCAAAGAACGTGGAAATCAAAGGTAATTGTTGTGTTGTGAGCTTAAATAAACATCATTTATTGCGATTTTCATTATTTCAATGCACTATATGGGATATCTCACATGGGCTGTAACCTGCAAGATTAACTCGGTGAGTACCTAATTTATTTTTTATCTCCATTTCCCTACATTTGCATTGATAATTTTGTAAGAAAAAGTTGTTCAATTAGAGGTCCTTTATAATGTATACTAATCATTTTGTCAAAAATCGCCTGACATCTCAACTACAATTTTTCTCACTTATATTATACTCCTAATAATTGCAAACTTTAATTGGTGTAATCGGAAACCAACAAAATCCTTGCTACAACCAGATGGTCCTTGTTGCACTTAGAATCAGAACTACAAACAAAAAATCTCCAGCTCACCTTCGGGTTATATGTCAACTATTAGTGCCATTAGTTACTTGTTCGCATTCTCGGAAAATATGCATCACTCTTGCTTCTTGCTTGTACGGCGCACATACAATGCACCAGCTTGTATCCATATTTTAAGTCTAAAAATGCATTATGTCAACTTAATAAAATTATCATATTACTCTTTACAGAACTTACGGTACGATTATAACACCACTAACTAAGTAGTAGTAATAAAAAAAATAATGTTTAGCAACACACACAAAATTTGTTGGTTAACGGCCTGTACGCGCTTGCATAAAGTGACAGCACCGTAGTAGCGACATCTCAATTATTCGGTTAAAGTCATGATTCAAATTTACTTCTAGGTCTCTTGTTTCTAACACCGTGGCGCCGTCTAGGTGCGCCTGCATTAGGTAAATTAGGCGGCAAAACCCCTCATTTAAGTGAACCATCCGACAATCCGTGCCTTCGGGTTATATATCAACTATTAGTGCCGTTAGTTACTTGTTCGCATTCTCGGAAAATATGCATCGCTCTTGCTTCCTGCTTGTACGCCCCACACACAATGCACCAGGTTCTATCCATCCTTTAAGTCTAAAAAGGCATTATGTCAACTTAATAAAATTATCATATTACTCTTTGCAGAACTTACGGTACGATTATAACACCACGAACCACGGATTATCGGATGGTTCACTTAAATGAGGGGTTTTGCCGCCTAATCTACCTAATGCAGGCGCACCTAGATGGCGCCACGGTGTTAGAAACAAGAGACCTAGAAGTAAATTTGAATCATGACTTTAACCGAATAATTGAGATGTCGCTACTACTGTGCTGTCATTTTATGCAAGCGCGTACAAGGCCGTTAACCAACAAATTTTGTGTGTGTTGCTAAACATTATTTTACTTATTACTACTTAGTTAGTGGTGTTATAATCGTACCGTAAGTTCTGTAAAGAATAATATGATAATTTTATTAAGTTGACATAATGCATTTTTAGACTTAAAATATGGATAGAAGCTGGTGCATTGTATGTGCGTCGAAGAAGCAAGAGCGATGCATATTTTCCGAGAATGCGAACAAGTAACTAATGGCACTAATAGTTGACATATAACCCGAAGGTGAGCTGGAGATTTTTTGTTTGTAGTTCTGATTCTAAGTGCAACAAGGACCACCTGGTTATAGCAAGGATTTTGTTGGTTTCCGATTACAACAATTAAAGTTTGCAATTATTAGGAGTATAATATAAGTGAGAATAATTGTAGTTGAGATGTCAGGCGATTTTTGACAAAATGATTAGTATACATTATAAAGGACCTCTAATTGAACAACTTTTTCTTACAAAATTATCAATGCAAATGTAGGGAAATGGAGATAAAAAATAAATTAGGTACTCACCGAGTTAATCTTGCAGGTTACAGCCTATGTGAGATATCCCATATAGAGCATTGAAATAATGAAAATCGCAATAAATGATGTTTATTTAAGCTCACAACACAATTACCTTTGATTTCCACGTTCTTTGATTGAATTTTAGCAAAATTGTAAATACGAGATCACATGATATCAGCTGTTTTTGTTGACATTTGATGGTGCTTTTAAAATCACAGAAGTCATAAGAAAACATACAAATTGACCTAAATTGTGTGTGATTATGTGAAATAAACATCAATTATAGTGATTTTCATGATTTCAATGATCTATATGGGATATCTTACATGAGATGTAACCTGCAAAATTGACTTGGTCAGTACCTAATTTATTTTTTATCTCCATTTCTCTATGTTTGCATTGATAATTTTATAAGAAAAAGGTGTTCAATTAGAGGTTCTCTATAAGGTACACTAGTCGCCCGACACCTCAACTGCAGTTTAACCCTATGGGTGTATAAGAAAGCCTTTAAACTACACGAAAAACTTACTACTTGTTTTTAAGTTTCTATATTATGTTTTTTCACAAGCAATCAATCCATGTTTAGCAGTGTTAATAGAAACTTCAGATTTGTTGGTACAGAAGCATTTATGGTTTTTCCTAATGATTTTCCTATGCAGTTTACTATAATGAAAATGTGCCTTTATACTATCGTTGATATTTGTTAGTATACAGTTGTAATTATTATATTTTATAGGAGCGAAACTTGGCAACAGCAAATGGGCATGAAACCTGTGCTAGATGCCAGTACAACATGTAATAAGAAACTTTGCAGCCTACATTTTGACACAACATACTATGCACACCCTCATTCAGTACACCTCAACAGAAATGCAGTGCCGACACTCCATCCCATGAGGCCACCCATGGAGCTTAAGGCAGCCATATCATTGGAAGTCTCATTTGTTTTACGACAACAATAAATTAACCAATTTGGTGTTAGTTATTGCAGGTTTAATTTGTTTGTTTTCTTCTATAGCCATGTAATTAACATGATTTAGTTTTTAAGCCCTAATTGTCACTCTTTTAATTATATATTGATGAAAAGACGTCTACTAAATTTGTTAGGTATCTTATGTATCCATATTTTTATTTATGTCACCTTATTTTATGTTCATCATTTATGTAATACAAGATTTTGTAAATGGTGGTAGTAAACATGGGCTTAAGTCATTGTGTATCTATCGGGTTTAATTACCTACTTTGTAGTATTTTGAGTAGGTACTTGTACTTTTCAACAGCAATTCTATCTTATTGTTAAAACTATCTTTGTAGTAATATATGTTGAACACTTGTGAAATATAGAAATAGTAATACAATAAAACACCTTTTTGCACGACCCTTGCATAATAGGCACGTTCACTCCCTTAAATGAGGGAGTGAAGTGACTCTTTTGCTCCCTTGGTATAAAAAACATAGCCAACTCAATTTATGAATTTAATCGTTTATTTAATATTAATATTGACATTAATGTTAGTACCACCATTAATAGTGAACAAAGATGTTAATGGACTAATCACACGTTGCTTAAAGCCGCTAGAATTGGACAGTCGATTTTCTTTTACATTAATATCCACTTGATTTGACCCACTGGAAGTTGACGGTCGATTTTCCTTTTCCGAGTCTTTTCCGATTAGAATTTTTTCGGAAATCAAATTCTTATTAACTAATGAATTTTCAATATATCCCTCTGCGACAGTATCAGATTTCCATCCGCCATGACGTTTTATAACTCCAATTTCAACACCTGAATCGGCCAGAAAAGATGTTGATGAGCGCCGAAAGCAGTGGCCGGTGTAGGAAGATGGATTGGGTAAATTGAGGTATGAAGCTATTTGCTTAGGCAATCCTCCAAAAGTATTCTTACCTACGGGTTGTGTGGAACATTTGTTATTTCTGTAACATACAAAAAACCGTCTATGATCTGTGTTTTCTTTCCGCAGAACCATATATTTTTTACAAATAACAACAAAATCAATTGCACAGTTTTCTTTGGAGACTATCGTAAATGCTCTATTTACATGATTTTTGGTATTGTTTACAGATACCAAAATAGTTGATCCCAAGTCTTGGACATCATCTACTGTCAATTTTACCAGTTCATCCGATCTTAAAGCCCCAGCAATTCCCATAATCATTGCTACCTGAAATCATAGTGTATAATTATCTTAAATTAGAAACATTAACTTTTTTAGTTTACCTTAACCATCAAGTACTTTTCTTCTGGAGCGTCTATTAGAAATTGATGAACTTGCTCCTTAGTAAGAATTTTTGATTTTTTTGCCTGGTATCCAGTATTTTGTCTTTTAAGGAATGCTACTAATCGTGAGTACTTGCTGATGTCGACATTATTTTTCACGCTAAGAGTAGCTTTTATCATTGAATAATGTGACCACAGTGTTGAAGCCTTAAAATGCTTCGCCTTTTCGGCAAAATATACCAGGAGCACACTCTCGCTATGAATTTCATCTACTTCTTTTACCAGACACCAATCACAAAATTCCTTGAAGCACTTTTCGTAGATCTTCCTAGATTTTTCTGGCAATAAATTCACAACTATTTTTGAAGCCGTTTCTTCAATAGTTTCGTCACACATTTTTCCAATGCTTATTTAACGAAGCGAAGAAAATACGGGCAGTTTCTCGATATTCACAAAAAACCAATATGGCTACCCTTATTTATCGGTCGTCAAGAGTTTCCATCAGAACCAGCATGATTTTTGCGTTCGACAACTGGAAACGTCATGTTGACAATTTTTAAAAAAAGTTAGATTTCTTCAATTAAAATCGTTTGGGTCGTGCAAAAAATAGTATATACACCTCGGGAGTGAATGAATTTCTCCTCGGTGCTTTGTAGAGCCCTCGGGCTTCGCCCTCGGGCTACAAACTGCACCTCGGAAAAAAACATCATTTCACTCCCTAGGTGTATAATATACTATTTTGCACGACCCTTGCATAATAGGCACGTTCACTCCCTTAAATGAGGGAGTGAAGTGACTCTTTTGCTCCCTTGGTATAAAAAACATAGCCAACTCAATTTATGAATTTAATCGTTTATTTAATATTAATATTGACATTAATGTTAGTACCACCATTAATAGTGAACAAAGATGTTAATGGACTAATCACACGTTGCTTAAAGCCGCTAGAATTGGACAGTCGATTTTCTTTTACATTAATATCCACTTGATTTGACCCACTGGAAGTTGACGGTCGATTTTCCTTTTCCGAGTCTTTTCCGATTAGAATTTTTTCGGAAATCAAATTCTTATTAACTAATGAATTTTCAATATATCCCTCTGCGACAGTATCAGATTTCCATCCGCCATGACGTTTTATAACTCCAATTTCAACACCTGAATCGGCCAGAAAAGATGTTGATGAGCGCCGAAAGCAGTGGCCGGTGTAGGAAGATGGATTGGGTAAATTGAGGTATGAAGCTATTTGCTTAGGCAATCCTCCAAAAGTATTCTTACCTACGGGTTGTGTGGAACATTTGTTATTTCTGTAACATACAAAAAACCGTCTATGATCTGTGTTTTCTTTCCGCAGAACCATATATTTTTTACAAATAACAACAAAATCAATTGCACAGTTTTCTTTGGAGACTATCGTAAATGCTCTATTTACATGATTTTTGGTATTGTTTACAGATACCAAAATAGTTGATCCCAAGTCTTGGACATCATCTACTGTCAATTTTACCAGTTCATCCGATCTTAAAGCCCCAGCAATTCCCATAATCATTGCTACCTGAAATCATAGTGTATAATTATCTTAAATTAGAAACATTAACTTTTTTAGTTTACCTTAACCATCAAGTACTTTTCTTCTGGAGCGTCTATTAGAAATTGATGAACTTGCTCCTTAGTAAGAATTTTTGATTTTTTTGCCTGGTATCCAGTATTTTGTCTTTTAAGGAATGCTACTAATCGTGAGTACTTGCTGATGTCGACATTATTTTTCACGCTAAGAGTAGCTTTTATCATTGAATAATGTGACCACAGTGTTGAAGCCTTAAAATGCTTCGCCTTTTCGGCAAAATATACCAGGAGCACACTCTCGCTATGAATTTCATCTACTTCTTTTACCAGACACCAATCACAAAATTCCTTGAAGCACTTTTCGTAGATCTTCCTAGATTTTTCTGGCAATAAATTCACAACTATTTTTGAAGCCGTTTCTTCAATAGTTTCGTCACACATTTTTCCAATGCTTATTTAACGAAGCGAAGAAAATACGGGCAGTTTCTCGATATTCACAAAAAACCAATATGGCTACCCTTATTTATCGGTCGTCAAGGGTTTCCATCAGAACCAGCATGATTTTTGCGTTCGACAACTGGAAACGTCATGTTGACAATTTTTAAAAAAAGTTAGATTTCTTCAATTAAAATCGTTTGGGTCGTGCAAAAAATAGTATATACACCTCGGGAGTGAATGAATTTCTCCTCGGTGCTTTGTAGAGCCCTCGGGCTTCGCCCTCGGGCTACAAACTGCACCTCGGAAAAAAACATCATTTCACTCCCTAGGTGTATAATATACTATTTTCACTAAATATAGTTTAATAACTAGATGTCACATTTCATGTGCACTGCACACATCGTCAGTAGTAACTGTTATTACTGACGATGTGTGCAGTGCACACAAAATGTGACATCTAGTTATTAAACTATTTTTTGTGAAAAAGGTGTTTTATTCTATTAATAAAAATATATTTGTTAGTCGAATATTCTACTTTTGGTAGATTATGCTATTGTTCGTTAATTTATTTTTGTACTGGTAATTTAACTAAAACACATGTTGGATGTTAGTTATAATTTTTCAATAGTAAGCATAAATGTATACCTTTTCTACTTTGTAGTATTTTGAGTAGGTACTTGTGCTTTTTCAACAGAAATTCTATCTTAATTTTAAAAATATGTTTGTTAGTCGAATATTCTACTTTTGGTAGATTATGCTATTCTTCGTTTCTTTATTTTTGTACTGGTAATTTAACTAAAACATACGTGTTAGATGTTAGTTATTAATATTCATAAATGTACTTTGTACCTTTTCTACGTAGCAATATTAAAGTGTAATTATTTAAGTAATTCTTTTCTTTAAAACGTTATTGTGTGGTTACAGCATTGTAATTGAATATCGTACTGCATACTGTTTTCCTTAGCAATGATTCCTCATTACTACGGGAACTAGTAAATAGTATGCAATTTGATGACAGTGGTGTGATCATGTACCGCGAGATCAAAAATTATATTGAAAAAGGTTTGCTATGGAATGTACAAGTCTGTCTGTTAAGTGTCACACTGCATTATATTTTCTCTTAAAATGACAAATATTAATGACAGTATGACACTTAATGATATAACTTAAGACAGATTTTTACATTCCATGGCAAACCTTTATCAATATATTTTTGATCTCGCGGTATTAAACCCTAATTTTTAATAAACTTAATTTTGAATTTCCCGCTACCAAATACATTTTGAATCGCCCGCTATTTGCTTAGTGTTATTGAAAACTGTAATTTTTTGATGCCAGCCCCTTCTATATCGGCCTTCACGCAATACAAACCGCGGATAAAAATTTTGGCTTGACTGCGCCATCTCATTATAATCTGTGCCACGAACTATGATTCTACGCGTTTCCATAAAGTGACAGCGCTATAGTAGCGACATCTCAGTTATTCGGTTAAACTCATGATTCAAATTTACTTATAGGTCTCTTGTTTCTAACACCGTGGCGCCATCTAATATTGCCCCGGATTAGGCGGCAAAACCCCGTATTTAACTCAACCATGCGATAATTCGTGCTATGGACAGATATAAATAAATAAATAAATAAATAAATGTCTTTATTTCCGTATGCATCAACAATATATATAAAGGTATGTAAACCAACATGAGAAAAAAAAGAAAAAAGAAACAGATAATAATGCTAATGCTCCGGAAACCAGAAGGCGAGGTTCAGCTGGACAACCAATGAGGCTGTCCCCTGATTTTCAACCTAAAACCTTCAATGTTACAGAAAAAAAACAAATTACAAAAGAATGAATGCTTAATAGTAAAATATTACGAACTAAACTAAATAAAACTTATAGATTATATGCAAAGGTAATATGAAAGTAATATGTATGTATGTAAGTAAAGGAATGTAAAATAAAGTAAGACATATGATTAATATATAAGTAATATGTAAGTAATATGTAAGTAAAGGATTGTAAAATAAAGTAAGACATGTAATTAATATAGACATGTAGACAACTTAAGGAATCATCGGTAAGAGTTCTACTATCCGCCAAGCTGTTTATTCCACAGTATACCAAAAACCATGCGTTTAAATCCACTCAAAGGCACATCCCGCATGACACAAGGCAACGAATTGTATAATTTGTAAATATTGAATGTGAAACCCCTCTCATAGAATGCTGTCCTGTGACAAGGAGGGGTTATAAGATGTACGTTACGAAGGTTGATGTTATGAACATCGGTCCTGAAAGTGATTCTATCGTAGAGGTAAGGTGGTGATTTTAAGCTAATAATTTTGTGAAACAAACAAAAAGATTGCAATAGTCTTCGGTTCTTCATATTTAGCCAACGGATATCCTTCAATCTATGTGTTACATGGTCATATTTTCTAAGGCAAAAGACAAAGCGAAGGCAGGCGTTCTGAACTCTTTGTATTCTCGCTACATCAGACGAGTCTAAGCAAGGGTCATATAGTGATGCAGAAAACGTAAATAGCGAAAGAACCAGACTTTGACATAGTAAAGTTTTCAAGCGACGACCAAAACTGTTTCTATAAGGATACAACAATTTTAAATTGCAATATGCAGTTCTAATTAAATTCGAAATGTGAGCTTTAAATCGAAAGGTATTGTCATATTCCATACCTAAGTACCTAACTCTATCAACAATCCGAATGGCAGTGTCCTTAGATTTCAATTTAATTTGCCCAGTCAGGACCTCACACCACCTAGGATTGCCGAACAGGATTGACACTGTCTTAGCGGGATTCAGCACAAGACCATGCTGCTCCGAAAAACGAACGATCCCATCAATGTCAGACTGAACCCCCCGAACAGCATCCGCCCACTCACCAGGATAGAACGAAGTATAAATCTGAGTGTCATCAGCATACATTTCAATTACAGATCTATTGACCACCTTTGGAAGAAACGATGTATAAATGCAAAATAAAAGTGGACCTAAAATTGAACCCTGCGGCACACCTCTAGAAATCGCAAGACACTCAGACTCACTCCCATCAATGGATACGCACTGTACCCTGCCCGTCAGATAAGACCGCAGCAAGGCAAGAGCGCCCTCGTCAAAACCAATGTGACGCAACATAGATAATAAAATTCGATGATCAACTGTATCGAAGGCTTTGCTGAAGTCCAACAAAACCATCATCGTACACATACCCCTATCACCAGCACCAATTATGTCATCTGACACCTTGAGCAAAGTGGTCGTACAACTATGGCCACGTCGAAATCCAGACTGGCACGGAGGAAGAACGGAATACTCACCAAGATATTCACTAATTTGGGAATGCATAATTTTTTCAAGAACTTTACTTAGGGTTGCAAGTATACTAATAGGACGCAAATCACTGTATGCGGTAGGTCGCGCCACCTTTGGCAGGGGCAGAATCACAGCTTTTTTCCAAAGATCAGGAAAAACACCCTCAACCAGGCAGCTATTAATTAAATGAGTGATGTATGGTAATGTGTGAGGTAAAGTATAGTTGAGCATGTTAATACTGACATTATCTGCACCAACAGCCCTACTCCCGATGCAGGAAATAAATTTCGATACCGTTGACTGATCGACCAGGCGAAAGGAGAAGGAGACACAGTCAGACAGAAGTCTAGATCTATTATAGGTCTCAACTGTTGTGGAAACATCGGCAGTTCCCTGAGGGATGCTGTTAACAAAAAAATTGTTTATTTCAGTAGGATTTCGTAGTTCAGGAGGAACTTGTTTTGTTTTACGTTTAGTGATATCAAAACGCCGTAACTCTGACCACAACTGCTTACGGGTCTTGTGCTGAAATACATAATTAAAATAAGCTCTTTTTTCATTTTTTATAGCCAAAGTGGTGAAATTTCTTAAAGATTTATAATAATCCCAATGCCCCATCAACCCCGTCCGCCTAAATTTAGCCTTGGCTTCATTTCTCAGTTTCTGTAGGAGTCGTATATTATCCGTGAGCCAGGGCTGTCTGGGCCTAGTAATCCGAGCAGTCTTAAACGGTGCATGTTTGTTAAATAATTCTACAACTTGATTATTAAAATAATAAATTTTACTATTCACATCCATAGTGAACATGTAGTGAAAGGGTATGCTGTGTAAATCAAAGGAGAAATCACTGTAATCGAAAGAAGAAAAATCACGATATGAGTACAACAGATCGTGACTCTTGCCAGTACACCAATTGGGAAGCTTCACAAAAACCACATCATGATCCGATAACTCAGACGATAAAACACCAGATTCCACTATTTCGACAGAGGCGGACACTGCTATAACATCGACAGCCGTAGCAGAGGTGGCAGTTACACGTGTGGGGTCTTGTATAATTTGTTGCATATCAAAGGCATAAAAGATATCCTGGATAGAAGTATTGGAATTATTTGTGAGATTGAGCATGTCAATGTTAACATCACCAAGACAGCAGATAACGTCCACAGAGAGATGACATTCAGTGAGCTGCAGCTCCAATTCTTTTAAAAAATCAATTGTCTTAGAGCCCGGAGGATTGTAAAGACATCCCAAAGCAAACTTTTGTGATTTGTAAGCAAAGGTAACCCAAATCTGCTCGATGTTGGAGCTGAACGTCATTAAATTACATGACAAACAATCTCTAATATAAATAGCCACACCACCACCCCGAGTCGGTCTATCTCTACGAAATAAATTGTAACCATCAATATGAATCACTTCATCCGCTATGTCACGGCTAAGCCAAGTTTCAGATAAGCACATAACATCAGCCCCAAGATCTGCTATCAGTTGCCTTACGTCACCAAATTTAGGCATTAATGAGCGGACATTCAGGTGTGCCAGAGTAAAACCATTTGAAAACAAAGGATCTGTAAAATCACCCATGGCATCAAGTATACGCACAGTTAATATGTTCCATGGCTAAAGCATAACACGACAAAATAACAAACTGAGAATATATGTATAAATAAATATATATATAAAAAGAAAAATAATAGCTGTAACCGACAGCAAAAGTAACAAATAATATAACAGGAAATAAGTATCCAGGTGTGTTAACAAAATTAATATTTATACCAATAATATTTCTTCCCTTTACTTATTTCTCTCAACTATATGGCAATTTGAAAATTAAATTTAAATTTACTCCCAACAAATAAAACAAAGAAATGTATATAAACAATTAGTAACAATCTACAAAGAAATGTATAAAAACAATTTCTCTCAACTATATGGCAATTTGAAAATTAAATTTAAATCTACTCCCAACAAATAAAACAAATTAATGTATATAAACAATTAATAACAATCTACAAAGAAATGTATAAAAACAATTTGTAACAATCTGCAAAATCTGCAAAATATATATAAACAATTTGTAACAATCCGCAAAGAGATAGTGGAAGAATAAACAAATAGTTTACTTTTCAATTAGACTGTACCGCATTTCTCCGTTGCAGTTCAAGGATATCATCGGATGATTTGATTTCTTTGATGCTGCCACCGGACTTCGTATAGATGGATCCGTCGCTCGTCCACACCGCTTTCAAGCCAAGTACACCATTTGCCTGTTTCAGTAACGTTAACTTCTGTGGCGTAAGATCCTCTCTTATAATAATTTTAGACCCTTTTAATTTACTTTTATTTGCAAATACCTTCTTCTTAGCGTTGCGACTTGTAAAGCACACCATAACAGGGCGGACGCCGCTCTCCCTCGCTCTTAGACGGTGAGAACAACTGATATCACCCGGCAGCAATTCCACCTTGAGTTTTTCACGGCACATTTTAATTACCTCCTCATCCGTGTTTCCGGATCGAGATTCAGCTAAACCATATATTCTTAGATTACCCCTTCTTGAATATTGCTCCAATGATTCTATCCTGATATTCGCTTCACACAGCTGTTTTTTCACAACAACTATTTCTTCTTGGGCCGATTTTAAATCTGCCCGGAGCTTCAAGGACACTTTTTCACTGATCCTTTCACAGAGTTTTTCAATAAATCCATCAGATGTAAGAACACGATCAAGCGCTTTTTGTAAAGTAGTGTCCTCATCAGATACAGATGCATTTTTATTTCGTAACTTGTACTCACTCATTCCGAAAACAATAAATATATGAGAGTTACACTGGAGTAGGATGCATACACGTCTACACGCGACCGTTGCACATCGTAAACTCATCGCATCTTTGCACAGGGTTGCGATCGGATTTTTTTTTATTTCCCTAGATTTCTAGTCAAAATGTCCCTAGATTTCCCCGAAGTGTATAATATTGTTTTTTTGTTTCTACAAACACTATTAAAAACTCAATTTTTAACACATCAATCGAATCTCGTTATCTATTTTTCATTCAAAAAAATTCATTAATAAATGAGAAACAACCGAACACTTTAAGTAAGAATCAGATAAACTAAACCTCGTTAATAAAACAAAAGTAATTTTGTATCTACATATACTTACATTAAATAGATATAACTAAGCTGTACAGATAAAACTAAACTTATTAGTGAATTAAAAAATTCATTCACATTTACTTCTCGAAAGCTTGAATTAAAATGTGAAAAATAAAAAACAGCACAAGCTGTTATAGTTATACTTCAGAGCAGGGACTTTTTCCAAGGGATTTACCTTATTTTATTATATTGTAGTAATTTGATCGATTTGCAAACGTGCTTAAAATTTAAAATCGGTAGAGCACCGGTTCGGAATGTGTATAGATGTTATCGCGTTATTAACCTTTGAATTTCCTACTAGCCATAAGATGGCGGACTACTATTTAAAAAAATATGTAATCAGTGGTTTAAGCACAGATAAGGGAGATTACAGATAGCCGATGTAATGGCTATTATTGGCAACACATTTTAGAGACGACCGCTAGGTTCTAGCGGTCGTCTCCAAAATGTGTTGCCAATAATAGCCATTACACCGGCTATCTGTAATCTCCCTTATCTGTGGTTTAAGTTTAAAACTTTTTAAAACGAATTGTGATACAATATAGGTAGCTTAAATACAGACGGTTGTATTAAATTTTCCCTAGATTTTGACCTATTTATATTAAAATTCCCTTTTTCCCTAAACGAACATAAAATTCCGTAGATCTAGGGAAATTTCCCTAAATATCGCAACCCTGTCTTTGCATTTGGGCGTATTGTGCCTAGATAATTGTGGTTTACTTTTAGGCAATATATACAGAATCCTTTGCTTTATTAGTGTTTTAAATCTAAAAGAATATTATAATAGATACAAGTAGATGTTATCAGACAACTTACAAAAAGCAACACAGAACGTAACCTAAATGAAAGCAGTCGAAGAAAACTTATTTGTCGTTGTTCCACCATCTTTATTTTCAATATCTAGATATATTGTGACCTTTATGCTCCACGCATAAATCAAACATCGTCGGTTTGTACATGTAATATATACCAACGAGTATACACCATAGGTTTACATATTTAATTAGTAGTTGTGATGGCTGATCATACTGAAAATTCTAACGTGAATACAACATTGCTTTCGTTACATACATGCAGTACACACTAGTACACAGGAAATGGACGATTTTGTAGATGATAAAGTCCACGTCTCGGAAACTGTTATTATTGCAAACAATTTTGAATTGCAAGACTACATGGAGTGGCATGGCAAGATAGAATACAAGGTATCCACTATTTTAGACAATCTTAAAACAGAATTGCCATCATGTGAAGGACAATATAACGTAATAAATGACCATGTTAAAATTGAAGATGGAATCAGTGCCCTTGGGATAAAAATTGAAGTAGATAATGGACTTCTCTGTAAGTAAAAGTTTACCACAACTGCAAACTCTTAATTACTTCTTATTGTAATCATACTCTACAATTATTTTTCTAAAAAGTGTATCAGGCCCATTAAGCCAAGTAATAAACATTTTTATTTTTAAAATAAAATACACATATATGTATATAATTCCTGATAAACTGATACTATGGATTGGCAGTCAGTTTTACATTGCAGGTCTGGACTTAATAAATAATGTAATTTGAGGTTTGGCACAGTAGTAGTAATATTATAACTTACTTTGTTGATGCAAATCTCTACTATCATAACTTGTAATGTGTGATATCATTTTATCGACCATAAATTATTAAAAAATTAAAAGTATAAATTAAAAACCATTTTTAACCTTTCATCACATAATTAATAGTCTTAATTATATAGACTGATTGAAAAAATAAATATTACAATAATTTATGGCCATGCTCAATAAAAGTCAAACAAAATAAGCTTCTGTGGAATATCAATAAAATATGATCTTGTAATTTTGAGACTAATTATGAAAGACTACTAATTAAAGTTTCGAAATGCTAGAAAATGTTTTTAATTTATATTTTTAATTTTTTAAAAAATTATAGCCAAGGAAAGTTACCGGGAATGAATCTTGGAATGAAAACATGTAAAATAGGAAATTTTAGCTTGGTTAAATGACCAACAAACTCTCGTTTCTTTTTGACTTATGCAAACATTATGTTACCTGATTTTTAATCTGTTTAAATTTTATTAACAGATTGTGAAAATTGTCGGGCGTATTATGAAAACTATTGCATTGAGTGTGGAATGCTAGTACATATTTTGAACAGAAATGCTCTGGATAATTCAAATAACAGACCACAAGATGAGTTACCAAATGATATTTTAGAAATTGAACATATGTTCGGCCAGTGTGCAATATTGGCTTTAAAAGTTATTCCTGAAGGTGTAAAATTTGGTCCTTTCACTGGACTTTGTAGAACAGAGTGTGCTTGGAGAGTAAAAGGAGGAAAATTGGTATATGACAACGATAAATCGCATTTCTTAAATTGGATGCAGTACATTAACCCTGCAAGAAATGCTTTTGAAAGAAATCTAATTGTCGTACAATGTGAAGATTATCTATATTATCGAAGCACTCGTCAAATTCGACCGGGTGAAGAATTACTGGTATATTTTGGTGAAGACTTCACAGACAGCTTGAATGGAAATGTTGAAATGGATTTTATTCCTACTATGGAACACCTCATTAAAGATATATTTGCCTGTACATTTTGCTGCCTTGGATTCAGCTCGAAATCATGTTTGGCCAAACATAAAACAATTTGCCTAGGTGATGCAGGTAGCAACTTTTCAATCCAAGGTATGAAAAACATCAAATCATTAGGCAAATTTTCAAAGAGATATTCATTTTCTTGTTTAGTTATTCATCTAATACAGTTTCTCTGTTCAAATTAGTTGTGTCAACAAATACAGTTTATTAAGTTGATGAGTAGAATTATTGAAGGTTCATGATAAAAAATAAATTAAAATGTTACAATTGTTTCACCAACACAGTCCCTTTATCAGACAAAAACCAACAAACTGTGCCACTGTTTTGTCAATTAATTGTGTCACTTTGTTGTTACTAAATTGTGAATGATTTATGTAGTTGTTAATTTAATTATTAGAAAGTAATTACTTTTGATTGTATTTCAGTGTATTTTTTGTGATTTCAGATCTTACGCAGTGCCCATTTTGCAAAATCCAGTTTGGTCGAAATGAATATTTGGAACACCATTTTGCCTACTGCTCTGCAAGAAGTGTCAGGTATCATTCGTTTTTATATCATTTTATTAACATAGCACCTTAGAATCAGATTCTTCTAGCTGCAAGATTCCACCAATGTCAACGCTTATTTCTAAATTTCTTTCTTCATGGGCCATGTTTTTATCATCACATGCTTATTTACCAAAATTAACATCATTTGATCCAGATTGGTGAAGCATATTATATATTTCTGCAATAGTAGATAAAGGTAGCTCATCTTCGGGATCAAAATCGCTATCAGTCTGAGAAACTTTGGAATATTACGAAAACAGTTTAGAATTGTTACTGAAGTCACTTGATTCCACGATCTTCTTATAAAATAAATAACGTCTTTTAAATGAATCGACTTGGTGAGGTCTTCTAGAGAATTAACGATGTCCATTTTTGCTAAAATGTGTTTTAAGATTTTTGATCTGTACCAGGTTTTAAAATTTTTGATAATTCCTCGATTTAATGGTTGACAAACTGCGGTTATGTTAGGAGGAAGAACAGTTATTTTGATATTTTTTAGTGTCAAATTTCGTGGATGAGATGCAGCATTGTCAAGAGAATTTGTTAATGAATTCTTGCAAAGGCTCTGTTATGATTTCACATGTCATCCATGTCTTTTTATTAAATCGCCAAACCACGTGCAAAGTGTTCAAATTAATTTTCCAAAATGCAGGAGCCATAGCAGATTTACCGATCACAAGTAGTTTTTCTGATTGTCCGGCCATATTCACACAGTGTAAAATGGTTAACCGCATGTGGTCCCACCACCTGTCCCCCCTGCCACTACAAGTGCAGTCGCACTCCTTAGCCATTTTCCACCAACACACTTTTCTCCTTTAAAGGTGAAAGTTTTGTTGGACAGAGCACGAAAAAAGAGGGCCGTCTCGTCGGCATTATAATCGTCACTAGGGTTATAATCGCCGATCAATCATAGCCACAATTTTTGCTTGAAAATTGTTAATTTCATCAACATCAACACTTCACGCAAGCGTCCTAACCAAGGCACGAGGCATCCATGTTTTTACATCCCATTTGCTGAGCTATTTCCATTGCTTTTGACCGGAATATGGACCCAGATACTGGAATATTTTTGTTCCTGAATTTCACAAACCATTTGTAGGTTAAGTTTCTTTTTAGTTGAATATTGTCACCAGAATAAAACCTATTCAGTAATTCTTCCTTATTCTTTATAATATTTGTTGCCTGTGTTTTTCCTATTTTAAATTTTGATCCTAAAGCACGAACACTAAGCTCCTCTTTGTTGTAGACGTCTATACTATTTGTTTTTTCTTGAAGCGTAAGAAGGCGTTTTTGATATTTTTCCGTCTTTCTTCTCTGATTAACAACAGCTTTTATATAGAACTTCACGCACCAATAGTAAAATAAAACCAAAAATATAAACGTACTTGCGCATTACACTACAGTTACGCAACGACTAAAGTATGCGTTGAAACGAGGAGACATAATACGAGGAACTATCGCAATCATTTCGGAACTACATTCATTTGTCGAGTTAAGAGGAAATAGGTCCGTGAAAATTGCTATTATGTATCGTGTGTCCGTGTCCAGTTAATAGATATTCCGCTTAATAGGAAAGCTTTGATATGTAAATCTTACCATTTCTTTCGGTGCCCGACAATCTGGCCGGTTATAAGAGGTGTCCGTTAAGATAAAGTACACTGTAGTTGTTTGATTGTATTCATTTATAACCTTAGAAGCTTAATGTTTATTCTTTGTTCATTCAAACTGTTTCATTCTTCCATTAATTCGTACAACTGCAACTTATCAAAAAGGCGAAAGGAAAACACAAATCGATGAAAGCATTTGTCTATTAATTGCCAATTTTGAAAGTCGTGAGTGGAGCTGAGCCAAGCATTCGAAACGAGCATTCTCGACCCACAGTAGTTCAAAACTAGCTAATACCACCTAATTATTGAGCAAGAAAATGAGCAGTTAGAACAATCTTGGTCACATAACATCTGTCTGCTTATGTTAAAATCACTTTCTTTTATTTTTAGCGCATTCTCTCAAATCATGGCTTATGATTTTTGCAGGAAACGCAGTGCACAGACGCTAAACAATCAAATGACAACGTTGAACGGAAGCAAGACACGCCACAGCCCATCGTATAAGTGTGAGCTGTGCAACTACCGGACAAAGTATAAAGCAGATCTCAAGAAGCATACCAATCAACAACATTACAAAGTTAAAAGGTTTAAATGTGGGAATGTTTGTAGACGATTCGAGGCAAAAGAATATTTAAGGTTGCACTTAGAAAATACACACATATCTCGTGGTGGAAAGGAAGACCCAGTACATTCCAGATGTAATTATGAGAATATATGTATCAAGGTAGAACAATCAAACTTACACGGTCAATGTAGGTTCCGAACAAAACACAAACAATCTTTGATAAGACATATGAAACTGAAACATTTGAAAAAAAGTAGTTATAAGTGTGATTCATGTGAATATAGAACAAAGAAAAAATGGGACTTGAAACTACATATCAAATCTAAACATTTGAAAGAATTTGATTTTATATGTGACTCGTGCCAATTTAAAACAAACCGTAAGGATTATTTAGAAAAGCATATCAAATCAAAACATGTGAATCAATTTGATTTTAAATGTGACTTGTGCGAATTTAAAACAAACCGCAAATATCATTTAGAAAATCATATCAAATTAAAGCATTTGAAAGAATTTGATTTTAAATGTGACTCGTGCGAATTTAAAACATACCGTAAAGATTATTTAGAAAAGCATATTAAATCAATACATATGGATCAATTTGATTTTAAATGTGACTCGTGCGAATTTAAAACAAAACGCAAATATACTTTAGAAAATCATGTCAAAATTAAACATTTGAAAGAATTTGATTTTAAATGTGACTCGTGCCACTATGGAACAAACATCAAATCTAATTTAGAAAATCATATGAAATCAAAGCATTTGAATGAATTTGATTTTAAATGTGACTTGTGCGAATTTGAAACAAACTATAAAAATTATTTAAAAAAGCATATGAAATCGAAACATTTTAAAAAAGAATTTGATTTTAAATGTGAATCGTGCGAATTTAAAACATACCGTAAAGATTATTTAGAAAATCATATCAAATCAAAACATATGAATCAATTTGCTTTTAAATGTGATTCGTGCGAATTTAAAACAAACCTCAAATCTAATTTAGAAAATCATATCAAATCAATACATTTGAAAGAATTTCATTTTAAATGTGACTCTTGTGAATTTGGAACAAACAGCAAATGTCATTTAGAAAAACATATAAAAGCTAAACATTTGAAAGAGTTTGATTTTAAATGTCACTCATGCCAATATGGAACAAACCTCAAATCTAATTTAGAAAATCATATCAAATCAAAACATATGAATCAATTTGATTTTAAATGTGACTTGTGCGAATTTAAAACAAACCGCAAATATCATTTAAAAAATCATATCAAGTCAAAGCATTTGAACGAATTTGATTTTAAATGTGACTCGTGCGAATTTAAAACATACCGTAAAGATTATTTAGAAAAGCATATTAAATCAAAACATATGAATCAATTTGATTTTAAATGTGATTCTTGTGAATTTGGAACAAACAACAAATGTCGATTAGAAAAACATATAGAAACTAAACATTTGAATATATTTGATTTTAAATGTGACTCCTGCGAATTTAAAACATACCGTAAAGATTATTTAGAAAAGCATATTAAATCAAAACATATGAATCAATTTGATTTTAAATGTGATTCTTGTGAATTTGGAACAAACATCAAATATCATTTAGAAAAACATATAAAAACTAAACATTTGAATGTATTTGATTTTAAATGTGATTCTTGCGAATTTAAAACAAACTTCAAATCTAATTTAGAATATCATAATAAATCAAAACACATGAATCAATTTAATTTTAAATGTGACTCGTGCGAATTTAAAACAAAACGCAAATATACTTTAGAAAATCATGTCAAAATTAAACATTTGAAAAAATTTAATTTTAAATGTGATTCGTGCGAATATAAAACAAACTTCAAATATAATTTAGAAAATCATATGAAATCAAAGCATTTGAATGAATTTGATTTTAAATGTGACTCCTGCGAATTTAAAACAAACTTCAAATCTAATTTAGAAAATCATAATAAATCAAAACATATAAATCAATTAGATTTTAAATGTGACTCGTGCGAATTTAAAACATACCGTAAAGATTATTTAGAAAAACATATTAAATCAAAACATGAATCAATTTGATTTTAAATGTGACTATTGTTAATTTGGAACAAACAGCAAATGCCATTGAGAAAAACATATACAGCCCTATTCATAATGAAAGTTAGTGGCTACTAAGATCCAACTAACACGCTACTAAAAAAAGTCGTATTCATAATCGTATTTAACACCGTACTAAGCGTAGTAGCCAACTAAATTGTTAGTAGCGTGTAGGGGTATGTTTAAAGTTACAGCTCACCGTTACAGCTAACCTAAAAAAACAAATTGGTACGAATAAAAATAAACACATATTTGCCAGACTTCTTTTAGATCCAGGATTATAACTTTTTAATTAAATGCATTGAAATGGAAACATTTACAGTTGAAAAAGATCTGCGATATGAACATACAAAATGAAATTCAATATCATGCTATGAAAATGAAGTTGTTAAAAGAGAAAAAGGAAGGAATGAGTGTATAAAGATATTTTTATATTTAGACTTTATTTTAAATAAAACATACTTATGATAATAGGTGCTTTTAATTAAAATCTCTCATTATATGCTAAGCTAATGCTTAAAAATATTGCCAAAATTATCATTAATAATCATTTTAAATCATTATCCACATTATCAATCTATTTCCATACAAAGTTAATGAAAGTGAAGATATTTTTTTAATGTGAAGATTCTTCTGTTTGCAATTTTTCCTTTTATAATATTCATAATGGATATTGCTACTATCGATGCCCTTGTTGTGTCCAGTTTAATGAAAAAAGCATCCAAATTTATTCTTCATAATTTCAAATGCTTTTTAAAAGACATTTCTCGTTGATATATGGAGTCTTATATTTTAACACAGAACTTGTCGTTAGTGTTTGTGATGGAGTTAACAGATATCTTGAACATGCATATCCATTATCACTAATTAAAATACCTTCTATATCTCCATTCTGAAATCATACTAATATCACCTAATAATATTGTTTACATTTTTCTTAGAATTTAATTTTAATGAAGAATTACTTCAAATCTCCTGTTTAATGAACATTTGTTCCAAATTCTCTAAGTCATCGGTACAATCTTTTTACCTTGCAAGTGTATCCTTGCCTTAGCATCGCATAGATTATTATTAATGCAAAATATAAGAATAAACTATATATATAATTTAATGTGTAGTACCTATAACGTCTTTCCACCTATTGATTATCATGTTTGTAACTTATTTTATTTCATTCTACATATATTTTGTATAGAAATTTTATTATTATTGAATTATATATTTCCAGTGGATTAAGCCATTTCTAGAACATTTTTGGATTTAGAGCCCCATTAACATGACCTTCCTCAACTTCTTGCTATTCTGCTCTAACATGTATTTGTTCATAATCCATGAAAACTTTTTCTGCTATACATACAATTTATATATAATCGTACCTTTTTATTTTGCAGATTTTAGTTAATCTGAAATTGTAAATTCTAACCTTTTAATATTTGCCTTCTATCGTGATTACCCCAAATTTAAATTTGTACATCAGTGCGCACGATCCTCTTCATATTACCCTGTTGCCATATGGATTTTTCTATTAACATCCTACCAGTGGCGGCTCGGGGTGGTTCACATAGGGAGTGCATAATTTCAAAATTAAAAAGTATAATACAAGAACGCTTACCCAATCTTTATAAGTTTCACCGACATACTGTTCCAGACAGGTACTGTTCATTGTACAGTTTGTTTTGAGGGAATAATAAATATAACACTACAGTTTGATTACATCTGACGATAAACGAAGTCCATTTTGCGTGTCTTTGACTTGCAGAACAGTTCTATCACTTTTTCATTAACATTTGGGAAATCATTTATAAATTCAATTAAAAACCGGTGCTGCTTCGATGTGATCTCTGAGCGATTTATCTAATTCTGCCGTAAAATTTATCAATTCCCGAAAAATGCCCTTGGTATTCGACGTTTGCCGTTCATCATGACCCCGAAGTGCCAGTTCAAACGCGCCACAAAATCTTATGCAATTTATTATTAAATTTAACACATGCCTATTTTTTGTTACCTGTTCATTGTGTTGTTGAACTGCTTTTCTATATGATGATCTAAAACATTCTGAATGTTATTTTTTCCTAACATTCTTAGACTAAATATATTTTTCAAATGCCCTTCGGAATTTTCATGTTTCGTAATTTTAGCACTAAGATGAATTAAGTCTTTTATTCCGTTCTTTGACCAAGACGGTTCACCACCAAACAAAAGACACGGAAAACAAAACAAAGTATTTTTAATTTCACACCCACAAATCCAGTCATTTTTCTGATAAATATTCATTTTGAATTTTCTTATAACGTCTTTACCTTTAACAGATTGTTTATTTTCTAAACATAATTGAGGCATCGGCCGTTTAAGGTTTTTATTGCGATTTTTTCATCATACGTTAACCGCGAAAACGTGTTATTCTGTATCGCAGACACGAAATTCATCTTACAACAGCGTTAAGCAGACGGGAATCTTGCTCACATGCTATGTATTATACGATATGGAACTAGAACAAAATACAGTTCTCCCCACCTTCAATGTAATGTTTAATGGCTTAACGCAGCAACAGTAGCGCTTTGCTCATGGGTATGTTTCTCTCGGTGGAAGGGGTCTTTACATCCGTGCGCTGTTAGTCGTCATTATATCTGTGACGACGATCGGTGCATGTAGGTTGTTTCGCGTGCCGTACACGCCACGTTCCTGTTCAATAACTATGAATACGTAATAAATAAATACTTTCACAGTTAGTCGCCGCTTGGTTTGTTTTGTTTCAAAATTCCAGGGGGTGCAATTGCTCACTTGCTCTCATTAAAGATCCGCCACTGCATCCTACTACTTACTAGCCACTAAATAAGCGTTTATGAATAAGGTAAATTAATAGCATCTTAGTAGGATGTTAGTAGCTACTTACTATAGTAACGTACTAACACCCTATTAGGGTGATGATTATGAATAAGGCTGTTAGTGATTTGTCCGGATTAATATATGCTTTTTTATTATTTAATACAAACATTATTATTATATTTATAGTCGAAGGTTTTTATTTTAGTGTAGGACATTGTTTTAGTTCGTATTTATTAAGTTTTTTAGTGCATTTCGAAAGAAGTGATTTTAGCTTTTGTTCGAACGCTAACGTATATTAGATTGAAAACTATTAAGGGGGCTTACGCAGACGTCACGACTAACTGCCGTGAGGTAGGACGTAAGGGGGTGGCGTCATAAGCGTTAATGTAAATTCTGGACTTTAGAAGGTTTCGTTAAAACAATAGAACCGCTTTAATTTGCGAAGTATCAAAACGAAATTTAAAACACAAATAAACAAAGGCTCAATGCATGCTCCACTGGAATTAGTTTTTAAAATAAAGTTTCTGAAACTGTGTTATGCTGTTGTAAATTTTGCCAATTTTGAGAGTGAAATCTAGGAGTAAATAATTTGAATTATAAGAAAGTGCTCCCAACGAAGCCTTAATTAATCCTTTGTATTCAATTTAATGCAAAAACATAATAAGAAAAACAAAAATGTCTGCTGTTTGTTTTATTTTAACGAATACCTTACATCGGCAGAATTTACATTAGCGCTTATGGCGCCACCCTCTTACGTCCTACCTCACGGCAGTTAGTCGTGACGTCTGCGTAGTAAGCCCCCTTAATGAAAAGTTTAACACACTTGACAATGAAAACAAGAAAAATAAAACATTTTTTAAGCTAGTAAAAACTGTATTTTAGTCCTTCTGAACTCATCCTTATTTTCCAATAATCTTACTGTTTGTTTATTTACCCTACAGATAAAATGATTCAAACCTGTATATATAAGCATAAGGGAACATTTTCACATATTATTATTATATTGTAAATGATATGAAGAACTTATAAAAATAAAACTTTGTCAATTACTATGTATTTACATATAAATATTCCCACCTATTATATTTGTTTTTTACGTAAACTGTAATTACTGCAAAAATCTTTTTGTTGAAGAATTTACACACCCCAAGCTCCAAGTAAAATTAGTTTTTATTTGAATTGTATTATGTATTAATAATTATAGTATTTAATATTTTTTGGCTACTATAAAATGTAACGCATTTACTTTTAAATAAATTTATTTTTCTAAAGCATAATTAAAAAGGAGGTAAGTTTTATTTAAAAGATTAATACACAAATTTATATAATTTATAATCAATTTTATTACCATCCCTACACCCCAGCAGCCTTCAATTTATTTGTCAACAAACTAACATTATGCTCTCTATATATTTCTTACTTTTAAGATTATTCCTATCTAGGTTTGTTCGAACCTGCAGTTCTGAACGGTTCTAGAACTAGTGCGCATGTCATTTAAGAAAAAGACTGTTCGGACCATGCAGTTCTGGAACTGCAAATTCTGAGAACTGGTAGCTTAGTGTTCGGTCTTTCAGAACTAGTAAATCAAGAACCGTTCGGAACGGTTCTAACAGTTCTCGATGATGGGCTAGTATTTGAAATTCTGATAAATCCGGAGCATGCGTAATTGTCATTTGTATCAGCTTTCGCATTTTTCTGGTTATGTTTATCGTATTTATCAATGATCTAATACTATTATACTACTAGATGCAGTGTACGCTATCCGTGCGTTCAGGGAGTTACGGCGCTGGAAGCGCATACCGCTAGAGCTTGTGGCCAGCGCCTGAAGTCATTGAACGGGTCACAGTAGTACATTTTAAAATTGTTGCTTGGACATGCGTACTTTTACTACTTCTGAAGTCTGACAGCGGCAATATGGTGTTGTGAAGTTTATTATTATTTAATTTAATTATTATTATTATTGTTTGAAGTATGAAGACGTGACATACATACTTTTAAAATCTAAACTAAAAATAAAGTCAACGTATTTGGTTTGTAATTAATATATGATAGCAATATAAAATCCTTATTTTAGAATTGACCGAGATGGTAAATTATTTACTATAATACACTATAATATAAAGTGTGTCTAAATATTTAATACTACATTTTACAGTGTATTATTATATGGATTATGTGGAAGTTTTCGATGAAGTTGGCGTAATCTATTATCAATATTATATCAGCAGTTTTAGTTGATATATTTATCGGCACTGTGAACAGTATTCATTTCAATTTTAATTAGTTGATGAATTTTCTGAATACTAATGTTGCAGTAAGAGTAGGTATAACCACAAAATTATAACTGATACATAAATTTATTACAAAGAAATAACTTTGTGTATTTATTTTATTACTGTAGTTGTAAAAACAATATTCTTCCAATATTTAACTTATTGAAATCTGATGTTAGCAAATTTGTTGGAATGTTTTGAGGTTTTAGTTGAAGATGA
Organism: Amphimallon solstitiale; assembly: GCA_963170755.1. Lineage (NCBI taxonomy): Eukaryota > Metazoa > Arthropoda > Insecta > Coleoptera > Scarabaeidae > Amphimallon > Amphimallon solstitiale. Next base: position 33,573,241 of record OY720685.1, on the reverse strand, counting down.
TGTAACGATTAACACTATTATATTAGCAGTGTTGGCTGAGATATTTATCGGCACTGTGAATAGTTGTTCATTTCAATTTTAATTAATTGATGTATTTTTTGTATGCTACTTTGTAATAAGTGTATACATAAATAAATAAATCGCCTATCCTATTGATAAATAAATATGACATAAACTGATAACATTGTGTGTTTGTTTTATTGTTGTGGTTGAAGAAGCAATATTATTCCAACATTTATCGTACTGGAATCTGATGGTAGATCTTGTGTAAAAGTCTTAAGTTACGTTACCTAATAGACTATGTACTATGCATACAATACTAATGTATTTTAGAACACGAAAATATAATAAGAAGATAAGGCCCAAAAACAAACAATGTTATATATATAGCTCATTAGTTTCAGTAGCAGCTCTTAATATTTTTGATTAAATTTAGTGCCAAATTAGAAGGAATTATGCTGTTTGACATTACTTATTAGTTATATCTATTTCAATACCTATATAAACATATCAAAAAGACATATTAGGCACTATTTAAGATCTATTGTGCAACGTAATTGAAGTTTTTATTGATCGTATTATTCACAAGATTCAAATTTGAATTTTAACCGCTTTCTTTTACCGCTGCTAAGTCATCGAGCCAAATTTATTTTCATATATTACTTAGGATTCACTAACAGTTGTTTGTTTATTAGAAATAAATAATCTATTTCAAGTAGAAAAAAGATATTCACTTTATATGTAAACCGAATATAATAGTACTTATCAATATCTATTTTATATGATAAATTTACCTATAACTTTCGCATAACATTAAATATAACAACAAGTACAACAGCAACCGTAAAAATGATATTTACTACTACAATTAATAAATTAATGTGTTTATTAATCCGCGGGTTTGAATTTTTAAATTCATATTTGAATATTCACCGCTTATCCCCACTTCTTTCTAGCGCCGCTAGGTCATCGAGCGAAATTTATTTTCGCTAGGCAAGATGGCGACCGCTAGCTCCAACACCGGCACTCAGCAGACGAGCGGCTAAATCACAAGTTGCGTTCCGTATTCCATCTCTTTTTAATTATGTTTGTTCATTCTTTGAGGTTATGTTTATTCTAATTCCATAGTCTACGTTTGTTTGTGGTCTGGTTTCCTCTAATTTTTCAGAAGATCATAATTATTTGTTATAAATTGTATTCTCTTTTTGTTTTTACCGGCATTTTAAAGTTTATTACACATATCTATTAGTTTAGTTAGTGTAGGTATTGTAATATGATGAAATAAATTATGTACCTAATACATTCTCTATATTTTTTCTTCTAGAAATTTTTAAGAATAGCTAGAACAAATTTTTAAGTCTTTTTCACTCATTTGCTTGATTAACTTGGGCTGGGATCTTGTTAATCAATCTGCAAATTCGTGAAAAAAATTATGACTTTCATAACTAGTTGTACAAATAACTATTACGTAACAAACACCCTAATTAAAAGAAAAGGCCATTAACACTTTGTTTTTCAAAAACGAAATATTTGCGAATATAAGTAGTTTTTTCCCTTATTTTTTATTGTAGAATTCGTTTTAGAATTCACGAAACAATATTTTGCTGCATATTATTTTAGATGTATCTACATACCTACCTACCACAATTTAAAAGATAAGTTTATTGAAAATAAAATATTAAAAGAGAAAGATACAAAAATTATTTCCGATCACTTACAAACATCAAAATACAGTATTTTAAAATACTGAATTAACTTTAAAAAACTTTCACTACGACGACGAGATCTGTGACTAAGGCGAATATCGCCAATCAATCATCGAATAGAACGACCAATTGGAACATGGAACGCAACTTGTGATTTAGCCGCTCGTCTCAGCAGTCGCGTTCAGGATACCGCTCGAGCTAGCATAGCTCAGCGCTAGCGGCGCCGTAACTCCCTGAACGCACGGTATGTCTTGCTGATTAGGAAGTGACCCACACCATAGGAGAAAGAAGGAAAATATATGAGCGTCGAAAATTTGACAAGGATGAACAAAATTGACCGTTTTATGTGGGCAAAATTCAAATATGTTGCTATAGCTTGTAATGGCTTATAATGTTTAAAAGTATTATTTTGTTAAAAATATGCTATATTAAGAGGAAAGTAAAGGTATTGCAACTTTAATAATCAAAAAGATAAATAATTAAATATATATTATTAATATGGTATTAAATATATTCTGTTTAATAACATTTTAAAGGTATCTATGCTAGTAGCCATTCTTCATTAAGGGTGTTGTATACCAAACTAAAAATTTCGACGTCTTCGCGGCGGGTTAAGGGGGGTTCTACTCAGAGGTGGAGCTTGCCAATACCCCACTACCATGTACTGTTTTGCTAAATGCTATAGTAAAAATCTAAATTGTACAGTTCCCGGTTTATAAGTACCGCCCTTATGGGAGCGATGCATTCAAAATAACATACGTACGATGCGTTAAGTGCTATTTGTCTCTGTTCAGGCTACACATACTCTACGTAACGTAGGTGCTAGTAATATTTTGTATGATTTATTTAGTCTGCGAGTCTAGGCGCAACAGGAATGTAAATTGTAAGTTTTTTTAGTCAGACATATGTTCAATAAGTCAAAAGTTAATATGTAAGATGGAATTATGATTAAAAGAAATATTACTTAGTGTCTATGAATACCATATAATAATAATAATACTTTGTTCAACGGTACTATGTCATCGTCTTGATTATCTTTTCCATTGGGCGTATTGAAAATCACAGGATAATTATTTATATCTATAGGTACTATTATTATACAGGGTGGCCGCTAAGGTATCCGAGAAACCTCGCACGTGAATTCAATGACTAATTTTAAGCAAAAATGTTTCTATTCACTTTTCCCGAATTCCTAACGGTTCTTGAAATATCGGAGTTCGAAGCTGTAATAAATTACTAGAGGGTTTAGAAAAAAATGTGATTTATTTTATGGAAAGCCTAAGGAGCATTATTAAAGTTGCTCAATGTGGCCACCGCATTGTACAATGCATAACTAAATCTTCCGTCAGAATCCTCGTTCCCACTTGTAGTTCTCCATATTGTTTTTCGCCTCATAAAACTTTTCTAAGGAAAATAATATTAATTCAATTTAATTTGGTATTTATTTTTATTAGTAAGTAATTGGGGGAAAGAAGCGAAATGAGGTAAAATGCCCATTGACAATTATTCTCAATTAGTCGACCAGATGTGAGAGGAATGCAGTCTTCAAATTTCTATGTTATGTAAGAGTATGATGTTTGAAGTATTATTTTGTTGACGGCGCTAATATCGTGTTGATTTTCTTTTCCATTGGGCGTATTACAAATCGTTCTATAAAACAATTTATTATGTTATGATGTACCCTATGTTATAATTTACCTTTCATAATGTTACTTAATGCTAAAGTAAATAATAATGAATTGTACCTATATACACAGTATATGCATTTATATTTAAATTATGTGTCACTTGATTTAAATACTCGTGATATACGACATTTATTTCTATCTATATTATTACATACGCAATACATACACGAATATGTTTTGCTACCCGAACTACGTCGCAGTAAGATAACTGACTAAATTAAGGAAAAGATAACGGAGAATCACAATAGGGGTTGATAAAATCTGGATAACGCAGGGCCGAGCTAACTCAGTCGCAGACGGCGTGACGGTTCCGATAACTAGAACACCTAAAAGTAGAGCGTCGGTCGGCAACGACGCTAGCGACGTTGTCCGGGCACCAGGACACTATGTTACCCTAAAGATAACCTACCTGCGCCTCCTATGAGCTACCACTGGCTGTGTCCCTCCAGCGGGTTTCCTATTGAACTCCCTGTATAAACGTTTGCACCTAACCTTATGTACGTGCTTGTCACAATATTATATGAGATATGTAGAGGTAAAAATAAAAGATAAGGTATTTCGAAAAGTAGCAAGATTTAATTATATTGAAATGTTGAATAAGTTATTATTTTTTTTTTTTAAAAAAAAAGAAGAAGTTAAATATATATAAAATTTCCAAGTGTCACAAAGCTGTTTGAATAGTTTAAAAATAAAAAAACAAACATTGAATGAATTTAATTTAAATAAAATGAAATGAAAACTAGACAGTTTGATGGCATGTAAACAAAGCGTTAGGCAAAATTAATGAAATAAAAAAACAAGTCTTAATACTAATTCATAATCTCTGCGTCTCAGCAGAAGATGGTTGGTAGCAGAAACGTTTCATTACCTCACAGAATATAAATACAAGAAATATCATGAAAATGCCACTACGGCAATGTTATTACATAATGTAATTCATTATATACGCAAGAAAACTAATATCGACCAGTACACAAGACTTCGTCTAACAAAGTGAAAAAAATTCGTTAAATACCAAACACAGGGTTTGATTACATGTACATGATTAATCTAAATGAAGGTTACTTATTAACAAATGTCCAATAATTAAAGATAAAATTAGAAAGGAAATTTTATAATATACAAATTACACTGAGCTTCCCGAACAAAAATTTGCTCTTACAGAAATGACTTTAACTAGCTCAGGAAAATTTAAATGAATAACATGAAAGACAAATTTTCTAACTTACGGCAAAAAAAAAACGTGCAAAAATTATTATCAAAAACTAGATTAAAATTCAACACATCAAAAAGACATACAATTATTCTAATGGTAATGAAAATCCTAGAATTATTACTAATTTAAATACTGTCTCCCCAAAAGAGATAGGGATACGATAATGAATGTACTAAAATAAGTTTTTAATTAAATATTCGACTCAACAAAGAGTTACATAATTACGGTAATGACATAACCAAAATTTTAATTAAACTGAATATTACATAAAAATAACAAGAAAGATAACGGTAATTTAATTAGGAATAATATGTGACCTTGCAGTAAACTAAGTGGTGCGATAGTTATTAAAGCCACTCAAAATTCTTAGGTCAAATTTAGGTAAGATAAAGTCCTGCACTCTGGCATAAAGTCGTCGTAAATCAGTCGTAAATTAAGATGTAAATTACAACATTAGTTGCACTTATCTGACAAAATGGACGTCGGATGGCCGCAACGATAATCAAAATGGCGTAGGCCCCCTTGATGAAAATTCCACTTCAACAGGCGGGATGGATGTAGAGATGCAACTACTGCAACAACGATAGAAACCACCGCGCTCTTCAGCGATAATGCGGGGTGATAAAGCCAGAAATATGGCTACTGTGGGCTTTTGTGCCCGTCAAAAGAATCCTATTAAATTAGAGAAGAAAAGAAACAAAGATAAAATCCCGAAAATTAACACAAAGTTTCAAACACTTACCCCAATATGAAAAATGGAGATCCCGCGATATACGACTTCACAAGTCACTCAAGGGTGCAAAATTTAGATTAAAAAACCAGCACGTGGCCATACGTGAATCTGAGGTAACAGTATATCGGTAAAAATTCACGATAGAAACCAAAATTAAGGTAACGGTAATTACTGCTTATTCCAATTTAAGCCGCATTCGCGAAAATATCTACATAGATAATGTAATCAAATTACTAAGGGAGATAAGCAATTTGCACACACTGTTCTTACACAAGATATGACTATCAAGTGAAGCCAAAACCGGGAATCTCTTCCATCACAAATGCGCGTCTGCTACACGCAAAGTAACAAGCCCGGAAATATCACTGAACGAAAGGCGGGAGATTTCAAATAAACATAATAGGCACACAACTAAATTGACAATAAAGGGAGTCGACATCGTGACTTATATATAATTAAACGCAACCATACACATAACTTAGACAGAAAGAAAATAAGCGACACACTCCTACAAATGTACGTAGATATTTATAAAGTCGGCAGTCCGAGAGGGAATTCACATGCTAAACAGCATAGAAAAGACAATAATAGAAAGCCCACTCTCCCACCACTAAATGACAAGAGTTTCTGCGCCCCCTATACTTAGGATACGGAATATAATTTAGGATTTGTAGCGAGGTTTTCATATTTTTAAATGTATTCTGTATTTATTATTATTGCCATACATAGCTTCATGTAATGTTTACTTAAAATATTATTAGTAAGTACAGTAAACATAACATAAAATTATATATGACAATAACATAAATGAAAAATATCCGTTAATTAATTCAAATATTCCATATTTTATTAAAACAAGTAATATATTTATATAGCAATTTTATTCCATTTATATACAAAAAATGGTAGAATATATAAATAACTATAAATTAGGAAATCAAAAATAATATGCATAGTTAATAATAAACTAAAATTAAATATGTTTGTAAAAGTAGTTATAATAAAGTCACATAATAAGACATAATTGTCTAATAATAATGATAATACTTATTGATTGTGAAATCTGCTGTACATCTTAAATAGAAATCGATAGATGTAAACACCAGACTTGGAGTCAATTTTTGCCAAATTCTAGAAACTGACATAAAAAGTGATACATGGAAAACGAGCATTAAATGCACTGGCATACAGTGAATCAATGAACAAGTGAAATGTACATAAGTACCTGATCTAAGATAAACTCAACTATAAATGTGTAAAATACAAATGATTTAACATGAACATAGTGGGAATGAACTTTCAAAATGTATATTAAGAGGCACTGCAATAATCTAGAAATATATAATTATTTTCACGGCTTGTGTAGAAGAATAATTTACTTTTTCCTTTTAATATATTTTTGTCGTGCTATGAACTTAATCGGATCAAAATGATCTGATGTTGTATATCTTTCATCAGCACCACTTAGTATTTTATTAATATGTTTAACCCAACAGAATATCATTAACGTGGTTATAGTTTTGACAATCTTTATACATATATCTGGGTGGTGTTCACACATAATTTGCTTGAAATTTACTGTTTTTAGCACTTTATCACTAATGATTCCCCTGATTTTATTGTTCAAACACATTTGTGGCAATAACTTAGCGATAGAAGTAGCACAAACATGAAATATGTTCATAAATGTTGATGTTGGGAGCAACAAAGATTTATGTGAAAACCTACGTGCAGTTATTAGAAGATGAAATCTAGATTCATCTGTAGCTACCAGATTTTGCATGCAAGTATCACATTTGCCAATATCGCTGAAAATTCTTTTAGCTATGTAGCCTGCAACGTAGGCTTCCAAATAAATAGGAGGTTCATCAATACCACATTCAACATTTAATATAATGGGCTCTACATTAGGTTCTTGAGGTAATTTTGCTTTCATGAGAAAATTATGTAAATTATTGAGAACACCTGCAGACAAATCATCCTCACAGTTCGATGACACTGATTTTACAGATGTAAAATTATTTACTACCAGGGTTTTAAATGAACTAGCAAAATTATAACATGTTGGGTTCGTATTTCTAACACCGTGGCTCCGTATGCAACAAAAGAAGTTCTCAACTGCATCTTGATTTAAATTACGAGGGATCAGAAACTGTTTCTTCAACAAAGTCATCTTCTTCCATAAATATTCTACACCTATAATTGTCTGTACCCAGTTCTTAATTGTTGGTGGTTTAGAGGTTTTCTTTGTTAGCTTACACTCAAATGACATTGTTGTCAACAGTTGCTTTGCCATAATCCAGAATTCATGGTGTGGTGAATTTTCAGAGATCCGACATCGCAATGGGTGTCCCTCATCTGCAGATCTTTTATAACCATTAAAGCTGTCGAATAGGTTATCAAAAAATAATAAAATATAGGAAGTATCAGAAGCCTCTTTAGGCAGGACAGTGGATCCTGAAACATAATTCATATTAATACATCAAACATCAATTACATGTAGAAACTCACCAGAATCAATTAAACATTGCATAAATTTTCCAACACTTCTACTAAAAACTTGCGTACAGCAGCTTACTTTCATTTTTTTTACTTTTTCTGGGATGACATGATAATCTGTTAATTTAGTAAATGTACTAAGATATCTTGTTGGTCGATCCCACATATAAAGAGTTACAAGATGATCCCAAGATGCTCTCTTTTTACTTCCCTCATGAACATAGAGGAGATCTTTTGTTAATAAATTATTTCTGATACATTTCAATAAATGAGGGTAGTCAAATAATGGAATTATTTCCCTTCCATCTACTTCAAAAACAGGAGCTGTTAATTCTGTACCTTTTTGATTATATTCTCGTTTTGTTTCTTCAATTAAAATGCGGATGGCAGCTGAATTTGAAGCACCTTGGTCACAGACTGTTACAAGTGGCAATAAATTGCACTGAAACAGGTTACTTATAACTTCCTTTATTAAAAGAGCTAACTGGTGTGATGACGTAGTGCTCTCACAGAACATGAATCCTACCGGTTGCTTCCATTTTCTAAATATACCTTGTACTAGAAAAACCAAAGCATGATCTGCAAACTTGCATACCCTGCCATTACCTAAATCTTGAAAACCTTCTATGTAGTCTTTTACCTTATTATAATTTAAACTAGGTTGAATAGACATTTCATCAAATATTACACTACAGAATCGTTCTTGTTCTGGTAATCCCAAAGTTGACGACTTGTAGGATTAATCCCCGGAAAAAATGGAACTGCTGCTAACAGTCTTCGTAGTGTTTTCGGTGATGGCAGGGAAAAAATTCTTTGCAAGAGTCTATATCCCCTTGGGCTGTTTTTGTGCAGTGTTAGTGCCAATATTTTATCCTTAATTGTAAATCGCGTACCTCTTGCTTTTTTATTATATGCTCTAAATTGCAAAGCTAAAATTCATACAACACAGGGTTAGTTTTCTCAATGTTTTGAAAAGTTTTTGATGAAAGAATATCTACAGCTCCCTTTAATTTATCTTTAGCTGTTGAATATTTTTTTTGTTAGCGAGTAAACTTGCTTTTGTAGTATGTAGCAAATTTATAAAGTTGTTGTCCTTCTTCTGATAGGTGCCTTATTCGAGTACACCGTATACTGTGTAAGATCGAAGTTCTTCCTGAAAAATTAAGTGGATATAGGACTTATCATACAATACATAGGATGCAGTACAATGAAGGTACACACAGACTATTAAGGATAATTCCCATGAAAAAGCAACAAGTCATATGAAAAAATAAAAATTACTTCTTTTTGGGTTCCATTGTACCAATATTTGTCCTGTATCAGTTACATTCTACATACCTTTAAACTTTTTTCTGTCAGCCTCAGGTATAAACTCTTCTGTAGTACTAGCAATTCTCTTGATACCTCGGGTGGAACTTTGTATTTCACATGGTGCTTCACAGATTTCTATTGCTTGCTTCGAAGTTGAAGCGGAAGCGCATGCTGTCATGTCTGTACTTTGATGTGCAGTAGTAAGATTGTGAATAAAGGCATTCGCAATAGTTGATTCTTCATGAAAACCTACAAAAAAAAAGATTAATCACATCAAAGAAGACAAATGAGAATTATTTTTAATCCATCCTTTTTGGAATTGGTGATATTTGAAATATCAAGAATAAATTAATATAACAAGAAAATGTACCGGGCATATTTATTGTTGGCAATGATCCAATCAGCAATTTTCTTTTCCCCTTGCACTCTTTGATGAAATGAGCTGCACATACGAACACTTTATTGTATAACTCTGTATCGGTATACTGCCTTAAGGATTCTGTGCCTATTCTCTCAATCCAAATGTTCTTGATTTGTTCATTTCGTATGGGAAATCTGAACCTAGAAGAATTTAGTTAATGCAATACTTTCATTATAGAATTTTGTATTTTAATATTACCTGCTGGAAAATTCATCTGTACAATTGGGGACAGCACACTTTAGTGCCAATTTTCGTGCAAACATTCTTACGTAGTATTATATAAACAGGAAAAAATATTACAATACAAAGTCAAAAACATGTCTAAAACTCACACAGATAACTCGCTAACTTAAAAACAATATTATATATAACAATAAAAGTCAAAAAAGCAGCCTGATCCTCCACAGAGATAACACACAAAAATAAAAAATTAACAAGGCGAAAAATGGCGGCGAACTACACTGAACCAGAGAAATAGAGTAGGGGAGAACGCGCTTCGACGAGTGCGCATCCAGTTTTAAGCAAACGCTATAGTGGTCGCCATTTTGCAGGAAGGCATTTCTTTTCACACGTAAGTTTGTTTACATTTTTCTAAGTCAATGAACTTTACATGCGAATTGTTGAGCTAGGTATAAATATAACCTTCAAAATGGCGGAATTCAATTTAACTTAGTTGGCGCATCTTTAAGCGCGTTCTCCCCTACTCTATTTCTCTGCACTGAACTATCAAAACAAACAACAACATTAATGATGCGTTTACGATTACCCGCCCATGCGCTAGATAACGCAAATTGCGCATGTTCCGAACCCGTCCCCAACGAATAGGCGGCGCTGTAATAAGTATATTTTAAATTTCCCTCTCTGACCACCCTATGCTAAACAGTTGGTAAACGTGACGCGCACGGTCAGCTGAGCGACATAACCAAGAGTTTGACAGAAATAAACAAAACAAACTTCCAACGTAGATACAATTTTATTACGGAAGAAAGCGGACACTGCAGGTAACTATGGACATATCCAAAATCTTAAATCACGCTACAACGGCGGTTAAAAAAAACCGACCATAACATATTTTACAGTTAAATCCGCAATGCCATAACCTTCCAAGGAAGATGTTAATAATAGCGCAACAAGGCAGTCAGGGAAGATGAACGCTTGCTATGAACAAATCAGTCCACGGAAACAAATCACGTATGCCCGTTAATACACAAGATTCCCTCATTTAATACTCCTTACATTTTTAGTGACATAAATACGAAGGAAAATATTAGACAGTCGTACACGAAGGTCTATGTCTTGGGATACACCTAAACACAGGCGACAGTAAATACAACGAGGCTGACCAATGTGTCGGAGAATTTTAAAGACACAAATAAATGCACTACGTAGAGATCGGACGTAATAAATAAGTAGATATTAAAAAAAACTGAAGCAAGGCGTAAAAAGCAACTGCAAATGCAGATTATTCGCATCTACAGGTAGGGTAAAATAAGCTAGAGATAAGATAATTAGAATTAGTTCACAAGATACAGAGTTTCCTTCACATAAAGAGTGTATTTGCTCGATAATACATATTACATATCTATCAATCTCACGGTTCGCGACCTAGGGCTCTAAGAGTACAATAGTCGATTTAGCACACACATAGATATACGGCAGACGGTCTTTCAGCCGGTGAAACGAACGATGTACAGGGTTCACTCAAAAGTCTCGTGCCCAATAAATTCTACGCACTTAAACAAAGACACATAATCTTTAAAGAACGAAATACAAAAGTAAATTTTACAGCGTAACAGTTTCTCCATTTACATTTCTCCAAAAGTTCAAAGCAAACTTTTTAATTGCATCTCTTATATATTACAGAACATAAAAATACATACAAAAATTAAAAAGTGACGTATTAATAATTTAAATTCATTCTGTGAATAACGAAGAATAACTATTTATGATATGTAGTGCAAAATGTCGTTCATAAACGTCGTCATTGTATTTATCACTAGAGCTATCAAAAGCTGTAGAGGGGCCTGGGTAAGGGAGATGGCGGCGAAGAAATAGAAGTATTTACAAGGGTAGGAGTCCTGGTTATAGCTTTTGAAAAGAATGTCGTTAATGTAGTCTGCTTTGTAACTTGTAAAACTTCATTTATTGGCCGTTCAACTTTCGTGAACCGTTCAACATTTGAATCCATACCTTCTAGTTTTATTGGTTTCATTCACTTTCCTCTACTGGTTCCTCTTCCGGGAGCCGTTGTACTTCCAACTCTATTAATTCTTCAATATCCTCCGCTTCAGCTTTTAAATTAAGTATGTTAGCAAGTTCCACTACTTTATGTATGATATTAGTGTACTCGTCTTCGTCAAAATCTAAATTATTCCTGAACACTTTCTGACATTTTACATTTTTCCATAGACCCTGCACACATCTTTCTGTCACTTCTTCCCACGCGGTTTCAATGTTCTTTATGTATTCTAAAATATTATATGACTTTCAGAAGTCACGAGTTATTTCATTACTTTCTGTTGCTGTTATGGCTTTGGAAAACGTTGTGCACAAATAGTATTATTTAAACGTAGCTATTGTACCCTGATCCATTGGTTGTAGGATAGCGTTTGTGTTTTTAGGCAGATACACCACCTTTACATCTGGGTGTAAATCATCAAGATGTTGGGGATGACCTGGTACATTGTTAAGCAGAAGGATAATTTTAAATGGCAAGTTCTTTTTCAAACAATATTAACCGACGGTATGAAGCAGTTGAGGAACCATTCCTCAAATAATGCTTGCGTCATCCATGATTTGTTGTTTGCACGATAGTAAACATGCTTTAATGCACATGGGTTCTCAAAGCAATAGATAAGAAAAAGTTTTAACTTCAATCCAGCGACATTACCTCCTAACAACAATGTAATTGTATCTTTAAATGCCTTAAAACCGGCATTGTCTCCGTTTCTACGTGTATATAGAAGCTCTCGGAATTTTTGTTTTGTATCTGGTCATCAACCAAATCGCGAGGAGCTTTTCCATCTCATGAATCAAACCTTTCCGCTACATAGTTATTACGGCTTTAAAACCTGTCGATGATTATAATGCATCTTTTACGCATCAACAAAACGTATCCGAGTATTCCCCACGTTAAACAGTTGTTTGTTGCGGGGAATACCCGACGCAGAAGCTCGAGCGTCGAAGTCGTATGCCCGAGCGGTCGTTAAACGGTTTTTAGACAGGTACGTTACAAGTATAAAAGTATTTAGAACTTAATTTTCAATACCTTTTGTATAAAAAAAAAATGTCAAAATTCGGAACGGTAGTAATACTTTTACTCTTATCGAATAGCGATTTTTGCAAATATTTCGCAAATTATGCACTCCATATATATTTGTCAAGAGTACAAAAGCATTTAGAGTTGGATTTGAAATATTTTTTGTATAAATGAAAATTCAAAATTCGGACCGGAAGTAATACTTTTACTCTTAGCGAGTAGCATTTTTTTGCAAATATCTCATTAAGTATGTATCCTGTAGAGATTCATTAAGAGACTGGAAGTACTTAGAATAGGATTTTGAATAATTTTTGTATAAAATAATGTTTAAAATTGTATGATTTAAAACGCCCATACGTACAAGAAAGTTGTGTCGTGGCCACACCTCATTTTTTCCTATTATCTTGGCTAATTTCGACTTTTTTTTTAAAATACGTTGGAACAACCCTAGAAAAACCTGATACGACTGTCAGAATTTAGATTTTCGGAAAGAGGGGGCTAACTTCTCACTTTTGGATTTTGTTTTTTTTTTGCAATATCCTTCGATATACCTATAAGAGATACGGTTTTGAGGCATTAGAAAAATGTTTAGAACAAATCTACAACTACATGAAACAACCGTCAGAATTCAATTTTCGCAAAAAGGGGGGCTGTAAGATATCGTTTTTTCCTATTAACTCAGCCAATTAAGACTTTTTATTTGAAATACTTTGGAACAATCTAAAACAAACCTAGAACAACCGTCAGAATTTCGATTTTCGGAAAAGAGAGGGGCTAACTTCTCACTTTTGGATATAGTTTTTTTGCAATATCTTTTGATATATGAGATACGGTTTTGATGTATTAGAAGAGCGTTTCGAACAAATCTAGAACAACCTGAAACAGAATTTCAATTTTCGCAAAAAGAGGGGCTGTAAGAAAATCGCTTTTCCTTTTAACTCAGCCAATTACGATTTTTTTTTTGAAATACTTTGGAACAATTTAAAATAAACCTGGAACGACCGTCAGAATTTTGATTTTCGAAAAAAGGGGCGCTAGCAAAACTTTGTTTTTGCCATTTTCTCGGCCTATTATAATTTATTTTTTGAAATACTTTTGAACAATTGAGAATAAACCTAGAACAACCTGGAACAACCGTCAGAATTCCGATTTTCGAAAAAAGGGGTCTAACTTCACACATCCAAAAGTGAAACTAAAACGACATGTGCGTGTATCATTAAGAATTTTTCAAATTTCCGGAATATGTCGCAGAGTGAGTAATTAAGAATTTTTTGGATTACGGAATACTCACCCACGCAAGTATACCAGCACTTCGTATCTATACAAGAAATTATTTTGAAGCGTACGGTTTCCTGAGAAGACCCAAAGTAGATAGAAAGGCATCCATGTCTCGCTAATTCTTGGACCGAAAATATTCATTATATATATGAATGACCCCGCCCTGTAGTGCCCCAGACACGGAATTGTGTCTATATGCGGATGATACCACGTTGTTAGTAAGGGGGAAAGAACTCCAAGAACTAACAGCAAAATCTGCAGCTGACATCCAAAAAGCAGAGGGCTGGTTTGCGGCAAATCACCTGAAAATAAACCCGAACAAAAAACAAAACATGAAATTTTCCACGAAAACAACAGAAGATCGGGAAAAGCCAAATTTTTGGGTCTGATAGTGGACTCCAATCTGAGGTGGGGACACTGGTAGACTGACGTTTGTGGTATTCACCATAAGAAGACTGAGACATGTATGCACATACGAATCTGCAAAGGTGGCGTACTGTTCGTATTTTCATTCTCTTCTAAGTTATGGAACTCTCTTTTCGAGACAGACGGCTGATGCAAATAGAATATTTCTACTGCAAAAAAGGCTACCAACAAACACACATTTTATCCAAATGGAAACAAACATGAGTACAACACACTAAGTAGAAAGCATCTAAGAACCCCTTATCATTGACTTTCACTGTTGCAGTCGGGTGTCGATTATTGGGGTCCCAAGCTATATAACCACTTGAAGAAGAACTTAAAGACCTACCACCTGACGAGTTCAAGAAAAGGGTCAAAGGGCTGCTGATGGAGAGGAAGTACTACGGCGTCGAAGATTTTCTGGCAATTAACGCGAGCTGCTGAAGTATATAACATTCTATCATTTATTATTATTTGTTTATTTGTGTATATCGTTGTTTGTCATATTGTTGATACAATGATCTTGTTATACATATATACACTTTAATTTAAATTAATGTGATATTTTATGTCAAATGTGATAATTACCACAAGATTACTCAGATATGACGATAATCTGTAATTAATATAATGTTAATAATTATAGATGAGTAAATATACATTATTATTATTATACTATTATTATATTATTATTATATTAAAACAACGGTAATATATTTTCGAATTAAAAATGACTTTGTTTTGTAGGAGTTTGCAGAACGAAAGGAATGTCATTATATTATTATATTATAATGTACTATTTTTCGTGAGTGAAAGGAACAAGATTCTATTGGTGGTATAGTATGTTAAAAAACAATTTTGCAGTTACTTCGGTTTTGCTTACTCCAGAAATTATTGAACAACCAAATGAACACATATTCCATGGAAACAACGTTCGAGAAGTCCGGGCGAAGGCGGTAAATAAGGGAGATTCACTTTGCTCTTGATCGCGGATTGCGTGAATTCCTTGAAGCGAAGTTGAGACAGTGTGTATTTGCAAGTGGCACCATCGTACAATGCCATGAAGATGACCTGTCCCGCGGCTTCAACGCACAGTATTCTTCGTCTCCGAAATTTTTCTTCGCAAATGAAGCAAACGCTTATTTCCAAAGAGCCAGAAAAGATAAGTCCTAACGTAGAAACGGTCATCTCTCTACTGCCCTTCAGACAAATTGAGGCATTCTCTGCAACTTTACATTTGCATCAAACGCTAAACAAATTTTTCGCGCCGAAAAATAGTGAAAACCCATTTTTGAAAATTTTGGCGCCCTCTGCTTTTTCCGCTTTTGGCTGTAGCGCAGCGAGTACATTAGATAATTTGTAGATATTGTTTTTTTTTGTTAAAAAAATTTTTTGTTCGACCAACCATTTACGCCGAGAATCCATTCAAAAACTTTTTGAGATTACCAAAAACCCACAAGGAGTTCCAACTTTTTGGTTTTAGAGTCGTCGCATGCCCCACTAACGATTTATCAAATAAAATAGTCTCCCATATTTTCTTCCAAAAAAAAATATAGAATGACTACTATAATATCATGTATTGAATCGAATTTCATTGTTTTATTATTATATATAAATTATTTAAAATTTAATGTTTATTCATTATTATTATGTAACTACATCTGTAAAATAATAAGTCCTATTTCTGTCTGTTCTTTATTTACCATAACAGGAAAAGTAATCTAGTTAAATTTTTAAAATAAAAGATATCCTTTTGGAGCAATTTCTGGTTTACTTCAAATCTTTTTATAACTGTCCGAACACTGAATCGTTTGAGAGTAATTTTTTACTAGGTCGTAAATTAACTCTTTTGAACGTCTACCAGTCTGCTACAATATCTGACGATCTGTACAGATGAAGTACGCACCATCTATATCCATCTCATTTTCGATATTAGTTTTACATTATTTTTAACTCACTTATAAATGTCAGTAGTATTTTATCTTGATAAATGTAAAATAGTGGAAGAACTAAAAAAGCTAGTATTATTTATGAATCATATGTAATACTTTTGTTTAAGTTTGTATTTATGTAAAAGTTATCAAAGCCTACCAGAAAATTTAACAAAAAGAAAATATACATTAATTTTATAAAGTTAAATCAAGGTTACTAGATAATGTTTTCAATTTTATGAAATGTAAAATAATATAAAAAATGTTTAATCAAATACCTACTCAAAACCGTAACAAGGATTTCTGTATTCCGAATATCGCTCGTAAAGTGAATCCCCACCTAAACAAAGTAACTCCGCCCTGTCTTGGATTGCAAGGATATATCAAATATTTGACTGCAGGTGGCGTACTAAACAGGGCTACCGTTTCGGTACAATTGTACTGAATTCAGTACAAAACGTTAAAATTCAGTACGTCAGTACTACTTTCTGCAAAAATGTTAGTTTCAGTACGAAATTACGAAGATAAAAATTAATAGAAAATAGTTTTTTTTAAAAGAAATTAACAAAACGTTTTAATGACGTTAGATAATATTTGAATCATATCCATAGATATGTAATTACGTATATCTATATATATGATTATATCATACACTCATATTAAAATGAAAACTAATTCTACTTTATATATGTATTTGCTTTCGTTACCATAATTTGTTAATGTGCATACGTATACAATTAACAAAATCACTATTAGTAGACATAACAAACAAAATATGTGCCTAAATCATTCGGCGGCATGTTTGCAAGTAAAAACAATACTTGGTCACCTCCTTCGACGTTTAATATTCAGCGAACTTATAAAACCCTTAGCAAACAAAATTAAAGTCGTATGTTTTAATTAAGAGAAGAAGAAAAAACAAAACTTATCAATGACAGGCGCTTTGAATCATATAATTCTAATATTGAAATTCAATATTATAATAATACATACGTATTTGTTTTGCCAACTCTATATATTATTATTGCGTCTGTATGTCTGTTCTTTTCATAGAACATGCATACCGAGATACCCATACAAAATGATACAAATACACATAATATGCATTCGTATAAACAAAATCATCATTACTAAAGGCAAAATTAATATGAAAATATGTCTCTGTAGATCATTTGGCGTCTGTGCGTTTTAATTTCCATTCTGTAAACATCACTACTATGATTAAGATATTAATTTCTCTTTTATATGACAATAATTTGTATTTCTGCTACCTCTTTTACAATTACGTTATAAAACTTTTTAAATTTCCCGCCATTCAGTACATTTTTACCAAATTCAGTACGTTTTCAACTAAAATATCGGTACATTTTCGAACGGACTTGCGGCAGCCCTGGTACTAAAGCAGTGCCAAAAATCCATTTCTTTCTTATCAAATTACACATTTATCTTAATAAATACGAAAAAATTTTGCTAGAAATTAATGTTCACAATAATATGTTATACGTCGATACGCATTTTATTTTTCGATTGTCTATTTATATTTAATTTTTTATAACAATTAATAAAAAATTGAAAAAACAAAATGCCAAAGGACGTGTAGATAAACATTATAAGAATATTTCATCTAAATCATTTTTGCATAAAGTTTAAAGGTAGCCTGTAATCTGTAAATATTTGAAAATGTACCTATACAACACCCTTAAGGAAAGAAAATTAAATAAATGACTTTTAATGACTATGAGATACCTATATGATTTTGTTCTTCTAATAATACCTATTTTAGCATGTTTGATGATCATTCAGTTTTTATTTAAAACAGTAGTATTAGAAAAATATTTTAAAAATCACTACAGATATCAGTTGGAAATTTTGAATTGACCACTAGAATTTTTCAAAGTATTACCTGTGATATTACATTCTGAAAAAATAAATATAGAAACTGACAGCTTTTCTTAGGTGTTCCTTACAACTTCTGATATATTCAAAATAAAAGACAATTAATGCTTAATTTTTTATTAAAATATATGTACATATAATTAATATGGATTAACAAATACGTAAATGGTAAATATGTGATCGAAGAAAAATGGAGAAAGAAATATTAAAAATACATAAAGCTAGAATAACAACTTGTATTATTTCGTGAGATGTTTTTTCTGTGACTAATTCAAATACTTCAACATTAGTTACATTTGGGGATTCTGAGCTATAAGGTAAATAGAACATTAAAAATATCTAGGTAGAATAATAACTACAAATAGAAATCTTACTTTAACAGTTCTTTGCTTGGTTCATCAGTAATTTTTAATCGTTGAGATCTGCTATTACAGGGAATTTTTCTCAAGTGAGCAGGAAAATTGAAAATACTTTGAATTGCATTTTGGGGCAAATATTTTCTTCCATAACTTATAACAACATTTTCAGGAACAAAATGCTCTGAACACAATCTTGAATATTTTGATGGCTTAAAATCCTTTCGTTTAGTACAAATTATCCACTGCTTGCATAGTACTTGATTAGATTGAAAACTAAAATTTTTATATCAAATCTACAAATCATGTATTTTATTAAGAATAGTTAACCTGTGAAATGATATGTTCATTCCCTTTTCTGCCCTATTAGTACAACCATACGCTGCACATGACATTACCATTGTGTCTTAAATATGTGACTCCAAGCACTGCGAAGCTGGTATATATAATATTCAACAATTTAAAATATTTATTTCTAATTTTGTTACTGATAATAGCACTTTTAACCAAATATATATTACACTAAATCCATGAGAACAACACTGTTAAATTATAAGCTGAAGTTAACATTTGCCAATATTCTTGATGATTCTCAATTTATATACATTACCTATATCAAATAAAAATGAAATTCTTAAAATGTGTCTAATTACAATCACAATTTTATAAATAAAAATAGTTGATTGAATCATCATGAATCCACAGTTGTCTTTATACTCGTATTTCTTTAAATAAAAATAAAGTCAGTGGTGTATGAAATAAAATCAATACTAGAAGAAATCTATTAATAAAATACATAATCCAAATTACCAAAAAGACAAATAAATATGTATAAATCAACAAAATTGAGAAAGTTTATATACAAAACAATGCGATATCGCCATGTTTTGTGCCCACAACTAACGGTTTTGTATATCTGTCTCCTTTACTCCTTTGTATGTAGAGGTCAATTCCTCTCTCTCTACAGTAGTTCTATATTATTAGATCATTGGTATTTATATTAGAGATGAGCGATATATCCAGTAGCAGTTATTAATCACTGTTATTCTACAGTAGCAGTGATCACAGTTAATATCGCTTTAGAAATATCAGTGATTGAAATAACGTTTGGATATCGACCGTACAATTCAACGACGAGAGCGTGTACGTGCACACTGATATTCGGCTCTGATCGTAACGATTCGGCACACTTCGGTAGCAGTGAATTATAACTGCGATCACCGTCAATAACAATCATGTTTAAAAATATCTAATATATCTTAACCGTGATCACCGTTAATATCAGTAGCGGTGAAAAATATCTACTTGATATAAATCACGTAGATATTTTTAAGCGTTATTGTTATTGACGGTGATCGCTGTTAGTCTATCAAGTAGATATTTTAAAGCGTGATTGATATTAACGGTGATCGCAGTTAAGATTAGTCGCGCTTAAAATATCTATATGCTATTAACATTTTAATATATCGGCTGTTCTTAAAATATTGTCGGGCATTTATAGGAAGGTTGATATTATGAAATAAACTAAGAAATAGTTAATTATTAAATATTGAGTGAAACATGTCAAAATAAATGCAATAAATACTATATTATTTGCTCATGCTTTCAATATATTTTTTAATATTTTAGTCTTTGTAAAAATTTATTACTTAACCAGTTCTTAATTGTATAAGCATAATTTAAATATTTTCCAATAAAAAAATATTTTAAAAACATTTTTACTCTAAAACTATTTTACTATTTTCAGAATTAAATAAGTTTAATGTCTTATTGTAGTTGGTTTTATTGAAATAATCTGAGCCAAACTCAATATATTGGTTTTAAAACAACCTACTACGTATAACATCAAATATCAATCAAGTAGTTTAAAATATCGCTGTGTCAGTTAGCAATTAATTTGGTGCAATTTGAATTAACAAACCTGAGTTGTATATTATTACTGACATTCAGTTGTCGCAAAATGTTAAGACATTGATTATTACTATTTAATTTAATATGTCCATGGCATAACATTAAGACTATCTATTCAATAAAGCATTTCAGAAATATGCAAGTACTACAGTTGGTATGAAGCACCTTATACAACAATTTACATAAGTAGGTATATTATTTATACTTTGCTTATACTTTCGTATTTCGTGTATTGAATTTAGCAATAACTTAAATCTAAATTTTATAAATTTTTATTTTGACTTATGACAGGTTATTTAATTTTGATATACGTATAGGAATTTTTAGCATTTTTTTAACATGCACACATATTGCTTATATCTGAAACCCATCCAAATAATTTCTCGGGTAAGACATTGTCATTTAAAATTTATAAGGCGGGTGCACACCAATTATACAAAACAATTTAATTGTCAAACAAAATGTTTAAAGTACGGCGGCGTCCATTAAAATATATGGGAATGTTTAAAGGAGATGCACACCAATCAAAATGTTTGACAAACATTTTAAACACATTTCTGGCAAATGATGTTAATAAATTTAATTAATATTAATTATAAAGGCAAAATGAATGTATAGTTTTAGATATATTTTGTATAATTGGTGTGTGTGCAGCCGAAGAGAGTACAGTCCTTACAAGTAGGGTTGAGGGGTGGTTTTTAATTTCATATGCATATAGGAATTATTACTATATATTTTTTTAATATGCATGCATATTGCCTATATTTAGATATGGATGTAAGTCGTAATCACAATCACCTTTAATTTTCACTGATATTTTAAAATCACTGTTACTGTGATCACAGCGATTAAAAAATCACTGCTAAGCTCATCCCTAATTTATATTGAAGCATTATTGAAGTTTGGAATTGTTGTAGGCTAGTTTTTAAATTGTCGTTCAAGTACCTAGGTATTTGTTTTTTATTTTAGTTTGTGATATTATTTAGGGATGAGCTTAGCAGTGATTTTTTAATCGCTGTGATCACAGTAACAGTGATTTTAAAATATCAGTGAAAATTAAAGGTGATTGTGATCACGACTTACATCCATATCTAAATATAGGCAATATGCATGCATATTAAAAAAATATATCGTAATAATTCCTATATGCATATGAAATTAAAAACCACCCCTCAACCCTACTTGTAAGGACTGTACTCTCTTCGGCTGCACACACACCAATTATACAAAATATATCTAAAACTATACATTCATTTTGCCTTTATAATTAATATTAATTAAATTTATTAACATCATTTGCCAGAAATGTGTTTAAAATGTTTGTCAAACATTTTGATTGGTGTGCATCTCCTTTAAACATTCCCATATATTTTAATGGACGCCGCCGTACTTTAAACATTTTGTTTGACAATTAAATTGTTTTGTATAATTGGTGTGCACCCGCCTTATAAATTTTAAATGACAATGTCTTACCCGAGAAATTATTTGGATGGGTTTCAGATATAAGCAATATGTGTGCATGTTAAAAAAATGCTAAAAATTCCTATACGTATATCAAAATTAAATAACCTGTCGTAAGTCAAAATAAAAATTTATAAAATTTAGATTTAAGTTATTGCTAAATTCAATACACGAAATACGAAAGTATAAGCAAAGTATAAATAATATACCTACTTATGTAAATTGTTGTATAAGGTGCTTCATACCAACTGTAGTACTTGCATATTTCTGAAATGCTTTATTGAATAGATAGTCTTAATGTTATGCCATGGACATATTAAATTAAATAGTAATAATCAATGTCTTAACATTTTGCGACAACTGAATGTCAGTAATAATATACAACTCAGGTTGGTTAATTCAAATTGCACCAAATTAATTGCTAACTGACAAAGCGATATTTTAAACTTGATTGATATTTGATGTTATACGTAATAGGTTGTTTTAAAACCAATATATTGAGTTTGGCTTAGATTATTTCAATAAAACCAACTACAATAAGACATTAAACTTATTTAATTCTGAAAATAGTAAAATAGTTTTAGAGTAAAAATGTTTTTAAAATATTTTTTATTGGAAAATATTTAAATTATGCTTATACAATTAAGAACTGGTTAAGTAATAAATTTTTACAAAAACTGAAATATTAAAAAATATATTGAAAGCATGAGCAAATAAGATAGTATTTATTGCATTTATTTTGACATGTTTCACTCAATATTTAATATTTAACTATTTCTTAGTTTATTTCATAATATCAACCTTCCTATAAATGCCGGACAATATTTTAAGAACAGCCGATATAATAAAATGTTGCACATAGATATTTTAAGCGCGACTAATCTTAACTGCTATCACCGTTAATATCAATCACGCTTTAAAATATCTACTTGATAGACTAACAGCGATCACCGTCAATAACAATAACGCTTAAAAATATCTACGTGATTTATATCAAGTAGATATTTTTCACCGCTACTGATATTAACGGTGATCACGGTTAAGATATATTAGATATTTTTAAACGTGATTGTTATTGACGGTGATCGCAGTTATAATTCACTGCTACCGAAGTGTGCCGAATCGTTACGATCAGAGCCGAATATCAGTGTGCACGTACCAGAGAAATAGAGTAGGGGAGAACGCGCTTAAAGATGCGCCAACTAAGTTAAATTGAATTCCGCCATTTTGAAGGTTGCTCACAAGCCTTACAAAAATGTTTGGAACAAATAACTTTATTTTTGGACCAGGTCCACGTTTCAACATTTTTTCCTAGCACATCTAACCACATTTTCAATGAATCACCCCGTGGAAATCTACAAATAGTGCAGAATTAATCGCGCTCTTAAAGATGCAATTCTTTCATTCTATTACGGTAATATTTATACCTAGCTCAACAATTCGCATGTAAAGTTCATTGACTTAGAAAAATGTAAACAAACTTACGTGTGAAAAGAAATGCCTTCCGGCTTAAATCTTCGACTGTTACTGCAGCCCAACACAGAGCACGACATGTTAATAACACACACAAGTCCTTTTTAATACAATTAATTAAAAATAACCTCCAAGCTTGACAATTACAACAACACAAGTGCCAATTACCCTGCAATAGAGGCGGGTTGTGAAATCGCAGTCTGCTACTTTGTCACTGCTACTGGTCAGTCACCGTTAGTAACAGTGACAGCAGCTTTAAAGTAGCAGTTCTCTCAGTAGTGTTTTATAAACCCGCCCTTTCACGTGAACGCCAAGTCTGTTACCATAGGAAGGGCGCAGTTATATGCAATACGTTTTTCCTCGACTTGCGACTTGCGACTAGCGAAAATAACCGCTTTCAGTAGTATCAGTGAATATAAACAGTGACAAAAATAGCTGCTTCTTTTCACTGTGACTACCGTGTCACAGTAACAGTTTGTCACTGCTACCGAAAAATAGCAGTTTTTCCCGACACTACCCTGCAAAATGGCGACCACAATAGCGTTTGCTTAAAACTGGATGCGCACTCGTCGAAGCGCGTTCTCCCCTACTCTATTTCTCTGGCACGTACACGCTCTCGTCGTTGAATTGTACGGTCGATATCCAAACGTTATTTCAATCACTGATATTTCTATAGCGATATTAACTGTGATCACTGCTACTGGAGAATAACAGTGATTAATAACTGCTACTGGATATATCGCTCATCTCTAATTATTAATTAGAGTATTGGTGTGATTCGGTTCATCAAACCTATTTTTAATTTTTTTTAGAGTTTTTATTCACACCCATTATATCAATTTTGTAATAGCCAAAGTAAACAGCTATAAGTATGTGACTAAACAATAGTTTCTTCAAATGGTGGTTTATTGTTTTAGAAATTACTTCATTGACTACCATGTTCTTGAGTATAGCAAGTGATTCTTCCTCTAAGAATAAAGTGAATGTAATGATACAATTATAGGAACTTGCGAACATGTGAAAAGTTAATTTATAATTACCATATATTCGTAGAGAAACTGACATATTTGTTAAACTTAGACAAAATAGTATTTAATATTATGTAAACTAAACTTATAATTTTTGGTTCGATGTGTCCCCCTTGAGACTTAAGAAAAATAAAGGGAATTTGTGATACCAATATATTAGATATCCGAACAATCTATTATATGTATGTGTTTGTACCATCCTGTTATGTCATGAAAATTATAATAAATTGCAAGTTAATGTGACTCCCAGACTTGTGACACAAAACGTTCAGAGTCTGATTGATGTAAGTACCAAATCATGTAGGTATCGCAATTCAAATTACCAAAAAGGCTTCAATTCTCCAAAATGGATTGAAAGAGTGTACTACTTCACAGACTAAAAAAAAGAAGAGGAGTTGGCTTTGAACATTGAAAATGTATTGTAATATATTTGTTTAAATTCATCATGATTGTTGATTTTATAGTTATGTAATACATATTTATTAATGTGTGTGTGCATTTGATGCACGTGCCAATTATTAATAACAGCTTGTATTAAAAATCCTTGTTTTATTTACCCGGTTTATCAGAAATATCCATTACAAAATTTTGAAAAATGTACTTCTGAACAACTTCTTCATTACTTTTTAAATCCTGTCGTAATTTTGAGATGTAACATTTAAATGTTTATTACGATTAACATTTGTCCACCAGTTTGGTGTTTTTTTAAAAAATGCAGAAATATCCATAACAAAATTTAGAAAAATGTATTTCTTATAAACAACTTTTTCACTACTTTTTAAATGCTGTCGCAATTTTGGTGGTTAGATGCAGATGCAGTAACATTTAAATGTTCATTACGATTGATATTTGTCCACCTGTTTGATGTTTTGTAATATATAAATATATTGCTTATATAAAAAATGCAGAATTATCCATTACAAAATTTACAAAAACGTATTTCATATAAACAACTTTTTCATTACTTTTTAATCCTGTCGCAATTTTGGTAGTTAGGCTGGAATTACCCAACGTCTTAGTCTTAATTCTTAGGGCCGGTTTCATAATCAAGTTAAAGTAACTTTAAATTTCAAAGTTGACTTTAGATCTCAATTTCGGTTTCATAATTTCACTTTAACTTTAAAGTGAACGACAAAGTCACTTTAAGCCAAAGTCAGGATTTTCTGGCTTTAACCAACTTTAATATTTACTTTAACTACAAATACAGTATAACCTCACAATTTACTTGTGTTGTTAAATTTCGAATCAGATTTATTCGAATTCTATATAATAAAATGAACCAATTTATATTACAAACAAGTTCCAGTTCCTCATCAGACGATGAGGGTAATCTAGTCGTAAGACGACGCAAAATTTATAGAAATAGGGAGAACTGTTTAAATAAATTTAATGCAAACGAATTTTTTGATAGATTCAGATTAACAAAAGATACAGTCGTTTCTCTATTAGAAAGAATCGAACATTTAATTTCACTTCCTACAAATCGGTAGGTATTATCATGAAATTATTGTATCACTATTAATAAATGGTATATTTTAGTGGAGGCTGCATACAACCACTGACACAGTTATTGTTGACATTACGGTTTTATGCCACTGGCAGTATGCTTATTGCAGTTGGAGATTTTGTAGGAGTATCCAAGGCCTCATCTTGTAGGATAATTAAACGGGTAACCACTGCCATATGTTCATTAATGCCAGATTATATCTATATGCCTCGTAACAATGTTGAAATGGGTAGAATTACTGAAAACTTTTACCATATTGCAAGATTTCCTCGAGTGATTGGTGCTATTGATTGTACCTTGATAAGAATCCAGTCTCCAGGAGGTGAGGATGCAGAAATTTTTAGGTGCCGAAAAGGTTATTTTGCATTGAATGTGCAAACTGTATCTGATTCTGACTTAAAAATTAGAAACATCATTGTCAGATGGCCGGGCTCTTGTCACGATCAAACAGTCTTTAATAACTCTAATATTAAGAGAGATTTTACTGCTGGGAGATATGGTCGAAATTTATTATTAGGGGATAGTGGTTATAGACTCGAACCCTACCTTATGACACCACTACTTCATACAAACACACCAGCAGAAAATTTATATAATGAAGCTTTAGTGAGATCCCGTAATGTTGTGGAACGGCAATATGGTGTGTGGAAACGGAGGTTCCCTATTTTAAGTTTGGGAATACGATTACAGTTACAATCAGCAATGGATGTAATTGTGGCAACAGCCATACTGCATAATATCGCAATTGAGATGCACGAGGAAATACCCAATGAATGGGAGGCCGATTTAAATGTGCATGAAGCAGATAATGTAGAAGCAGTTGCTAATAATGATAATGGAGGGTTAGGAATGAGGCGTTTATTAATAAATGAACATTTTAATAACTTATAACATGTACATATAATTTTTATTTCTGCTTTCTAGTACTTATATTTATTTAATAAATGTAAATTTTTATATTTTTATTGCTTTATTTTTGTACACCTAATAGTAATCTTACAAAACAAATTTTTAAAACTGACAAAAAATGTAACACAAATTCACTGCTCTCTTAAATAGGTATTCCATATATGTATATAACTAAGATAAATAATTATTTTTACTTAAGATTTTACACTTTAGTGGTCTGTGCAACCTGCAAAATAAATTTATAATTAGAAATAGAGGCAATCCCTTCAAAAGCACTACCAACCAATTAATTTCTAAAAAAGTCCTTTTGTAGCTTTTTATACTCTAATTCGTATATTTTCATTTTTATATTATGTTCTTCCTGCTTCCTCTCTTCCTCACGCACTGCCATTTCAAACCTCTGCTTCTGTGCCTCGGTTTCACCCTTTAAATATTCAATTTTTGAGGCATAGTACTCCGTCTTCAATGTACTTACAGGATTGGGTACTGTAGCCCTCAGTTTCTTAGATACGGGTTCTTTCAGTTTCCGGGGCACATAATTGCTCCAGTCAGGGTCTACTTTCCTCTGTAACATACATAGCTACAATTTCATGCACACTAAATATTACTGCTTACTTTTAATGATGTCGCTTTTGGGGTTAATTCTACTGGTTCCCCTTTTATCACAGTTTCCTGTGTATTGCCCACCAGCTCTGTATCAGGTCCTTGGGATGTGCCCTGTAAGAAAATGTATTAGCATACAGACATACTTATAGAGAACAGCTTTACTTCAGAATCTATATCCAATGTACCAGTTTCACTGATGGATACCACATTGTAGGTGTCGTCTACTGTCACTACTATCTGTTGATTCACCAAATAGTTATAAACTGAACAATATATCTCCATTAATACTTACAGGAATGGATTCTTCGTGGTTAAAACTACTTGAAGTAGAAGTATCATCTAACTGTGAACTATTTAATGTGGTCACATATTCATTCTAAAAATAAACATATAATTATGTATATTGTTTCTATTAGTATTATTATTAGTTACAGAAAACCCATCAGAGTCACAAGAATAATTTATTCCAACCACCGTCTTAATATTTATGATCTTTAATATAGCCTCTATAACTGGATCTAAATTATCCCCTAAGAAAGGACCACCACCTGTTCCTTTACAATAATTACGTTTACTAGCAACAACTTTCCTTGCCAATGTTTTTAGATTGTCATACTTTGACTTAAGCTGATCAAAGCTTCGGCATTGAAAAGTTTTGCTATTATAGTTTGCAGTAATCCTCTCCCATGCTTTTTCCTACAAAGCAAATGACATTTTACAAAATATAATAACTACAGTCTCTTAATTATTTTTCAAACCTTTTCGGCACTTGAAATTTTATTTGTTGTCTTGCACTCTATGTACACTTTTTCTTTTTCTACTTCTAGCACGAGCAACAATTCTTCCTCCTTTGTAAAATTAGCTCCTCTATTCTTTTTCTTTCCCTTTACACTCTGGTCACACATTTTGAACAATATTTTACAATATATTTAACTATACCACAAAATTGCCAAACATAAAACGCGCGTAAAACTACCAGGAAAGCCAATATAAACTCGTAAAATTGAAAAAGAAACTATAATACATTGCAACCAACACAGAAACATTAGATGGAAATTAACTTTAGCTAAAGTGACATCCCAATACCATTATGAAACGCATTTACTTTAAGTCCACCTTGAAGTCAGCTTTAACTCAAAGTAGACTTTGGTTAAAGGGACTTTGGCGCATGTATTATGAAACCGGGCGTTAGTCTTATTCGTAATTTTAGTGCATAATCTTAAAGATGAAATGTATGTTTTTGAATGTGATGGTTTAGACAGTTTATTATTTCTTAATCATAATTTTATTGTTTAATATATGACCTTGAAAGTTCCCAATTTTCAACTTTTAAGAATTAAGACATAAAATTAAACAAAATTGAAATTGCGCATGTACAACAGCTGATTGTAAAGTGCTATGAAATGCATTATTTGGTCACCTAACCTGAAATTTACACGAGTTGTGCATAGTTTGTTTGTTTTGAAGTTTAAAAATGAGTACCACTTCGAGGATAGAAAATAATGATTTTTTTTTATTGATTTGATAGGGATATTACACTTAGTATTTTTTTTTAATTCTCATTTTGCCTTTGAATAAAAAAATGCACTAAATCGCGCCAAAATTACAAAGTATTCGTGCAACTATCAACATCAGCTGTCAAAATTGCCATTATTTAAGAATTAAAAATTAGGAAATTGTATAAACACAAATAGAGACTAAAATTATATTTATAAAATAAAATTATGACTAAGAAATAAGAATTAAAATAAAGATGTTGGGTAATTCCAGCCTTAGATGCATTAGCTATTTAACGTTCATTACGATTGATATTTCTTCCAATAAGTTTGGTGTTTTTTTAATATTATTATTACTAATGTTGGTGGTAAAAGTTTCCCTAAAATTCTAATTTTAAAACTGTTCGAACCTTCAGGATTTCGAACCGTTCTAGAACCAGGATTTGGCCGGACATGCGCATTATTATCAGAACTACTAATTCTAGAACGGTTCCGGAACTGTTCAGAACTGGAGGTTCGAACAAACCTATTATTTTTTACATTACAAAATTTCCATTTCTCTTAAAAAGGACTTTATTGAAATAGTGTCCTGTGAATTCACAACTCTATTGAACTGGTAGTACTAGAGGTCGAATGCGCGTTATCCAGAGATTATTTTTTCATCTGGCAACCCTGTCTGAATCTAGCATTTGGGCCTATTGTGTCTATATAATTGTGGTTTACTTTTAGGCAATATATAAAGAATATATTGCTTTATTAGTGTTCTAATTCTAAAAGAATATTATAATAGATACAAGTAGGTGTTATCAGACAACTTACAAAAAGCAACGCAGAACATAACCTACATGAAAACAGTCGAAGAAAACGTATTTGTCGTTGCCGTTGCTCCACCATTTTTATTTTCAATATCTAGGTATATTGTGACTTCTATGCTCCACGCATAAATCAAATATCGTCGGTTTGTATATGTATGTAATATAAACCAACGAGTATACACCATAGGTTTACATATGTAATTAGTAGTTGTGATGGCTGATCAAACTGAAAATTGTAACGTAAATACAACATTGCCTTCGTTAAATACATCCAGTACACAGGAAATGGACGATTTTGTAGATATTAAAGTCCACGTTTCGGAAACTGTTATTGTTGCAGACAATTTTGAATTGCAAGACCACATGAAGTGGCATGGCAAGATAGAATACGAGGCATCCACTATTATAGACAATATTAAAACAGAATTGGCATCATCTGAAGGACAATATAATGTAATAAATGATCATGTTAAAATTGAAGATGGAATAAGTGCCCTTGAGATAAAAAGTGAAGTAGATAATAGACTTCTTTGTAAGTAAAAGCATAATTAAGTTTACCACAACTGCAAAATAACTCTTAATTTCTTCTTATTGTAATCATACTCTGCCGGTTGTTTAGACATTTCCATTTTATTGAAACTGCAATTATCTTTTTAAAAAGTGTTTCGGGCCCATTAAGCCAAGTAATAAACATTTTTATTTTTAAATTAAAATACACATATATGTATATAATTCCTAATAAACTGGTTAATATGAATTTGCAGTCAGATTTACATTGCAGGTCTGGACTTAATAAATAATGTAATTTGAAGTTGGGCACAGTAGTAGTAATATTATAACTTACTTTGTTAATGGAAAATTGACTGCCGATTCCTATCATAACTTGTAATGTGTGATATTTTATCGACCATAAATTATAAAAAAATGAAAAACCATTTTTAACCATTCATCACATAATTAATAGTCTTTATAAAAAATATCAGAACTTATAAAAATTATATAAACTGATTGAAAAAGATGAGAGATATGGAGTCTGTATACTTTTATTGTATACATATTAAAATATTACTTAAACACAAATGGACGCCATTTCTTTCTATCCCGGGCTATCTTTTTCCCTTCACTCTAGGTTTTGCCTCTTTTCATCAACATTTTTCTAATTACGTTGTCCAACGTTTGTCTCGGCCTGCCTCTAACTCCTGTACCTGGACTTCTTGATTCCCATACTGCCTTGACTGGAACACTTCTCTATTCTTTGTAGGTGTCCCCACCAACTGAATTGCTTTTGTTCAATAAAATCAAACACCGAAATGATTTCCAACTCTGCCCTAATTCTTTCATTTTTAGTCTAATATCTCTTCTTGTCACACCCTCAGCTCTTCTCAGATATCTCATCTCTGCCGCCTGCAACATGCTCTTCTGTCTTGCGCATAATACCCAGGATTCACACACATATGTGAGTATAGGCTTATAAAATAGGAAATATTAGCCTGGTTAAATGACCAATAAACTCTCGTTTCGTCTTGACTTATGCAAACATTATATTACCTGCTTTTTCATCTGTTTAAACTTTATCAACAGATTGTGGAAATTGTCAGGCTTATTATGACGACTATTGCATTGGGTGTGGAATGCTAGTACATATTTTGAACAGAAATGCTCCGGATAATTCAGAGAAGAGAATACAAGATGAGTTACCAAATGATATTTTAGAAATTGAACATATGTTCGGCCAGTGTGCAATATTGGCTTTAAAAGTTATTCCTGAAGGTGTAAAATTTGGTCCTTTCACTGGACTATGTAGAACAGAGTGTGCTTGGAGAGTAAAAGGAGGAAAATTTGTAGTTGACAATGATAAATCGCATTTCTTAAATTGGATGCAGTACATTAACCCTGCCAGAAATGCTTTTGAAAGAAATCTAATTGTCGTACAATGTGAAGATTATCTTTATTATCGAAGCACTCGTCAAATTCGACCGGGTGAAGAATTACTGGTGTATTTTGGTGAAGATTTCACAGACAGCTTGAATGGAAATATTGAAATGGATTTTATTCCTACTATGGAACACCTCATTAAGGATATATTTGCCTGTACATTTTGCTGCCTTGGATTCAGCTCGAAATCATGTTTGGCAAAACATAAAACAATTTGCCTAGGGGATGCAGGTAGCAACTTTTCAATTCAAGGTATGAAAAAAATCAAATCTTAGGCAAATTTTCAAAGAGATATTAATTTTCTTGTTTAATTATTCATCTAATACAGTTTCTCTGTTCAAATTAGTTGTGCCAACAAATACAGTTTATTAAGTTGATGAGTTGAATTATTGAAGGTTCATGATAAAAAATAAATTAAAATGTTACAATTGTTTCACCAACACAGTCGCTTTATCAGACAAGAACCAACAAACTGTGCCACTGTTATGGCGAATCCATTGTGTCACTTTGTTGTTAATAGATTGTGAATGATTTATTTAGTTGTGAATTTGCTTATCAGAAAGTAATTACTTTTGATTGTATTTCAGTGTATTTTTTGTGATTTCAGATTTTATGCAGTGCCCATTTTGCAAAATCCACTTTGGTCAAAATGAGTATTTGGAACACCATTTTGCTTACTGCTCTGCAAGAAGTGTCAGGTATCATTCGTTTTTTTATATCATTTTATTAATGTAGCACCTTACATCAATTATGTTTAGTAACGAAGAATTAATCATAAGTAATTACAATGTACTTTCTCTTAAGCGCACCTCCAGTCGCCTTAAATTTGTCCTCTTTAAGGGGGTGTCCCTTTAAAAGATATTTGTGGAAATGAGTATGTACATACATATAGGTAGGTTTTCTGGTAACGCAACGATTGTATAGCGCATGTATCAGTCCCCACAACTGAACGACTACGTATATGTACTCCCCTCCGTTAACCAGAGCGGTGGTAGTAGTATACTACAGCCGTTCGCGTCGGGGAATACGATAACTGTAGCGAGTGATAGTGGGGACTTGGACACTCCTCTGTCGTTGCTTCACCCGAAAACTTACCGGTATATGTACTATATGTATCATATACATACTTTCCAAACTTACTGTTAGTTCTCTATGTATACTTGCGGCAAAAAGTTTTGTCGAGTCTTAAGACCTGCTATATGGAAGGTATCACTGGTCAACTCTAGTAAATTCTAACACGAAATAAAGAGGGATTATATTCAATTTTGATAATACCCGAGTTTGAGTAAATATACTGAACTGCTTCGTAAAAGAAAGTACATGTGGTATATAGAAGTAAATATATTTCAAATATTCTTCATTTATGATTTATCGCACCATAACATTGATGTGTCAATATTATAAAGAAATCTTTTTGCTGTTCTACAAATGTTTGGTGCTTTCAGTATTCATTTTATTTTTCAAGGGCGAGAATGAATGCTTTATTAAGATCTGGGTTTTATAGAATTTGTAATTATTTATGTTGAACATATTTACGAGTATCTTATCTGTCATTAATTTTTTTCTGTAATATACATTCTATTTATATTTAAAAAAAACAAAAAAAGTATGGTGTTATTCATTATAATTTAATTCAAAAGTCTTGATTCTTTATTATATCTGCATTATAAGACTTTTTTACCTGGGGCATGTTTGCCTAATATGTATTTACCTTGGTATTTACAGCGCAATTGCTAGAGGTGTTTAAATTTTGGAATATTATTTAAATCAAGATTTTTTGTAGCCCATATATCAAATACTTTTTTTTTAATAGTTCAGCTACCTCTCTAAAGATCAATTATTATTTCAGCATTCCTTGTTTTACTAGTATGGTAATTTCTCTGCATTTTTAAAACGAAATATATTAAAACATCCGGGGTAAGTTTGATATTGCTCTTATTTGACATTTTAAAATATTTTTCTTTGAATATGTGAGTATCGGGCCAAATGCTATCGGTTGTTTTCTTGAACCGACTGATTTGAAGTTGAAAGGATTATTAGGGAAATGTCTGCTAAGAAGTCTAGCGGTGTGGATGATATTCCATACTGTTTGTTATCTCTGGTCGTGGACCATATAGTGGAACCTTTGGTTTATTTAATCAACCTATCACTAATCAACGGAATATTTCCGAACAGATTGATGATCGCTAAGGTGATACCGTGTTTGAAGAAGGGTAAATCTAGTGGCGATGTTGCTGGCTACAGGCCTATATCTCTATTGCCGGCATTCAGTAAAATCTTCGAGAAAGTAATTAATTTGCGTCTGCAGTCATTTTTGATCAAATGTAAAATAATTAATTCGGCCCAGTTTGGTTTCATATCTGGAAAATCCACGAAAGACGCTATGTATAATGTATTAGACTCTTTATACTGTGCGGTCGATAGTGATTGTTATGCGGTGGGAATGTTTTTTGATTTGACAAAAGCATTCGATTTGTTGGATCATGATATCCTGTTGTATAAAATGGAACGCTATGGCATTAGGGAGGCGGCGCTCGGCTTATTCAGATCTTATCTCAGTGGTAGATCTCACGTTACCGCTATTGTTGGCAGGGTGGGCGACACAATTAAGAGTAATGTTTCCAAATTGGCGTCCGTGGGCAGGGGCATACCGCAGGGATCCATTCTCGGCCCTACTCTTTTTTTAATTTATGTCAGTGACTTACAGAATCAAATGAGCTATTGTACTATTACACAGTACGCGGACGAACTTCATGTGTAATAACAGCTAAATGTAAAGAGGAGATCGTTGTGTTGGCATCGCGTGTGATTGCTGATATGCAGTCCTGGTCATTGAAAAACCGTCTCATTCTTAATGCAGATAAGAAAAATATTGTCAACTTCTCCAAAACTAAAAATTTGGATTACAGATTGTGTTTGACCTTGGGGGGGGGGGCAAATCATTGACGGAGAGTGAGTCGTCCGTCTTTCTAGGTTTAACGGTGGACAGGTGTCTTCGTTGGGGCGAGCATTGCGTGGTCCTATCTAAAAAATTGAATCCCATGTTGTATGCATTGGTATGCTGAGTAGGGTTGTCTCTTTGGAGAGCCTGAATTTATTCTATTATGGTTCTTTGGAGTCAAGTTTAAGATATGCGATCATTTTTTAGGGATCATCTACATACTTTAACGACATTTTCATTATTCAGAAACGTATGTTAAGAGCCATGAGGGGTGTTTCCTCACGTAGTAGTTGCAGACCTCTGTTCCGGGAAATGAATATAATGACGGTTGCCTCGTTATATATTTATGAATTGATTATCTTTTTGCTCAAAAATACAGATAAATACAGGCGCAATAATCAGATCTACAATACTATGGTGACGCGTCACAATAATGATTTTTCTGTCGCGCTACATCACTCCAAATTTTATGAAAGATCTCCGAGGTACATGGCGGTAAAGGCTTATAATGCATTGCCGGCCAACTTAAAATCGCTAAGC
The DNA here is from genome assembly GCA_963170755.1 of Amphimallon solstitiale. Classification (NCBI taxonomy): domain Eukaryota; kingdom Metazoa; phylum Arthropoda; class Insecta; order Coleoptera; family Scarabaeidae; genus Amphimallon; species Amphimallon solstitiale. The sequence continues at coordinate 33,537,920 of OY720685.1, read as the reverse complement.
GGTACAAATCTCAGTGCATTCAAGAAGCAACTAAAACTTTATCTGTTGGAGGGAGCCTTCTACATCATTAACGATTTTATAGTTTGACTAGTGTTATATATTGGTTCATTACTACCAGGTAATGAGTGCAATCTGCTGATCTGTGTAATTTCTTATATGACAATGTCAATGTTCTACTGAATTTACGACAATAAAGATATTATTATTATTATTATTATATATTGTCTTCAAACGGTTCTTTGTATAATTTTTCGTTTGCTTATTTATTGCTTTATTATGCTAGATGTATTTTATTTTTGAGGAAATTTAATATATCTCTGAAGGGTAAACAAAAATATTACAATCTCCCTTTATGGTTTATTAAAATTTAGTGGGAAATATTATCGGATTACTGGAGTTGACCAGTGATACCTTCCATATAGCTGGTCTTACCACCCGACAAACTTTTTGCCGCGAGTATACATACATATTTACACAGAAAAACTGAAACAGCGGAAATATGTATTTATACACTACAAGCGTACTTTTAAACTAAAGAAATCTAAGATTCTTGTTTGATATAATTTTTTTCTTAAAAACTCATTTTCCGAGTGTTGTTCTAAATCAGACACTAACTCAAAACCGCCTGTCTTTAAACCGTTCTAACCAACTAGATGAGGCATTAAAGTTTTTATATTCCAATTGCTGAGCTATTTCCATTGCTTTTGACCCAGATACTGGAATATTTTGTTCCTGGCTTTTACAAACCATTCGTAGGTTAATTTATCAATATGGTAGCCTTCACTTTTAAAAAAGTTTTTTTTATTGTTGAATATTGACACCAGAATAAAACCTATTCAGTAATTCTTCCTTATTCTTTATAATATTCGCTGCCTGTGTTTTTCTTATTTTAAGTTTTGATCCTAAAGCACGAACACTAAGCTTCTCTTTCTTGTAGACGTCTATAACACTAGTTTTTGGTTTAAGCGTAAGAACGCGTTTTTGATATTTTTCAGTAATTCTTCCCTTACTAACAATAGCTTTTATATAGAACTCCACGCACCAATAGTAAAATAAAACCAAAAATGTCAACGTACTTGCACACTACACTACAGTTACGCAACGACTAAAGTATACGTTGAAGCGAGGAAACATAATACGGGGAACTACCGGCATCATTTCGGAATAGTGATGGGCATAATAGTTCGAATCGATGAACTGGTTCATGCGAACTAATTGACATGGAAGAACTAGTTCGTAGGAATAGTTCGCTTCGACTTATGTCTGTACTTAAGAGCGAAATCTTTGTTGAACTAAAGATTTGCAGTATACATGGTGTGTATAAATTGGCGGACCCACTACACGTGGCGACATTCTTGGTCAAATTTTGAGTTAAAAGTCCTAATCCTAAAACGATGTATCAGGCTTCCTTTGTCTTCAGAATGAATTTGGAAGAAACATACATTTGGCAACATTGAACACGCATGTGCTAGTTATAATCTTCGGAACATTTTTACACATCATCATGTGAACCTTACATTTTAAATTTAAAAAAGAAACAAACGAAATAAAATTGGTTTCTTAGATTACATATTTATTACGAAAATACTACAAGGTTTAAAATTTTTTTGATAATATTGACTAATTTTTGTACATCTTCTTGATAGAAATCAATGTAATTATTACCTACATAATTGTTCGAATTGAAATCCATCAGTTTGTAGACATAGCTGCAATCTTTGTGGTATCGTTTGTACTATTCGCTCAAGTCTTTCTGGTGTGATTTCTAATACTGCGGCTTCAATTCGGGCTCTAACTTCGTCAGCGTCCTGTGGAGGTGTAGCGTAAACTTTACCTTTAATGAAACCCCAAACAAAAAAATTTAATGGATTGAGATCGGGGGATCTCGCAGGCCACAAAAGGGGACCGCCACGACCAATCCATCTATCTGGGAAGTATTCAGTCAACCAGTCTCTTATATTACGAGCAAAGTGCGCAGGAGCTCCATCATGCATGTAAATCATATTACGGCGTACGTTCAGCGGTATCTCATCAATAACTTGTTCTAAAACATTTAAATATTCACAGGCATCTAGGCGATTTAATAATAATAATAATAATAATAATAATAATAATAATAATAATAATAATGGACTTTATTAGGGCGGAGTCCAGCATGTGCTGTTCAACTCAACCACTCCATATGAAGTAGAATACAATAACATTACAACCGTTAACATAAAACTACCCTATTATATAAATCAACACATCCGCAAAAAGAATATAATACTTGCTACACGTGAGATAAATATGTAAGATACGTAAGATATGTAAGACATGTGAGATATGTAAGATCACTGCTTACCAAGTAGCATCTCCTTCAGTAAATATCTGAAGGGGCCTCCACCCCTATCCCTTAAACTTTGAGGTAGTGAATTATAATGTTTTGATGCCATGTAAGGAAATGATCGCTCACCGAGGGCGGCCAACCAAGTTCATTTATGTAAGGAGATACATGCTCCCTTCTATTTAAGTTATAGATGAATCTAATGCATGAGTTTTGCACTCTTTGTATCTTCATAATATAGTTGTAGTCCAAACAGGGACCGTAGACTACGTCGCAGTAATTGAAATGTAACAGGACCAATGAATCGCACAACAAAACCTTGAGATCAAAAGTAATAATTTTCTTATTTGCATAGAGGTGCCTCAGGGAAGCATAAGCCCTATGCAGTAATTTATTTACATGAGCTCTGAATCTCAGACTGTTGTCCATCAACAGCCCTAGATTCTTGACAACACACTCCACCTGGAGTGCAGTATTTTCCACCCTTATATCTATGCCACCCACTGCACCATGTGTCTTTCTGGAGAAGAGTATTACTGATGATTTTAGCGCATTAATTTTAAGACCATGTGCTTTTGATATTTTCACTAAGCTTTCTATGTCTTTATTCATATAGCTTACGTATGTAGGTAACTGGTCAATATCACAGTTGCAGTATAACTGACTGTCATCGGCAAAAAAGTGAGGAGTACAATACTTAAGGGCATGCATGAAGTCCGCTGTATACAATATAAAAAGTAGAGGTGAAATTACAGACCCTTGCGGAGTTCCATTAGTTACTACTACTTCCGCGGAGTATATATTATTGAGGCATACTCTTTGTGTGCGATCCGAAAGATAAGAACATAGCAACCTGCACGCGTTTTGATCAAACCCAAAGTAACTTAGTTTGGCAATTAGTAAGCTGCGATGTAACGTATCGAAAGCCTTGGAGTAATCGAGTAAAGTTAGGATACTGATTTTGTTATCGTCCAACGCAGTAATTACGTTGTTGGTCACCTTAAGGAGAGCAGTAGTCGTACTATGTCGTTTACGGAAACCGGACTGTAAATTTGGTAAAATATTCGTAGTGGAGAGGTACGCATGAATTTGTTCGGTCATAGCTTTTTCGATGATTTTGGAAAATATTGGCAGAATGCTTATCGGACGGAGTTGACCGAATTCCGTAGGATCATTTACTTTACACAAAGGAAAGATAACACCTTTTTTCCAGATATCTGGAAATCCATTGTAGTAAAAGCATTGATTAATTAGGTATCGCATATATTCCGTAATTTCAGGTAGGCAAAGTTTGAGCATAGTGATATTAATACCGTCCACACCAGTTGCGTATGTTTTAATTTCTGACACATACCTAAGAACATCACAACTGTCAATGAAATGGAAGCTGAAATTATTGTTATTCTTAAATTTATTACTTTCATGAAAAGTAGGGTACTTTGGCCGATTCTGGACCATCCTCCCCCTCTCACCCAGCTTCCCCTCACCCCCCTCGCCCTAGTGGCGCCCTCTGCCAACCCAACTGATGTGGCGCCCCCTCGCGGTCGCCAAGCCAACTAATGTGGGCCCCCCTCACCCCCCTCGCCCTAGTGGCGCCCTCTGCCAACCCAACTGTGGGGCCCCCTCACCCCCCCTCGCCCTAGTGGCGCCCTCTGCCAACCCAACTGATGTGGCGCCCCCTCGCGGTCGCCAACCCAACTAATGTGGGGCCCCCCTCACCCCCCTCGCCCTAGTGGCGCCCTCTGCCAACCCAACTAATGTGGGGCCCGCTCACCCCCCTCGCCCTAGTGGTGCCCTCTGCCAACCCAACTAATGTGGGGCCCCCTCGCCCTAGTGGCGCCCTCTGCCAACCCAACTAATGTGGGGCCCCCTCGCCCTAGTGGCGCCCTCTGCCAACCCAACTAATGTGGGGCCCTCTCACGGCCACTAGCCAAACTAAAAAATGGCATCTCTCATGATTACCAACCCAACTAATGTAGCGTCCTCTCACAGCCACTAGCCAAACTAAAAATGGTATCTCTCATCATTACCAACCCAAATACCATGACGCCCTCTGACGCCCACTAACCCAACTAAGGTGACGTCAGACAAAATAGCGGACCATCAAGATGGTCTTTTGCTTCTAGAGAATTCCTGAATAAATTACCCGGCTTGCTATCGCGCTTCTCAATGTACTTCAAACAGGTCTAAACATGTTTCTAGCGGAAACCGCAACGGCTGCCTGCTTCTGTGATAGCCGCATGCTTGAAATGTATATCTTACTTATAAAATAAAATAAAACACAATATATATTTTTTAAGAAAAACAATTTATTTATTATTATTAATTAACAATATGACCAAGTTTCATACCATCAAGATGGTCGATAAAAATATAAAATTTACATCTAAGATCGGCATACCATTTCAAAATTATAAAATAAATATACAATATGCTACTGGACGAGATAGCAACCAAGTATGAATATACAGGACGTTTCAAAGGTAGGGATTTTTAGAAAAGCAAGATGGCGAATCCAAGATGACCGCCAAAATCTAATAAACTAAGGTGACGTCACGCATCCAATCTATCAAAACCATGCACTCAAACTCCTATGAAACATCATTTCAAAACCATCGCTAGAATCAGCTCACAACCGGGTCATGAAGCGGTTCTGAAACCCCTATATTAAAACCATACATTCAAACCACTATCAAATCCCTCTTTTCTCAAAAAGCCATCCAACCATCCATCAATCCATCCATCTAACCATCCATCCATCCATCCATCTTCAAAACAATACTTTCAAGTCCATCAATCCATCCATCCATCCATCTGGATAACATAGCAACCAAATATTAATATACAGAACATTTCAAAAGTAGGGATTTTTAGAAAAGTAAGATAGCGAATCCAAGATGGCCGCCAAAAATCTAATAAACTAAGGTGACGTCAGGCGAAATGGCCGACTATCAATATGATCGATCAAAATATAAACTCAACTTCTAGAAAATACCCAACTCCATATCACGCATCACAACAACAACCACCACCACAACCACCCAACATAGTTTCAAACACCACAGCACCAGGCCAACTTAGGAAGATACATCTAGGTCAACCCCCCACCACAACATACTTTCAAACGCCACCACCGCGGATTTATATCTGAGATCGGCATACTTTTTCAAAATCATAAAATAAATATATAGTATGGTACTGGATAACATAGCAACCAAATATGAATATACAGGACACTTCAAAAGTAAGACTTTTAGAAAAGTAAAATAATGAGCCCATATATTTAATATAACAATTTATTAAAAATAAAACAACTACACACATCAAACAAACCTCAACCATACTTTCAATTTCACAAATATCAAAATTTAAACAAAACAATCAAATGCAAAGGCAAGGGATGTTCTCGAGATGACCCATATAGTACAATATAACAATGCAGTAAAACGATAGAGGTGAGATACATGGTCTATCAAAAATTTTTATTACACACTTTTTTCAGCAATCAAAAACTTTTTTGACAAAACACTATACGTATCAAAAATACACATAGCATTAAATATTTCCATTTTACAGATACCCCAGTTTAATATCATTTTTAAATAACATAAATCCTTAAATTGATTTAGTTAACTTTCTTATAATATTTAAAAAAAGGGTGAAAAAGAAAACATACTAAGTCCCACAACAGATAAAATATGTACTATCTTTTTTTACACTTCATGTTTTTGTACTATCATTAGAAGAAATATGCTTGACGTACAGCTTTTAATATGAAATTTAGAGGTTTTTATGCAAAATACATAGTTTATCACTAATAAAACTAATTTTGAAACACAATGTATACATAGCAAATAACACTCCCCATGACATTAATACAAATACGTTTAATTATTTATATTTACCGAGGTGACGTTTATAACTCATCAAGTTCTTCAATGCTATTAATTACCAATTCCATACCCCGATCTATCAGACCAATTTCTCCTTCAGATAATTGTCCTCTCACCAAGATCGGCCTCACAACCCTTTGCGTTGGCTGCACCCGCTGAACCTTAAATTTCGACATGTCGAAAGGCTGCAGCGGTCTCGGTCTGTTGATTTGCACCAGGGGCGGAGGCCGCTCGGATATTGAGAGCGGACTCATGAAAATCCGCTTCTTCGCGGGACTTCTAGAGTCTAGAAGTCCCGCGAAGAAGCGGATCGAAAGGCTGCAGCGGTCTCGGTCTGTTGATTTGCACCAGGGGCGGAGGCCGCTCGGATATTGAGAGCGGACTCATGAAAATCCGCTTCTTCGCGGGACTTCTAGACTCTAGAAGTCCCGCGAAGAAGCGGATTTTCATGAGTCCGCTCTCAATATCCGAGCGGCCTCCGCCCCTGGTGCAAATCAACAGACCGAGACCGCTGCAGCCTTTCGACATGTCGAAATTTAAGGTTCAGCGGGTGCAGCCAACGCAAAGGGTTGTGAGGCCGATCTTGGTGAGAGGACAATTATCTGAAGGAGAAATTGGTCTGATAGATCGGGGTATGGAATTGGTAATTAATAGCATTGAAGAACTTGATGAGTTATAAACGTCACCTCGGTAAATATAAATAATTAAACGTATTTGTATTAATGTCATGGGGAGTGTTATTTGCTATGTATACATTGTGTTTCAAAATTAGTTTTATTAGTGATAAACTATGTATTTTGCATAAAAACCTCTAAATTTCATATTAAAAGCTGTACGTCAAGCATATTTCTTCTAATGATAGTACAAAAACATGAAGTGTAAAAAAAGATAGTACATATTTTATCTGTTGTGGGACTTAGTATGTTTTCTTTTTCACCCTTTTTTTAAATATTATAAGAAAGTTAACTAAATCAATTTAAGGATTTATGTTATTTAAAAATGATATTAAACTGGGGTATCTGTAAAATGGAAATATTTAATGCTATGTGTATTTTTGATACGTATAGTGTTTTGTCAAAAAAGTTTTTGATTGCTGAAAAAAGTGTGTAATAAAAATTTTTGATAGACCATGTATCTCACCTCTATCGTTTTACTGCATTGTTATATTGTACTATATGGGTCATCTCGAGAACATCCCTTGCCTTTGCATTTGATTGTTTTGTTTAAATTTTGATATTTGTGAAATTGAAAGTATGGTTGAGGTTTGTTTGATGTGTGTAGTTGTTTTATTTTTAATAAATTGTTATATTAAATATATGGGCTCATTATTTTACTTTTCTAAAAGTCTTACTTTTGAAGTGTCCTGTATATTCATATTTGGTTGCTATGTTATCCAGTACCATACTATATATTTATTTTATGATTTTGAAAAAGTATGCCGATCTCAGATATAAATCCGCGGTGGTGGCGTTTGAAAGTATGTTGTGGTGGGGGGTTGACCTAGATGTATCTTCCTAAGTTGGCCTGGTGCTGTGGTGTTTGAAACTATGTTGGGTGGTTGTGGTGGTGGTTGTTGTTGTGATGCGTGATATGGAGTTGGGTATTTTCTAGAAGTTGAGTTTATATTTTGATCGATCATATTGATAGTCGGCCATTTCGCCTGACGTCACCTTAGTTTATTAGATTTTTGGCGGCCATCTTGGATTCGCTATCTTACTTTTCTAAAAATCCCTACTTTTGAAATGTTCTGTATATTAATATTTGGTTGCTATGTTATCCAGATGGATGGATGGATGGATTGATGGACTTGAAAGTATTGTTTTGAAGATGGATGGATGGATGGATGGTTAGATGGATGGATTGATGGATGGTTGGATGGCTTTTTGAGAAAAGAGGGATTTGATAGTGGTTTGAATGTATGGTTTTAATATAGGGGTTTCAGAACCGCTTCATGACCCGGTTGTGAGCTGATTCTAGCGATGGTTTTGAAATGATGTTTCATAGGAGTTTGAGTGCATGGTTTTGATAGATTGGATGCGTGACGTCACCTTAGTTTATTAGATTTTGGCGGTCATCTTGGATTCGCCATCTTGCTTTTCTAAAAATCCCTACCTTTGAAACGTCCTGTATATTCATACTTGGTTGCTATCTCGTCCAGTAGCATATTGTATATTTATTTTATAATTTTGAAATGGTATGCCGATCTTAGATGTAAATTTTATATTTTTATCGACCATCTTGATGGTATGAAACTTGGTCATATTGTTAATTAATAATAATAAATAAATTGTTTTTCTTAAAAAATATATATTGTGTTTTATTTTATTTTATAAGTAAGATATACATTTCAAGCATGCGGCTATCACAGAAGCAGGCAGCCGTTGCGGTTTCCGCTAGAAACATGTTTAGACCTGTTTGAAGTACATTGAGAAGCGCGATAGCAAGCCGGGTAATTTATTCAGGAATTCTCTAGAAGCAAAAGACCATCTTGATGGTCCGCTATTTTGTCTGACGTCACCTTAGTTGGGTTAGTGGGCGTCAGAGGGCGTCATGGTATTTGGGTTGGTAATGATGAGAGATACCATTTTTAGTTCGGCTAGTGGCTGTGAGAGGACGCTACATTAGTTGGGTTGGTAATCATGAGAGATGCCATTTTTTAGTTTGGCTAGTGGCCGTGAGAGGGCCCCACATTAGTTGGGTTGGCAGAGGGCGCCACTAGGGCGAGGGGGCCCCACATTAGTTGGGTTGGCAGAGGGCGCCACTAGGGTGAGGGGACCCCACATTAGTTGGGTTGGCAGAGGGCGCCACTAGGGCGAGGGGGGGTGAGGGGGCCCCACATTAGTTGGGTTGGCAGAGGGCGCCACTAGGGTGAGGGGGGCCCACATTAGTTGGGTTGGCGACCGCGAGGGGGCGCCACATCAGTTGGGTTGGCAGAGGGCGCCACTAGGGCGAGGGGGGGTGAGGGGCCCCACATTAGTTGGGTTGGCAGAGGGCGCCACTAGGGCGAGGGGGGTGAGGGGCCCCACATTAGTTGGGTTGGCAGAGGGCGCCACTATGGCGAGGGGGGTGAGGGGGCCCCACATTAGTTGGGTTGGCGACCGCGAGGGGGCGCCACATCAGTTGGGTTGGCAGAGGGCGCCACTAGGGCGAGGGGGGGTGAGGGGGAGCTGGGTGAGAGGGGGAGGAGGGTCAAGAATCGGCCAAAGTACCCTACTATAGAAGCTTAAGGTGTCACGATCCGGACTTATCCCGGCGCTAAACGACCCAGCAAAATAGTTATTAATTTGGTCTACATCGCTCAGGTGGTCAGGAACATCGATTCGTTGCCGTTTACGTGTAATTGTTAAATCTTTCATTGTCTGCCACAAAAGCTTACTATTGTTCTGTCGGTTTACAAATTCTAAATAGGCTTTCTTTTCGTTGCGTACTGCCGCAGTTACAAAGTTTCTAATAGCCTTGTAATTTTCCCAATCCGCCTGAGATTTTGAACTTTTGAATTTACACAGCGCGGACCTCCGATTTTTAATTAGTTGTTTAATGGTTTCTGTCATCCATGGTGCTTTCGGTTTGGTGATGCGTATTGTTCTTACAGGCGCATGAAAATCAAAAAGTTGTAGGATGTTGTTATTTAGATAGTTTGCAATTAGGTTTACATCATGCATGTCGTACACCATATTCCATGATACATTCCTCAAATCAGATTTAAAATTTTCCTCATTAAAAAATCTAAAATCCCGATAAGTATAACTTTTGATATTTTTTCTTGGTTTCACAACACTCAAATCGCAGATGATAAGCATATGATCCGATACAGTATGCATATCAACCAACCGAGTATTAGTGATCAGCGACACATCACTAACCATAATAACATCAATAAGAGTGCTGCTATAACCAGTGACTCTTGTTGGTTGGTCCACTATTTGCGTTAGACCACAAGCATCACATAACGAGTAAAATTTCTGAACCTTAGCCTCATTTGCATTGAAAAGATTAATGTTAGAATCACCCAAGCACACAACCTCATCCACTGTTGGAATGATCTCACAAATAATTGTTTCTAATAGATCAATGGATGCCATTGCGTCCGACTTAGGTGGTCTATAGATACATCCAACAGCGTATGTCCTATTTTGCAATTTCAAGCTTATAAAAATTGATTCAAGAGCATCGGTATTACTTTGGTAAGTAAATTGGTCCAACTACCCTGTGGTTTATTATACCCAGCCAAACGTTAACAGAAAACCTTCTTTGGTGACCGTATTCGCGAAATTCATGTGGATTTTCATCTGCCCAATGATGAAAATTATGAGTATTAAACACACCATCTCTGGTAAACATGCACTCATCACTCCAAAGAATACTTCTTAAAAAGTCACCTTCTTCCTGAATTCTATTTAAGATTGTATTGCAATAATTGATTCGAAATAAGTTATCATTTCCGTAGAGGCTGAACTTTAGAAACATGGTATGGATGAAGCAAGTTTTCTCGTAGAACCAAATGAACAGTCTTATTACTGGGAATATTTAGTGTAGAAGCTAATTGACGGGTACTCGCAGAGTACTACCCGTCATTATTATTGTGGCTAGAACTTGCTCTTCTAGTTGCACGGTACGCCTTTGCCTTGGTCGACCTGCGTTCGCATTTCTTGGAATAAACGAACCTGTTTCACGAAGTCGTTGGTCCAGCCTTCGAAATACATTTTTACTTGGATGCCTCCGATTTGGAAAACGCACTCGATATTCCTGCCCTGCCATGCTAGCATTTCCACGACAGAAACCGTATATCATGTACATATCGGCATATTCGTTGAACGTAAAATTCATAATAAACAAACAGAACAACTAGTAAACACGAAAACCCGAAAACTGATTAAAACTATACAAATAAACACGAAAAATAAGCAAGTCGAATGAAATAGGTAGATTACAAAGTGTCAAAATTTGACAGTAGTAATGTATTTGACTAGAACAACATTAGGCTGCCTACTTATTGTTTTACACCGTTGTCAGATGTGTTTTTCGTCAAAATAAGTTAATAAACAAATATTAAAAACAAACTTTAAAATCAAAAAGAAAACTTTAACGAAAGGATAATAACAATTCTTCTTTCTTCTAAATTGTAGCTCTTTCTGTCAACAAATATCAAGTAGTAATGCTTATTTCAAGACTGAAAGTCCGAACTTTAGGAACCTCGTGCAAAGATATGGAGCATGGTACAACATTTTCGTATTAGGATTTTGGACTCCGAATTTAACGAAGAACATCGCCGCGTGTAGTGGGTCCGCCAATTTATACACACCTTGTATACACTTTGTAAGACAGTGAAATAACATTGATACAAAATCAAATTTTGTTTTTATTTTATTTTTTACACATATGTATTTGTCATATAAATAAAAAAAATTATTTTTAAAATATATTTTTAATGTAGGTAATATTTTCCATACGGGTATATAAGGAATGAATTTAAAAACTTGCGCACTATATTTCTGTGACCGAAAGATGGTTTGAGCATGGTTTCAGTAGTCACACACACTTTACAGCTTTTTGTGAAAAGTACGTCGCCGAGAACTAGTTCGCTTAGAAATTGCGAACTAGTTCAGTTAGTTCGATGAGAAGAGTCGTTCTTATTGAATCGGTCGTTCGCGAACTACCCATCTCTATTTCGGAACTACTTTCATTTGTCCGCTTAAGAGGAAACAGGACCGTGAAAATTGCTATTATCGTGTGTCCGTGTCCGGTTAATAGACAGTTTACTTAATTGGAAAGCTTTGATATGTAAATCACACCATTTCTTTCAGTGCCGTATAAGAGGTGTTCGCTAAGAGAGAGTACACTGTACTTGTTTGATTGTATTCATAATAACCTTAAAAACTTAAAGTTTATTCTGTATTAGTAGAGTACTTATACCGATTCTGGAGCCTCCTCCCCCCACCACTCCCCAGGTCAAGGGTCAAAGGGCAAGGGTCAAAGGTTAAGGTCAAGGGGTCAAGGGTCAAAGGACGGGGGTCAAGGGTCGGGGGGTCAAATGTCGGGGGTCAAAGGTCAAGGGTCAAAGGTTGAGGGCCGAAGGTCAAGGGGTCAAGGGTCAAAGGTCAAATGTCAAAGGAGGTGGCGCCCTCTGACGGCCACTAACCCAACTAAGGTGGCGCCCTCTAACGCTCACTAACCCAACTAAGGTGGCGCCCTCTGACGGTCATTTGCCAAACTAAAAATTGCATCTCTCATCATTACCAACCCAACTAAAATGGCGCCCTCTGACATTCACTAACCCAACTAATATAGCGCCCTCTGACGGCCACTAACCCAACTAATGTAGCGCCCTCTGACGGCCACTAACCCAACTAAGGTGGCGCCCTCTAACGGTCATTTGCCAAACTAAAAATTGCATCTCTCATCATTACCAACCCAACTAAAATGGCGCCCTCTGACATTCACTAACCCAACTAATGTGACATCAGGCAAAATGGTCGACCATCAAGATGGTCATTAAAAATATAGAGAATTCCTGAATAAATTACCCAACTTGCTATCGCGCTTCTCAATGTATTTCTAGCAGGTCTAAACATGTTTTCCAGCGGGAAACCGCAACGTCTGACTGCTTCTGTGATAGCTGCATGCTTGAAATGTATTTCTATATCTTACAAAATAAAAAAAAAGAAACAATATATTTTTTAAGAAAAAACAATTTATTATTATAAATTAACAATATGACCAAGTTTCATAACTTCAAAGTCATAGTGAAGTGAATTATAACAAATATGTAGCACTTCCATCATAAGGAAAGCGTTAAACGAATTACAATGATCAACAAGCAATTCTGATACATTTGTATATAAATCTCCAGTTAATGTTATACAAGCGGTTAAGATCATCTTATAAAATGCTATAAAATCGCTGTTTACTACAAATTCTAATTTACTCTTAATGAGCGGTTGTAAATTAAACAAATTGCTATAGGTATCCGAAGACAATACCAGCTGTTGATTACGACTACTTAATACAATGACAGTAGTATTCCTAAATGTTGACGTTCGAATTTGATGATTCGGACTGCAACCATCTGTCTTACAAAATTCCTCCCAGTCGTCCAATGTGAAGAATACACAGCTTGCAGGCGATCGAATCTGGATGATGGGCACGAATCCAGCCGCTGGACTAAGACCGATATTCACCCATTTCGAACCGCATTTGTTGAGGAAGTATGATGACTGCCCAATTAACTGTTTTTCCTTAACGATATTCTCATCTATCATTTTAAGCGAATCACCAATAAATTCATTATAAGTTTCTGAAAAAGAATTAAAAAAAATATAGATATAAGTTTATGTTCCAATAAACCAGTTTAATTACTGTTTCGTAACTCCGAAAGCAGAATGTATGGGTAGGTATAAAGAAAACACTATATTGTAGCTTATAACGTTTCGGAAATATTTATTTCCTTCATCAGATAATTGCCACACAATGGACCAAAAATCTCAGTATCTAACATTAATTTAAATCACAGAGTATTTTGACAATCACTAATTATAAAAGTCTGTCAAACATCAAATTTATAATGGCTAGATCGCTAACAAACATCAAAAATAGCACTCTGAATTCAGTAAAACAAACATATTACAAATTTTGGACAACACATCTAAAAATGTCACGAAATGGCAAATACAAAAAGAACGCATTATCAACAGTAATGGAAACAGATATGAAACCTCAGATTTGTTTTGTTTATATCAGATAAATTGAAATTGTAAGTTTTAGTAAATAAAATGTTGAAACAATATGTATGATTTTATTAAATATTATGGTTAGTTATAAAGTATTAGACAAATAATTTTGAATATGGTTAAGAAAGTTAACTTTTGATCTTATTAAGAATCTTATCAGTAATGAACTGTTTCAAAAGAACGTATAAGTTACTGAAACTCCTGCAGTCAGTTTTGGAATTAATGTTAGGTTCAATAACGTTAATGCACAAAGTCTCCAAAAACAGCCTTTTAGTCAAGTTATTTTGATGGTACAAAATCTTGGTCAAGTCATAGTCGATGGTATGACCTGTATGAAACACATGGGCTGCCAAACCACAAGCCTGAGGGCGATTCTGGTCTTACTAACCATATAAGGCAGTTGTTCAAACGCAATGTCTCCATAGCTTATACTTCAGCTGTTCCTGTGTCTAAATATTTTACCGCTTTAAAAGATAAACTAAATGTCACATATCACAGCCACGTAGTTTATTGCTTAACATGTAAAGACTGTGATAAGTATTACATAGGGCAAACTGGACAAAGAGTGAGAGATCGTAATACCCAACATAGAAGTGATGTCAGGAATCGCCCTCAGGCTTGTGGTTTGGCAGCCCATGTGTTTCATACAGGTCATACCATCGACTATGACTTGACCAAGATTTTGTACCATCAAAATAACTTGACTAAAAGGCTGTTTTTGGAGACTTTGTGCATTAACGTTATTGAACCTAACATTAATTCCAAAACTGACTGCAGGAGTTTCAGTAACTTATACGTTCTTTTGAAACAGTTCATTACTGATAAGATTCTTAATAAGATCAAAAGTTAACTTTCTTAACCATATTCAACATTATTTGTCTAATACTTTATAACTAACCATAATATTTAATAAAATCATACATATTGTTTCAACATTTTATTTACTAAAACTTACAATTTCAATTTATCTGATATAAACAAAACAAATCTGAGGTTTTATATCTGTTTCCATTACTGTTGATAATGCGTTCTTTTTGTATTTGCCATTTCGTGACATTTTTAGATGTGTTGTCCAAAATTTGTAATATGTTTGTTTTACTGAATTCAGAGTGCTATTTTTGATGTTTGTTAGCGATCTAGCCATTATAAATTTGATGTTTGACAGACTTTTATAATTAGTGATTGTCAAAATACTCTGTGATTTAAATTAATGTTAGATACTGAGATTTTTGGTCCATTGTGTGGCAATTATCTGATGAAGGAAATAAATATTTCCGAAACGTTATAAGCTACAATATAGTGTTTTCTTTATACCTACCCATACATTCTGCTTTCGGAGTTACGAAACAGTAATTAAACTGGTTTATTGGAATTTAAATATACATAACAGTTTTAACATCCTTTATTTTACAATATAAGTTTATGTATATAATAATTTTGTGTTCTTACTAGCTTCCATTTTAATCTTAGTGTGTTAAAATATGTGCGAACTCGAATGCAAACAAACTAATACTGATTTAGTGAGAGAAAATGACAGTGAGAACCAAACAAAAAGGAGTGGCGTACTTACCCAATTTGAGGCGGTAGAGCAGCTGCACCCGAGGCATGCGCAGCGACCATCTAACGAGCTGGTGAGTCGATTTTATAATGTCCCCAGGCGAGAGTATGTAAGCCATCCTCATTAATACGGCGTTTATCATCATGAGGTGATAAGGCTAATTTATTTTGTCTAACAGTGTAGATTTCATGTAATTTACTTTGAAATAAATTTTGCTGTTTTCTTAATAAAAAAGCATTATTAAATAAGCAATGCTTATAATCTTCCAGACTAATTTCATCCCGGACAACATTTTTCTTCACACCCTTAGCCTTTTTAATTTCCCTACCCTCAACCGCTAGGGCATACATTTTAGCGCGAAGTCCGACAAACTCACTCATTATATTACCAGCATTTTCATCTTTAAATAGTCCTAAAACAGCCTTGTTTTGAGGTGCTATGTTGTAGACATTATTGGCTGAAAAGTTTGACGTATCGAATTTTGAGATATTTTTCTTAATGTCGCTGTATATATCATCTCTCTCGACTTTTAAGATAAAACTGTCCGTATCCATATAACATAGACGGACCTTTTCAGCATACACGCGTCTCAAAAAATTGTAGAAAAGTCATACATAAGATGCTTTGATAGCTCCAAGACGGAGAAGCCGATATAAATAGGCTTATTATATACAACTTTCAGCTTCCCCATCTGGATAGCTACAAAGTTTTCAGAAAAAATACTAACACTTTTAAAATTTGGTTTCGCGATCAAACTACCAGCTCCGCGACTTTTACCATGGTCCTCCCAATGTGTGACCAATTTGACATCTACTCGCTTATCAACATTCTCCATGGTTTTACCATATACAGAGTTGTTCATAAGCTTGTAGAAGTCTTTCTCAAAATCATTCCTAGCATGCTGACGTAGGCTGGTATTTAAATTAATATAACTTTGAAGCCAATTGGACTGATTGAATTTTAAAACGCGGTGAATTTTGGTTATTTTAAGGCCGAAATGTAACGCTTGCTTTAATGTTTGATAGTGTATGACATATTTTTCTTTGTTCTGTAAATTCGCGATCAACTTTTTATACTGAAATTTAGATGTGGGAGGCACCATGTTTTTGGGAAGAAAAGGTAGGTCGTTATGCTCATCATGCAGAGTTATAGGATACGTGACATCTACTTCCAAAAAATAGCCAATCGGCGAATCATCAGCGACCCCAGAGATATTTAGATTGTCAATCTCATCTTGACTAGCCCAACTGAACCCACCGAATGGTAGATACTGCGACATTGCCCACCCGTACAAATTGTTCGCGTCCCAATAAGCTAAATATGAGCTAGGAGCACTCGCATCATAATTGGACATATACTTATTGTTTGACTTAGCGTGCCGCAAAGATACCTGACACAACCCACCCCTGATACTGTGTTTAACAAAATGATGCATGTCGATGTATGTGAGTAGCTCCAGCTCAATTTTGGTATGCTTCAACATAGCATCCCAAGACAAGCCTGGACTGGTGTAATATTGTGCCGGATCCAGACTATATGTATCCCGACAAATTTTCCGGAAATTTTCAAAAATGTCAGCTAATAATAAAACATCTGATTTTAAATATAAATTCGAATATTCTAATAAATTTTGGCATCCAAACGTATTCCAAACAGTTTGCGCATGTTGATATTCACCATCTGAAATATCAACATTGTTTAATGAGTTAAAGAAATCGCGCTTTGCCGGTAAGGTCGATTCGTTCAATCGCCCAAAGGTGTCTATATATTGATAGGGGAATACACCCTTCTTTCTAATTAAATCGAAATGTGAATCTAATGGAAACGCCCGTCTAACATTGATGAAGTCTTGCGGGTCCAAATTTTGTGCAAGTTTATCGATAGAAGACGCCATGAATCGAAAACTATCTAAAAACCGCAGATTTACATAAACATTTCTTTTCTCGCCCGATTTTTTATCTATATAGTCCCCGACCAAAACTTTCGCGCTGAAGCTAATATATCGTTCTTTATTAATTGGAATTACATCAATATTTAAATTTTGTTGTGCCAAATCTCTTAAAAATAGATGGCTATCATACCCGCTCAAATTATGAAAATAGATAGGGACAAATTTAGGAATTTTAAAGTTTAGATTACAATTAGAATGAGCGGCCCCTCGAAACGCTCCCGTAATGTGGCAGTGATCTCTCACTCTATCCCCGTTGAGAGATAGCTCACAAATGTGGCAAATCACGGCCTCATTATATAATTTTTGTTCGCTATTATTTAAAGTATTCATCGGCACGATAGTCTTTAAATAGTTTTCATAGATTAGCTTAACATCTTCTATCAATTTTTCGACAAACACCGTTGAGCAATCTAAACCGGCATACGTGACAAATTTATTTAACTTTGCATCAAACGAACACACAATTTGATATGCAAAACTATAAGGAATATGCTTGAATGTTTTATTCGTATACGAACTAGCTGGATCACGGCTACATGTGTGAATTGGTTGGAGAATACTTTCAAAATCGGCATAAACAACGAAAGGAACGGACATTTTCTTATGATGACTATCAAAACGTAAAATATTCTGTGGCAACATATCACCAAATTTTGTTTTACGCGCATCAGTTGAGGGTAGTACTGTATACAAGTGATTACAGTCATGTTGTTGATGTGTATGTAATTTTTCGATGGTGCTGAAATTAATTAAACACCCATCGCAGATGTGAACTTCATGACCGTATTTGCTTATTTGGGAGGAAACTAGCCTGGATAGATTTTTAATTAACACATAATGCGCCTTTATTCCATCCTCAATTAAAAGTAGATTTATATGAATATTTTTTCTATTTTTAGTAAAATGAATCGGCCCCACCACCTCATGATTTTTTGTTTCATCATTAAAAGCTAAACCGTAAACATTAATACTGAAATTATTCATTTGCTCAATTTTTGAAATATCTTTAACTTTAACCGGGAATTTAATACCTTCTAAATTTAGGACGCCGGAGTAATGAGGATAACTACTAACTCTATGTACACTCATGTTTGCCGGGTGGAGTGCTGCTACAATCGACCAACATATGCAGGCATCATCCCGGTTCTGAATGTTGATGCATGCTTTTTTGTTTCGGATCGAGGGGGGTAGTTCCAAGTAAGATGATCCCCCAAGAGGTTGGTAGCTGTTAATGTTAACCTCTAAATGTGAGACCATCTTAAGTGTCCAATTGCTCCCTCTCTCCGAAAACTCTTCCGATTTCGATTTTATGATGGCGGCAGCCTGATCAAAAACATCCTCTAAGTCAGAAGACTCGGTGACAATGACGTATCGAGTATTGAAGGACTTTAAGTCGGCTATTTCCTCATCAGCCACAGTTTTAGCATAATGAGCAAATAACTCTAACTGCACCTTAATACCCGATACAGCCCTAGCCAGAACATCGTTAATCAGGCTGCACACTTTAATTTTCAAATTCGTCAAAAAATTTGTGATATCAACACTATCATCACCTAGAATTCTATAACTCGCGACGCGGTTTTTAAATGATGAATTAATTTCTAACATCCCATCAGGCAGCATAAGTGTATTATTATTCAAATGCTGCTGTGAGCGAAGATGCCCCCTATATAGAAAATTATTAGGGAAACTCAACCCACAACAGCTTACCTGAGGCGCATCTCGACTGGTAGATGGAGCAGCATCCGCAAGTCTATTAGAACTTGCGGATGGTACGACATCTACTTTAACCCTCTTCTTAGACGGTCCAGCAACATGCTGACATGTCTCCACACCCTCACCATAAGTACCACAATGAAAATCGCGGTGGACTGTATTGATATGACGCTTCAGGTTGTCGCGCCTGCTGAATGATTTGTTGCATATGATGCAGTTCATTCTATTAGAAACAAATTAAAAATAATTAATATAATAAATTTAATGCAATAAAAAGCTATTGAAACATAATTTTTAATATATCGAAACTGCCTATTTATTTTGAAAACTCCTCGTATATCAATTAATATAAAATACTAATTATAGACCTGTATATATAAAAAATAATATTTTAATACATTAATGATACCCATATATTTAACTAAAAATACTCTTATTCAGAATTTATTTAAAGAGTTATATAAAAATAAACAACTTAATTATATGCAAATTTACATGTTTAAACAATAAAAAACGCATATGGCGCAGCTCATTCTATGAGAAACAAATTAAAAATAATTAATATAATAAATTTAATGCAATAAAAAGCTATTGAAACATAATTTTTAATATATCGAAATTGTCTATTTATTTTGAAAACTCCTCGTATATCAATTGATATAAAATACTAATTATAGACCTGTATATATAAAAAATAATATTTTAATACATTAATGATACCCATATATTTAACTAAAAATACTCTTATTCAGAATTTATTTAAAGAGTTATATAAAAATAAACAACTTAATTATATGCAAATTTACATGTTTAAACAATAAAAAACGCATATGGCGCAGCTCATTCTATGAGAAACAAATTAAAAATATATACTTACATTATAAATGTAAAGAAGTATCACACACAAACAGTAGATATTCACAATTCGATTAGTATACAGCGAAATGTAAAGACGTATCACATACAAAGAGATGTTCACACTTTGATTAGTATACGGTGAATGCTATCAAGTATTCTTTATTGCAAATATATATCAATAGAGTTAATGATAGAAAACGGTAATTAGTTGACGTTTTCACCTATATGATTCAATAAATAGAAAATATATTGTGGAATTTTTAAAATGATGGTGTTAGAAAGCTCTCGCGTCTAATTTGTTATAAGTGAAACATTCCTTAAATGTTTCATATCTATAATTACTAGAAATAATTTAACAAAATAGAATGTTCTAATTAGAAATTATTGGAAATATTTGTAAATACCTAGTTAGAAAGCGCATTTTTTAGTTGATGTCAGAACTAGTATAATACCCATATATGTTGCCTCGATATATTTGAAAAAATTCCATCGCTCTAATTATATAACTTGAGGTGATCGTAAATGCCTAGTTAGAAAGCGAATTTTTTTTTAAGTTGACGTCATATAATGTGTATATTACCTTGATATATAATTGGAAAAAAATTCCACAGCGTTAATTAGATACCTTGAGGTGTTTGTAAATGATAGAAAGTGTATTTTAAGTCTGACGTCAGAAATAACTTTGAAAGTATTAATTAGTATTTTAAATTATTGCTAGAAAAAAATTTGTAATATGGAGAAAACATGATATGAAATATTTTCACGATTTATATGTATATTTATATTACCTTAAATAATAAAAATAAAAACAACTTATTTATATATATCTTCATATATTTATTTAGATTGTAAATATTTATAAATAGTCATAACATTATATTCTGTGCACATGCATTTTTCAGTATCTTTATTATTATGATAAAGACAGGGAAACATAGTTTTATCAAGATTCGGTACATTTTGTTTACAATATTCCAGATTTACTATATCTATATATTTTACATATTTCTTAAGAAAATCATATTTTTGATGTCCCTTCACATATATTTTATTGTAAGAACTAGAAATGTTTTTTAATATCTGAGTAATCTCTTTCAATTCTATATATCCCTGAGAATAATTCAAGTTTAAATGATTTCTTTCTAGCCATCTCACTGTCCTTTGATGTTTCCTTGGTAATAGATGAAAACTTACGGCAGGTTTAAATAAAAAATGTAGACTTCTCTGACCATCGCTTATACTCATTTCTTTCGGTATGAAGTTTGGTGTGGCAAATCCTTCTATATCGATGATGACGAACGATTCAAATCGCTGTTTGTAGATTTTATCTCTATGTGTTTCAATCAAAACTTGGGTTAAAATTTTATTTAGGTTTCGAATTCTTATACGAAAACGTTGCTTATCAGCAGCACAACGGAACCAATCCGATTTTCTATCGATTTCATCTGTACACTGATAAACCGCCTCACCATCATCAATTATATCTCTTTGCATCATGATAACTTGAGTGTGACTAAATGTAAATTTATTTTATAATCAGTATATATGAGGAAAACTTGTTAGGGGATTTTAACATGTTCACCCTGAATTTATAGATGTATGCTAAACAGATATTATGAATATAGATCTTTATTTTTAAATGTTATATAATTTTCTTAACAGTACCTGTTAATGCACTATATTCAACAATACAATCTTGTAAAATTAATAATAAACAGGAAGTGTCCTCACTAAAAGTCTCCTGGCACTCTAGTTCTAATTTTATATCGACAGTAGACGTTTTCAAAGATTCATTTTGCTTTGAACAGTCTATTACGTAAAGTGGTGATTCGTAAAATCTGTTATAGCTCATAAGAGGTCCACGAGTCTGACCATAATAACTAGATTGAAATTTTGTATACATAAGATATGCTGGGGCATAAAGCTTTTTGCTCATGTCTATATTCATATTACTATAGGGATAATAGTCTGAATTTAAATGCAATTTAATGTTTGTGATTGAGGAATGATCAAAGCTAGAAGCATCTTTTTGAACATTATCTTTCTTGTTTTGTTGAAACGCTATAATAGCGTATCGTGGTTTCTCTAGATTAGTGCTAGTTTTAACAGGCCAAATATCAGTTTTCGTTGCACGCAAAGCTGGAAGTTCGTATAATTCCCATTTGCGAAAAGTTAAATATATCGGCTTATTGGTTTTAAGGTTGTTTAAGAGCTTTAAACGTGTCTCATCATTTACACTTATATGTGGTACACGCCACTCAATCTTTTCAATCTCGATTGTAGCCTTTTTTGTTCCATCATCTGCCTTATTTTGATAGCAGTTTTCATCTGTTTTACTTCTAATTAATACTAATTCTTGGCTAACATTAATAATAATCTTCTTGTAATCATTACAAAAACCTAAATACATACTGAGCGGCAGACATGCATTGAACTTATTATTGGAAACTGTAGGCTGTTGTTCGAAGGGACACCACCCAGCTATTGACAACATACGACTTTCAGCTTCATTATAGGAAACTAATGCTTTCATCGTAGAACTAATACCAGGTTTCATTGAACGATCGACTTCTACACCATTAATTTCATATCGAATCTGATCAAACAAAAAAGCGTACGCATTATTTGTTAATTCAGGTTTACCAATTCCATTATCATCAGGTTTAAATTTCCCCTCAATGTATATATAACTCTCGGAAGGTAGTGTATATACATCTTGATTTTGAATACTTATGCGAATTTCATCATTTAAATTGAAATTGTGCGTTCTCGGATAATATGTGTGATATTCATCCTTAGTTATAACTTCATCGAATTGCACGTCTTGGAATATGGACAGCTTTTCCTCCATTTTTCACTTGAAAGCCTAGTGATTGTAGAAATATTATATTAGCTGATGTTAACTGTTTCAGGTTAGACTGTGAAGTGATCTTCTGTCGTGGTATTGTAGATGTTATATAACGATCATAAAATGAAATACCCATTATGCAAGTCTTTTCAGCTCTAATCTAACAATGATCTGTTCCCCACGAAAGTTTACTGCATCACCATCTTGATCGAGCAATGTTAATGTGATATTGTCAATACGTTTAGAATTAATAGGTAGATATATTATATGTTCCGGTGAGATACTGATTAAATACCCCGGTTCTACTTGCGGAGAAAATTCGTACAACGTGTGAGATAGACGACTATCATAGTAGGCTGATGTTGTGATATTACACTCAATTCTTATTGTTGCAACTTTTATAATGTTAACAGGTAGATCAGACTCGTGATTTTGATTAGCTGGTAATAGTCTCCTACTAAAGCCCAACATGTTTGCTATAGAGTCTTTAGGTTCAAAATTTATTTCAAATTTGCTTTTAATTTCACACTTTATTGTATTATTGTTTGGTTTGAGTGATATTGTGTCTTTAGGCATCGCTTTCATCAAGAAATCTGCAATATCACTTATCTCATAAGATCCTGTTGGAATTATAATAACTTTATCATTATCATAATAAAATTTATTACTGCCCTCAACAATGTTGGGAATCGAATTGTAGCTATTGAATCCTATTAGACCCAGAACGTATTCATAGTGAGGATTCAAATCAATAGGCGGATAATAATCAACAGAAAGCACAAACTTTGTGCCCTTCAACGTAAAAGTGTACGACATGACTAATATACTAGCATATAGATATATGATTATATATCATTTAGTAGGAATTCTAAACATAAGTGTCCACAATTAATAGTGTTGAAACGTTGATAACGTTTATGATTACACATTATTTTATTAGAACTTTTTGTATTGAAATATTCTATCAATTCCGGCGGAGGCATTAAATTGCCAAACGAATCATAATAATATATATTAAAACCTTTCTTCTTATAACAGACCCAATGTGTTCCAGGTCCTTTAATACTATCCAAATTAACGACTGCGCTTTCGTTTTTGTTGGGTGATTTTGGTAGAGTATCTAACATAAATACACCTCTAAAATGTTGAATATATTTGGCATATTTCAAAATATCATGATCGGTTAATGCTCTTTGAGGCAGTCGACTTATTAGTTTTTTGATAGTTTTAAGTATAAACCGAGACCCTTCTTATATGGCTTCATATATAAACCTTCACCTTTTAATGCAATAGTTTCCATAGTTTTATTATGTCTTTCAGCTTCCCGTAATTGTCTTCGAGCAGTCTTAGCTTTGAGTACTGCTTGTGTTATCCCACTTACACCACCCGCTAATGTGCCGAGAGCACTTAGACCAGCAAATATAGGTATGAGTGGCAATATACCGCCCACCTTCGGTATGGGTATTATTCTAGGAGTTTTAATACGTTTTCGACCTCCAGCTTCTCTGATAGCGACCTTAGCTGCCTCCAATGATAATTTAGCACCTTGTTTAATATCGCTTCCGAATCTTTTAAGAGTCTTCTTAACAGTAGCACCCGATATCTTTTTAAGCGGTTTCTTCTTTAGACCCATGCCCAATTTTCTTTTAGCTTTCATTGTATTAGTTACTAACCAGGCGGCTGTCTTTTCACCCACGCTTGCATCTGATGACTTAACACGATTCCAAGCTTTTTCTTGAAGTATCAGGTCTGCTTTATGTCTATCTTTTAAATCTTTATGTTGCGAATATGCAATATCGTGCTCCCGACAAGCTCTATCCAATGGATTAATGCCGAGATCGCCTCGCGCTAAGGGTTTTTGGAGCTTTGTACCAGGTCCACAGAAAGAATACCCCCCTGGTATGTGAAGCTCTATAGGTAACTTGTTGATTAGAGAGTTCACAACACCTCCACCTTCTTTAAATGTTAACATTGAAATGAATTAACTATGTAAACGTCCGACAATTTATATATAATTCATTCATCATGAGATTAGTGAAGCAGAAGGATGCTCTTGAAATCCTCAATTTAGATTTGGATACAGACGAAAATGCTAAATTTCGGAAACATAGCAGTCTACTACCGAATTCCATTAGAGCACTACTTTGCGGTCCATCAAACTGTGGTAAAACAAATCTCATGCTATCCTTATTATTCAATGAAAATGGTCTCAAGTTCGAAAATATTTACATTTATTCTAAGTCTCTGTATCAGCCAAAATATAAATTGTTGGAAAATGTTTTAAACAACGTTAAAGATGTTAAATATTTTCCTTGTAAGGAAAATGATGAAATAATTGATCCTACGGAAGCTGAGATAGATTCAGTTTTCATTTTTGACGATGTAGCGTGCGATAAACAGAACAATATTAGAAAATATTTTTGTATGGGGAGGCATAAGGGTGTCGATAGCTTTTACTTATGTCAAACTTATACTCGTATACCTAAACATCTAATTAGAGATAATGCAAATTTGTTGGTATTGTTTAAGCAAGATAATACAAATCTACAACATATTTACAATGATCATGTTGGTGTTGATATGTCATTTGAGCAATTTAAATCGATTTGTGGTAAATGCTGGATAGATAAATATGGATTCTTGGTGATAGATAAGGATAGTGATATACATAATGGTCGTTACAGGAAAGGTTTCGATCACTATATATGTTTGTGAATTATTGTATGGATATCATTTAATATATAGATGTATAATCGTATAGGTGACTTCAGTAAATCATGAATACCACCGACACCTCACTACTTGATGATGATTGTAATGATATGTTTGTGGGATGTTGTGACATTTTTTGTATATTTTTTGAGTGTATTTTCTCACTGTTAGTAACATTTACATCTAGATAATCTTTATAAAGAACTATACGTATTCGCATTATTCATTTAATATATGTCTGTCTACTAATAATCATGCGGGGACAAACAGTTAATAGTAGAAACATAAATTATGATAAAATGAAGCGGGATATTATTAAAGCAAGTAAAGTTATAAAAAATAAGTATATGCAGTTGAAACTTAATCGTTCAGATGAGGATTATTTAATTCAAAAAATGTTTAAACCAATTACTGAGAATCTGAAAGGTTTAAGTACAACAATAAAACAGGAAACACAGACAATTAAAGAACCGCTAATGACGTTTGCCACCACTATGAAAAATAATGAAAAATTGTCAACTTCTACAGTACCCGATATGCAAATGTACGATCAAAACATTAACATGAATGAAGCTGTGAAAGAACCTCTGACAGAAGTGCATCCATTCGATCAACATCTAATTCACTGTTAGAAAATAATTCGCACTCATCTAGCACGTCTTATAAAAATCTTAATCCATTACCGAGAGAGTTCGTACAGGGCTTTTTTGAAGACACAAGCAATGTATATGATACGGCGTATGGTGTGACGTTTGAACCTGAAACAAATAGATTAAAATTGGGCGCTCGTGCATTATATCTAGATGGAAATGATATAATAATCAATAATAAACGATTTCCTGGTTCATATGGTCTCTATGAATTAATATTTAAAACTAGACCAAATAACTATAATGACAATGATCTATTACAATACTATGATATTTTACAAGAAACCAATGTACATCGCAAACAATTCTATTTGAAAAATCATTTGAGAGGAACTAGAGCGTACAAATGGGGGAAAATAATAAAACCTCTTCTCGCTAAAAAAATTGGATTTTCGAGTTCAGAAACATGGTCTGGCGGACGTATAGGTGACATGTTAGTTGCCAACACTAATGCAACATATCAATATGTCTATTGGGATGATATAAATGAGCTCGTGGATCGTCTTAAACTTTTGAAAGCTTCTCAGGATTCTGGTAATGAAATTCATCATAATGAGGTTACATCTATCGTTGAAGAGCTTAAAGAATGTGGGGTAATTGAATAAATATTCAATACTCTCAACCTTTTTTATCAGTATCGTAATGAGTGTAGACAAATTTGGTAGATATCTTAGCAGTAGTAAAGCTAGCGTTAAACGTCAAAAGCCATCTTTACCATTAACAGAAGAAGGTGATGTTGATATTGGCGGTAAACGCATTTGTCGTGTAGCAGATCCTATACATGATCAAGATTCTGTTAATAAGCGCCACCTATCTAGAATACTTGGTGTAATAGATCTAAGGATTGATCATGTAGTGAATGATATTCGAATAAAGATAGATACCTCAAACTCCAAAGTAGGTGAGGATGTCAGCAATATCATACATCAGATGCAAACTGCTGTTGAGAATAGAATAGAAGTTGAACTTGACAATTTAAGAAGCAACCTTGCAACAAATGCGGAAGTTAGTGATAAGATTGATAAAATTAAGAAGGAATTGGATGAGAACTTGAACACATTTAAAACTAATTTAAATAAAACTGTTAATTTGGATATATTTAAAGGTATTATTAATGTTAGTGTAAATAATGTGCAACAGTCGATTAATGGGAAATTAAACCAGATGCAAGCTAGTGTTGAGAAGAAGATTGATGCTAAATTTGATGTTTTAAGAAAAAACCATGCAACAAATTCTGAAGTTAGTAAGAAGATTGAAAAAATTAAGAAGGATTTGGATGGTGAAATACTTGCATTGAAAAATAATTTAAATAAAGGTGTTAACTTGGATACAATCAAAGGGATTGTCGACGTTAGTGCAAATACTCTACAAGATGAAACTAATGAAAAGTTGTATCGAATGGAAAAAAATGTTGAGAGTAGAATTGAAGCTAAACTCAATGCTAAACTAGAAGCTATAAGAAAAAACCTTGAAAAGAAAATCAAAGACTTGAAATAATGCAGTCAGGAATGAATTTTTAAAATTAATTACCATTGTTATATGAAACAATCGCGCATATATAAACACTAGATTACAGTCATTAATAATGAGCAGTATTAAGCGTGATATAGTTAATGAGTTACACAAGCCCACTCGAACATTCTTCCCCAGACGTCGCTTCATTATTAGAGGTTTTGATGATTTGTGGCAGATTGATTTAGCCGAATTTATCCCGCATGCTCGGGAAAATGGCGGGTATAGATATATACTCGTGGTTATAGACTGCTTCTCAAAGTTCTTATGGACTCGACCACTTAAATCTAAAACCGGGTTAGATGTATGTAATGCAATGGAAGACATTCTTCAAGATACTCGACAGCCAAAAAATATACAATCCGACAATGGTAAAGAGTTTTATAATACCCGATTTCAAAATCTCATGAAACAATATAATATAAATCATTATTCGACATATAGTACAATGAAAGCGTCTATTGCTGAACGTGTTATTCGTACACTTAAGGGAAAATTATATAAGGAATTTACTATGAAAGGTAGCTATAAGTGGATAGATATTTTATCTTCAGTAACTGATACCTATAATAAAGCAAAACATCGAACCATTAAAATGCGACCTTGTGATGTCACCAAGAAAAATGAAAAGCTCCTGCTTTCTACTGTCTACAATGATATACAAACAATTGGAAAACGAAAATTTAAAATTGGAGATATCGTTAGAATTAGTAAATTTAAGGGTGTTTTTTCGAAAGGCTATGTTAGCAACTGGAGTGGTGAATTGTTTAAGATTGTTAAAGTTAAAGTTACTAATCCAACAACGTATATGTTGGAAGATATGAATGGACAACCAATATTAGGAGGTTTTTATGAATATGAATTGCAGAAAACTAAACATGGAGATCTGATTGAAAAAGTTTTATGTAGGAAGGGTGGGAAAGTTTATGTAAAATGGTTTGGTTTCAATAATTCTCACAATTCTTGGATTGATAAAGACAATGTGTTATAATTTTATTTTATAATATTAAAAAATATGTATATATGACTATCTATAAATAAAAAATCAATAATTTTATTTGTTCTTTTATTTAATTTCTATTTTGGTAAATGATCGTTAGAGGGCACCACATTAGTTGGGCTATTTAGTTTGGTTAGTGACCGTTAGAGGTCGCCATATTAGTTTGGTTGGAAGGGCGCTACATTAGTTGGGTTAGTGAATGTCAGAGAGCGCTATTTTAGTTGGGTTGGTAATGATGAGAGATGCAATTTTTAGTTTGGTTAGTGACCATCAGAGGGCGCCACCTCCGGTGACCTTTGACCCTTGACCCCCGGCCTTTGACCTTTGACCCCTTGACCTTCGCCCCTCAACCTTTGACCCTTGACCTTTGACCCCCGACATTTGCCCCCGACCTTTGACCCTTGACCTTTGACCCTTGCCCTTTGACCTTTGACCCTTGCCCTGGGGAGTGGTGGGGGGAGGAGGCTCCAGAATCGGTATAAGTACTCTACTTGTATTCATTCAAACTGTTTCATTAATTCATACAACTGTAAGTTACCAAAAAGACGAAAAGAAAACACAAATCGATGAAAGCATTTGTCTATTAATTGCCAATTTGGAAAGTTGTGAGTGGAGCTGAGCCTGGCATTCGAAAGGAGCATTCTCGACCCCCAGCAGCCGAGCTTTGTAAATTGACATAGTGTTCAATTTTTGGATACAATTTTAATAGTTCAAAACTTGCTAATACCAACTAAAACTATCTTGGTCACACATTATATGTTTGCTTATGTTAAAATCACTTTCTTTGATTTTTAGCGCTTACTCTCCAATCATTTCATGACTTATTATCTTTCTAGGAAACGCGGTACACAGACGCTAAGCAATCAAATGGCAACGTTGAACGGAAGCAGGACACGTCGCAGCCCATTGTATATGTGTGAGCTGTGCAACTACCGGACAAAGTATAAAGCAGATCTCAAGAAGCACACCAATAAACTACATTACAAAGTTAAAAGGTTTAAATGTGAGATTTGTTGCAGGCGATTCGAGGCAGAAGAATATCTGAGGTTGCACGTAGAAAATACACACATCTCTGATGGTATAAAGGAAGACCCAGTACATTCCAGATGTAATTATGAGAATGTATATATCAAAGTAGAACAATCACACTTACACGGTCAATCTAGGGTCCGAACAAAATACAAACAATCTTTGATAAGATATATGAAACTGAAACATTTGAAAGAATTTAATCGTAAATGTGACTGGTGTGAATATAGAACAAACATTAAAAATAATTTAAAAAGACACATGAAAACTAAACACTTGAAAGAATTTGATTATAAATGTGATTCATGTGAATATAAAACAAATGACAAACGCTATTTAGAAAGACATATAAACACTAAACATTTGAATGAATTTAATTATAAATGTGACTCGTGCGAATTTAAAACCAACCAAAAACCTAATTTAGAATATCACGTCAAATCAAAACATCTGAAAGAATTTGATTTAAAATGTAATTTGTGCGAATTTAAAACATGCCGTAAAGATTGTTTAGAAAATCATATCAAATCAAAACATATGAATCAATTTGATTTTAAATGTGACTTGTGCGAATTTCAAACAAACCTCAAATCTAATTTAGAAAGACATATAAAATTAAAACATTTGAAAGAACTTGATTTGAAATGTGACTCGTGCGAATTTAAAACAAACTTGAAATATAATTTAGAAAATCATATCAAATCAAAACATATGAATCAATTTGATTTTAAATGTGACTCGTGCGAATTTGAAACAAACATCAAATGTAATTTAGAAAATCATATCAAATCAAAACATTTGAAAGAATTTGATTTGAAATGTGGTTCGTGCGAATTTAAAACAAACCTCAAATCTAATTTAGAAAATCATATCAAATCCATACATTTGAAAGAATTTCATTTTACATGTGACTCGTGCGAATTTAAAACAAACGGAAAAGCTGATTTGAAAAGACATATCAAATCAAAACATTTGAAAGAATTTGATTATAAATGTGATTCGTGCGAATATAAAACAAACCACAAATATGTTTTAAAAAAACATATAAAAGCAAAACACTTGAAAGAATTTGATTTGAAATGTGATTCGTGCGAATTTAAAACAAACCTCAAATCTAATTTAGAAAATCATATCAAATCCATACATTTGAAAGAATTTCATTTTAAATGTGACTCGTGCGAATTTAAAACAAACGGAAAAGCCGATTTGAAAAGACATATTAAATCAAAACATCTGAAAGAATTTGATTTTAAATGTGATTCGTGCGAATATAAAACGAACTACAAAGGTGATTTTAAAAAACATATAAAATCAAAACATTTGAAACAATTTGATTTTGAATGTGATTCATGTGAATATAAAACAAATGACAAAAGCAAGTTGGAAAATCATATCAAATCAAAACATTTGTAAGAATTTGATTGTAAATGTGATTATAAGAAATATATACAAAAGCAAATCATTTGATATAATTTAATTATGAAGCTGACAAGCATATAAATGTGAGGCAGAGAAATTTTAGCTTTCTTTTGTAAAGTGAGCCTCATAAGACACTAGGGAGAGTTCGGTTGTTAAATTCCCTTAAATTATAATCTCAAGGCATCGTATTTATTAATAACGATAAACAATGCATCAGCATTTATAATTATTTATGATTTTCCAAGCGCTATTTGTGACGCTTTTATTTTAACCTCAA
Source organism: Amphimallon solstitiale (assembly GCA_963170755.1). NCBI lineage: Eukaryota > Metazoa > Arthropoda > Insecta > Coleoptera > Scarabaeidae > Amphimallon > Amphimallon solstitiale. Next base: position 33,506,444 of record OY720685.1, on the reverse strand, counting down.
GAAGAAACGTGCTTATTGTACATTTGACTTTTAGGCTTTAAGGGAAATCCTTGTAAAGGGAATCTTAAAAGAAAGGGCAATTGCTAGTAGCAACTTATAAGTCAGCAAACTAACAACTAGATTAAGAATAAATAAAGGAACGAGTTTCTTTAAAATAATGCGACCGTGTGAGCGACAACATCTAGATGTGTTGCAAGGTGCAGGACGTATATGGATAATATTAATAATATTAAATTACTAGACAACTCAGAATCGGCATACCATTGCATGTGTACTATGCTAGCAAAGAGGAAGTATCGTAACCGGAATACCTGTTCGAAGTCATAATTTATTTGTGAAAGGACATCAACTTGTCCAGTATCGGTTGCATTTGTGCTACAATATCAATAAGATGGACAGACATCGACCAAAAAGATAAGTACCTACTGTAAGATGATGTTGGCAAAAGGATGAACGTATTTGGTGGAATATAAGGTGTTGATAATGAAAAATACATTTTTCAGAACAATCCGTCCAAAAGGACGAATGTAACAAAGCTAAAACGTCTAAAGGGCGAACTTGCGTTGCTTTACTATAGGCAGCATAACCTAAAAATAGTTTTGTTCGTTGATTGTATGGTACGTATGCGATACGGTACGAAAAAATTGTTAATTATGTATAGTCGAACAGAGCGAATACTAAAATTGTCTCGTAATATTACAACTGATGTACCATTGCCGGCTAATGTTATATAGCATTAGAGAATTTGGACGTTACTTACAGGTCAAATTCCGGCTGTAGGATTGACAAATCCGATGTATCTGACATAAGTACAAGTTATTCTTTACTTAGCCGCAAAGCAATGAATCTAGTTCTGATTCTGACGGCGCCCAGTAATAATAGAAAAAAATAATAATATTATTACCAATTCTGAAAATGCCAGAGAAAGTTGTGCTTATGGGATCAAAAAGAGAAAGAAAGAGAACTAAAAATAAAACTTTTATAGGGCACAGAAATATTGGCAAATCAAAAAAGAAGATGAAACAGAACTCATGCGCAAAATGATGCCCTAATGAATGTAATAAAGTCAGCAAAGATGATAGAAAATTCATTTTTGAGAAATACTGGTCAATCAATCATCAAGGACAAAGAAACTTTTTACTCAACTACATAGATGTCTATGAGATCGGACAAAAAAAGGTTAAATCGCAAAGCCGAAAGTCTCTTACAAGAGATTATTACTTGCCAAACCTTAATGGAAAATTAAAGATTTGCAGACTTTTTTTAAAGATATACTAGATGTAACAGATAAGCTTCTCCGTTATACTGAAACTGGTGGAAGTTATATCAAGACCTCGAAAATTGATGAACGCAGAAAACATATCCCAAAAAATAAAACTGCTGTTGCCAGCGTCGATATACGAGGGCGGATTGATATTGAAGCTACCTATGTAGAAAAAAAAAATTTTTTTTTCAAAAACCATTTATTTCTCAACATAGTCTCCTTTTAGCTCAATACACTTAGTAAGACGATATTCCAACTTTTTTATACCATCTGAATAATACGATTTTGGGAACCCTTCAAAATACGCGTTAGTTTCGGTAATCACTTCTTCGTTTGAGATGAATCTTTTTCCTGCGAGCCATTTTTTCAAGTTTGGAAACAGGAAAAAGTCACTAGGAGCTAAATCTGGACTATAAGGTGGATGATCAACCAATTCGAAGTGTATTTCACGTAATTTTAGCATCGTATCTAATTTCTTGATATTTTCTTCAGTAACCACCTCTTTTGGTCTTCCTGTTGATGGTATTGTTGCAGTGCTTGTTCGGCTGCGTTTAAATTCAGCAATCCAATATTTTACCATGTAATCTGACGGAGCAGACTCACCATAATGTTTATCGAGCTTTTCTTTTGTCTCTTTCGCCGTTTTCCCTTTCAAATAATAGTGTTTAATCACTGCACGAAATTCACTTTTTTCCATTTTTCAAGAAACACAAAAGTTGCTTACTTTAAACGACTACAACAAATAAACTAATCGATGAATTTGGGTGAAATTTTAACAGCTGACGTTTGACAGATCGCAATTTCTAAACTAAAACAAGTTTTTGTGTTTGTGCACCCATCTAGCGGTAGGTAGCTGCAATATCAATCCGCCCTCGTAGTCGTTTCGTTCATCAACGAACTACCGCCAGTTCCTTCGCATTATTGTAGGAAAGATATGTACTACCGGAAAATATTTGCCAAATAACTTTCGAAATTTCTCCAATTTGTTGCAATATATAAGGAATACCTTGCCACAAAAAATAATACAAAAAGCAAAGTTAGTTACGGATTGAGGAAGCTGTACACGAATGGAACTCTACCTTCGCAATACACCATGAGTACCTACCTATGTATGTCATTTAGACCAAACGTTTAAGATAGGATCTTGGAGACCGATGACGAGGACGAAGACCACCTAATTATTGATTTTTTTCAATTGTAGTTTGTTGTTACTTTAATTTCATTTGTATTTTCATATTTTTTGACAAATTTTTTTTTTCTTATTTGACTTTTATTGAAATAGTTTAGAACTATTTATTATGATTTTATTGTAATTAATCATTAAAAGTTCTCACCAAGTCTTAATTAGAGGTTTGGGCGAATGAATATAACACTTAAGCAAAATGGTGAACTTGGGGCCAATACACCACATATACCAGAACTATTCTGGTACAAGGGCGAATATCCACAAAAATTTAAATTTTAAACTTACTACATTTAATTTTGTACTTTTTGATTAGTTATTAATTTGATTATTAATGTGAAAGGCTTCAGTACAATAGTTTTTCTTCAGTTTTCTCAGAACAACAAAATGGTGCAATCGCTCTTTTGGCAAAATACCATCGATATTTCATCGTGACATTCTCCTGTGCAGGTGTATAAGATACATTATTCTAACCGTATTTGTGTGTCGAATGCAAAGGCTCCAAAATAATTTAACTATTAACACCTTTTAGCTTTGCTGTACAAAGGGCATTGTTTTTATTCGGAGGCGTTGTAGTTCATTGTATTTATGTGTTGAATGCAAGGGCTCCGGATTAATTTGGCTATTAACATCTCTTAGCTTTGTTGTATACAAGGATATTGTTGTTATTTGGAGTCATTGTAGTTCACATTATATTTGTATTAATTGATACGCACATTATACCACCTTATGTGGATTACTTATAAGAGTCGATAGTGAAGTCTCTTAACAGCTGTTACGAGCATATAATGTATATTTAGAATTTTGAGAACTATGTTAATTAAGTGACTGCCATTTTACAGTCTGTGTGTTTATGTTATACAATAGCTTTGTTTTCATTCATTTATACTTATTTGCTACTAATTATACAATTAATTAAATCATGTGCGTTTAATTGCTGTAACTATAAGTCCTATCCCTTCCAAATGACGGAGGCGGGAAATATAAAATGCAAATTGTACCGTTACAATAATTTCTTAGCAAATTATTATTGATAGCATTTTTCTTCTTCAATATTTATTTAAAGAACCATTCGAAGATTGTATTGTAAAGATTTATTTGTGAATATTTTTATAATTTTAATTATTATCACCAGTCATATTAAAAATAACTTGTAATAGGTACCTATTTTGTTTGATTTTTGTTTTATAGAAGCCACATGATCTCAAAGGAAAATAAATCTCCTAGTTTATTGCAACAAATTAATGGCTATTTTATTATCAGAATCATAACATTAACATTAATATTTTGCCATTTAGCGGTATCTTCTGATTTTTTATATTTTGTCGAAAATAGAGGATTTTTGCGCTGTGGAGTTATTTTTGGAATAGCTCCTTGAAGCTTTCCTTGTTTTGCTCTCTTGCATGACCTGTAGAGTCGGCTCAATAGAAGTCACTAGTTTCTTGAAAGCTCTAAAGTCGCCGAGAGTTTTTACATTATTTCTTATAGTTGTATTCAGTTTGGAAATAGATTTTTCTAAGATGGGTACAGCATCATCTTTATTAAGCTCCTGAGGATTGCTGATAGATTCAATGATTCTACATTCTTCTTCATCAGTGGGCTATGTGTTAATAACCAGGTTATTATTTCCATCTTCTACATAAAATCAAAACATATGACATATACCTCAATCAACTTGATAAGTATAGTTATCAAATTATGAATTTTGCTAGTTCAACTCCATCAAAACTTTACTAAACAGTAACACTGATTACAATATGTAGTTAATTATTAAAAACATTAGATATGTTAATTTGTCGCAATAAACTAGGAGTTTTATTTTCCTTTGAGATCATGTGGCTTCTATAAAACAAAAATCAAATAAAATTGGTACCTATTACAAATTATTTTTAATATGAAAGGTGATAATAATAATAATTATAAAAATATTTACAAATAAATCTTGACAATACAGTGTTCGAATGGTTTTTTAAATAAATATTGAAGAAGAAAAATGCTATCAATAATAATTTACTAATAAGAAATTATTGTAACGGTACAATTTGCATTTTATATTTCCCGCCTCCGCCATTTACAAGTTGCTTTCACGCATGGCGGGGCAGGGCGCTAGAATTTCCCTGAACGTGCCCTGAACCAAGGTACCACAGAATAACAGAAGTGACAAAAGCTTCACTTGCATAATTCCGATATTTGTGCACAAAATCAAGCAAGCGCACTTTTCAAAATGGTGTGTTTTGTTTTTGTTGTGTACTTGTAGTGACTTGTACAAATACAACCTGTCTTAGTTTTATAACTTATAATTTACGAAAGAATAATAAGTAAAGGTGCCAGTTACATTGTTGTTGTTATAAATAATGGAAACTGTACGAAAAAAGAAATCTGGCGTACGTAGATGTTGTATTTTTAGTTGTAAAAATGTTCAACAACAAAATATACTCTGCAGTTTTTTTTTTCGTTTCCTAAAGAAGAAAATCAGTAAGTTATAGCTATTGAGTAACAGATAATTTGTAATAATTCATCTTTTTTGTAGTGTCTTACAGTGGATCACCAGCTGTAACCGGAATGACCTTCTAAGTAAAGATTTGTCAAAATTATGGCAAACAACATTTGTGTGTGGTAAACCCTTTTAATCACACCTGTTTTTAAATGATTTAAGGAATCGTTTACAACCACATGCAATTCCCACATTATTTCTTTCACACTCCACTGAATTTCACACAGGTAGGTGTATTTTTTATAAAAGTGTTTTTAATATAAACTATCATAAAATTAAAATATTTCCAAAACTATTTGTTAGCATATCTTATCATCTTTTATATATTCAACAATTTTTGTCTATATTAAATCACAATACCATTGCATTGTAATTTTAAAATATGTAACTTCATACATTATCGTTGAAGTACAAGAACGAAAAGCAAAAGTGATTAATAATAATATGATACAATAATATGACTTTATAATTTGAAGTATTCCAAAATAATCTGTACATGACAATAACAATGTTGCACGGAACCTCCTTCGAAAATAAGAATTTTAGAGGACATTGTTATCTCTCATTGCCATGACCATAATGAAAATAAATCAATTCAGACCTCACTGGTTAAGGAACTATCTAAGGTAAATGTTTATTATAAAATATTATTTTATAAGAACTACTTAAGTATTATTTGAAATTTTGAAAGCATACTGATTTCAAAATGTATTTTAGAATGTGTGGAAACTATGAATGTTCCTAGCACAAGTGATATTGGATACCAAAATTTGAACACCTATAGATATGACAATTAATATTTGCAAATCAAAATTATATTATTATTATTAAAACATAAAATACGTTTAGTTGTTTAACTGAAGAATTCGAAGTCAATTTAGAACAAAAATTCAACACATATGTATTTAACCTAGTATAAAGTAGAATAATTTAGAACTTTTTAGTTACCATACAATTAATTTGTATTTAATTAAATGTATAATTTTTTAATTGTATTTTAGCCATTATGGAAATTCCTACCACAAGTCATGTTGGGGTTCAAACAGAAAGAAATCTTTCTGTCCATACACCTAGAAAGGAAAGACTGAGAAAATCTTTAAAACAGCATCGAGTTATAGCTACTAAATCTAAAATGAAATCCTATTCTAAACAGGAGAATTTACAATATTTTCTAGGGCTTTGTGACAGATATTTAACAAAAGAACTGGCAACTGTTGTTAAATTTAATGCAGTTAATAAAAATAAGAATATTGCAAGATACAGCATACAGTACAAACAATTTGCTTTAAATATCTATTTTTTGGAACCAAGAGTTTATAAATACTTAAGTAAAATACTTCAATTGCCAAGCGTAAGAACATTGCAAAGATTAACACAGAATTGGAATATAACTCCAGGAGTGTGTGATTTTGTGTATTCTGCAATTGAAATGAAAACTGCTCATTTTACGCCAGAAGCACGTGAATGCATTCTATGCATTGATGAAATGTCACTTAAAGCTAATTTATTTTATAATATAACTAAAGATCAAATTGTAGGATTTCATAAAATAAATGGTCAAACAACATATAAACCAGCAAAATTTTCTATGGTTCTCTTTACTAACGGCATTCATATGAATTGGAAACAGCCAGTTGGTTATGTATTAGTTGGCAGCTTTGGAGGAGACTGTAGATAATACTGTACTAAAGTTATTTGCAATTGGGCTTTCTGTCCGAGCACTAGTATCTGATGTTGGATCAAATTTTTGTAAATATTCAAAAGAAAAAGGAGTTACTCCAGAATCACCATACTTTTACTTAGAAGAACATAAAATATTTTATTTTTTTTATGTACCACATATTGTTAAAGCAACTAGGAACACATTCTTTAAATAAATATACAATACAATTTGACAATTTTACAGCAAACAAAACATTTCTAGATGAATTTTATAATAAAGATAAACTCATGAAGTTGAGATGTGCTCCAAAGCTGACAGACTCCCACTTGAACCCAAGTAATTTTGAGAAAATGAAAGTGAAACTTGCAACTCAAATTTTTAGTCGTTCCGTTGCTGCAGGAATCTCTACTTATATTAGCTTAGGTGCTTTATCAACAGCAGCTGTTGGCACAGTTGAATTTATTGAAAGGATGGATAAGTTATTTGATTTATTAAATCAATCAACAAAAACCAGTAATAAAGAATATGTTAAAAGCTGGTAAAGAATTTCAAATAAAGTACATCAATGAAATGAGACAATTCTTTTCAAATATTAAAGCATTTGATAGAGTTGGCAATGAAGTCACAAAAATTATAAAAAATTTTAAATGTTGGCAGATAACATTAAATAGTTTGCTTTTGCTTTGGGTAGATATGAAAAACCTGTTTTGTGTACCAGAAAAATTCAGCAAGACAGCTTAGAGAACCTTTTTGGTTCTATTAGACAGCAATGTGGTAATGCCAGAAATCCAACACCAATACAATTTAAGAGAGCATTTAAAAAGTTGTTTTGTATGAACTATCTGCACCGTTCAGATGATGCAAATTGTGCTGAGGATTTTGAAGTGATTTTAAATCAATTGGACAATGTATGTACACATCCAACAAATAGAGTAGAATTATTTTTCAGTAATGAAACCAATGAATCACAAGAATTTTCAGTTGATACCAGAGACTATGAAACTCTTGATTTACCGGAGCAAAATGCTTTGACGTATGTCAGTGGGTATTTAATTCATAAATGTTTAGGTAAGCATACATGCATAGCATCAGTGGCGGCTGCTGCAGGGAGGGCAACGGGGCACTGCCCCCCTTGATAAACTTCTTTTAACAGATAAATTTAAATACCTAATTTGTATGTAATTTTTCTGATTTGTTTGATAACAAATAATATCCCTAGCAGCAAAATCAGTATATGCACACTTGTCCTACATTAGTAAATATATATTTTTATCCTTCTCTAAAATTGTGATTTTGCTGCTTGGGTATTTTTTCGGAAGTAACAGTCCGTCTCTTCAACGCGTTTAAAATTCACAGTCTGACGTAGGCTCCGGGGCATCTCGCGCCACTGCTCCGTTTGTACTAGACATCGTGCGTATAAAAAGTGGTGCGGGGCGAGAGCGGTATATCTCACGATAGGGCACTAGACTGTGATGCCGGATGACATCCAGTATGTAATATCACAAAATAACAGAAGTGACAAAAGCGTCACTTGCATAATTCCGATATTTGTGCGCAAAATCAAACAAAATGGCGTGTTTTGTTTTTGTTGTGTATGCACTTGTATAAATATAACCTGTCTTAATTTTATAACTTATAATTTACGAAAAAATAAAGGTGCCATTTAAATTGTTGTTGATATAAATAATAGAAACTGTACGAAAGAAGAAATCCGGAGTACATAGATGTTGCATTTTTGCTTGTAAAAATGTTTAGCAACAAAGTATATTCTACAATTTCTTTTCGTTTCCTAAAGAAGAAAATCCGTAAGTTTTATAACAGATAGTTTGTAATAATTCATCTTTGTAGTAAACACTTTGAATGAAACTTTTTATATAGTGAAGGAACTTCCTTCGAAAATAAGAATTTTAGAGAACATCGTTATCTCTCACAGCCATAACCATAATGAAAAGAAACCAATTCAAACCTCACTGGTTAAGAAACTATCTAAAGGTAAATGTTTATTATAAAATGTTATTTTATAAGAACTAAGTATTATTTAAAATTTTAAAAGCATACTAATTTCAAAATGTATTTTAGTATGTGTGGAAACTATGAATGTTCATAGCACAAGTGAACGTGAAGCCACCTATAGGTATGACAATTAATATTTACAATACAAAATTATTTTATGAGCAAAACATAAAATACGTTTAGTTGTTAACTGAAGAATTCGAAGTCATTTTTGAACAAAAATTCAACACATATGTATTTAATCTAGTATAAAGTAGAATAATTTAGAACTTTTCAATTACAAACATACAATTAATTTGTTTTAACGAAATGTATAATTTTTTAATTTTATTTTACCAGTTATGGAAATTCCTACCCTATGTTGGGGTTCAAACAGAAAAAAAATCTCTGCCCAACAACCACAAAGGAAAGACAGAAAATCTCTAAAACAGCATCGAGTTATAGCTACTAAATCTAAAATGAAATCCTATCCTAAACAGGAGAATTTACAATATTTTCTAGGGCTTTGTGACAGATATTTATCAAATGAACTGGCAACTGTTGTTAAATTTAATGCAGTTAATAAAAATAAGAATATTGCAAGATACAGCATACAGTACAAACAATTTGCTTTAAATATCTATCTTTTGAGATCAAGAGTTTATAAATACTTAAGTAAAATACTTCAATTGGAAAGCGTAAGAACATTACAAAGATTAACACAGAATTGGAATATAACTCCACGAGTATTGATTTTGTGTATTCTGCAAGTGAAATAAAAACTGCTCATTTTACACCATAAGCACGTGAATGCATTCCACGCATTGATGAAATGTGACTAAAAGCTAATTTATTTTATAATATAACTAAAGACGAAATTGTAGGATTTCATAAAATAAATGGTCAAACAACATATAAACCAGCAAAATTTGCTATGGTTCTCTTTGCTAAGGGCATTCATATGAATTGGAAACAGCCAGTTGGTTATGTATTAGTCAGCAGCACATGTAGTGGTAAAGCTTTAGAGGAGACTGTAGATAATACAATACTAAAGTTATTTGCAGTTGGGTTTTCTGTCCGAGCACTAGTATCTGATGTCGGCTCAAATTTTTGTAAATATTCAAAAGAAAAAGGAGTTACTCCAGAATCACCATACTTTTACTTAGAACATAAAATATTTTATTCTTTTGATGTATCACATCTTGTTAAAGCAACTAGGAACACATGTTTTAAATATACAATACAATTTGACAATTTTACAGCAAACCAAAAATATCTAGATGAATTTTATAATAAAGATAAACTCATGAACACCAAACTTCAATGAATTAGTTATTAATCATTTTGCTAATCGTAAGGAACGACGAATGGATTTTATTTTCAAACAAATTAATTATATAACATATTGAGATTATTTTTTTGTCTGTACTTAATTTTTGAAATTAAACACTCAGACCCCCCTCCACCCGGTGCCCTCCCGTCCCAAAAAATCACGGGCCGCCACTGCATAGCATGTGAGGAAATGGCAAAAAATGAATCTATGTTATTGTGACCATCGACCTTACTTACTCATTTCAAAACAGCAACTGATGAGGCATTATTTATTTAAAAACACCAGCAGAGCATTTTGTTTTGTATACTGTGTGTCCAAAAAGTCTGGAAACACCCAAATAAAATCGAAACGGATGATTTTTGAGAAAAATGCAAAAACAGGGCAATTAGTATTTTCAAAAAACTACTGGCTGATGGTATCTGTTTGGAATTTTTGATGACCTTGAAAAAGTTATGATGTCATCAAAAAAAAATTTAAATAGCAATGTCGCATTTTTAATATTATTTTTGATAGATCTTTTAATTGTCTAAATGACTGTAAAAAAATTTTTCATTTTACTTAAGAAAATGACCGAGAAAAATTTAATTACTTCTTCGAAAATGGAAGTTTGTCTTTAAAAAAAAACATAGTTGGCTTAAAAGTCGATTATTTTTCAAACACATTTTGTTTTATTTGTGACATTCTGTCAAATACGAATTGTGCGTAAGTTAAAAAATCTGTTTAAAAATGGTTTTAAGTGAGAGGGAACGTATTCAAATATTGATGATGATTGGTTTTGGGGATAGGGCTCGTTCAGTTAGAGAAGTTTGCGACTTATTTAATACAGAACATCCGGAGCGTGCCCCAATTAGTATTTCTGCAGTGAGTAAGATTCACAAAAAATTTCAAAAAGAAGGCCATGTTCGAGATCGCCCTCGAAGTGGTGGTCCAAAGATCGCAGAAGATACGCAACTCGACGTATTATTGTCAGTAGAGGAAACTCCAAATTCTAGTACACGGCAGCTTGCTCGGGAGTTTAACGTGTCGAAGAGTACAATTGGTAATATTTTCCGGAAAACTAAGTATCATCCCTACAAAATCTGTTTGGTTCATGAGCTGTCTGAAGACGACTTCGACAGGCGTGTACAGTTTTGCGAATAACTGATGCCTATGTGTGATAATGATCCGTTTTTCATCAGAAATATCTTATTCTCAGATGAAGCTACGTTCACATTACATGGGACTGTTAATAGACAAAACTGCAGGTACTGGGCACGCCAAAATCCACGCTGGATGAGAGAGGTACGAACTCAGTATCCTCAGAAATTAAATGTATGGGCTGGTTTAATTGGTAACAGAATTATAGGGCCTTTTTTCTTCAACGGTAACCTGACGGCGGAAATGTATTTGGATTTTTTACCAAATTATTTAATTCCGTCATTAGCAGAAATATTTCCGAACCATGAAGATCCTAATTTGCCCAGCCAAAGAATTTGGTTTCAACAAGATGGGGCTCCACCCCACTATGCGGGAATGTTCGGCATTATCTCGAGAATACCTTCCCAAACAGACGGATTGGCAGGAGGGGGGCTATCGAGTGGCCGGCTAGGTCGCCAGACCTAACGCCTATTGATTATTTTTTGTGGGGTTACCTAAAAAATAAGGTATACGCAACGAAACCTGAAAATTTGGAAGACTTGCGTCAACGGATAGAGATTGAAGTACGAAGGATCACTCCTGAAATGATAGAAAACGTGCAAAATGAATTTTATTATCGTTTAGGGTATTGCCAAGATGCTCAAGGACAACATTTTGAACATTTATTGTAAGAGTTTTTGCTGATTTCTACGATTAAAATTTTCTTTGTTTTCTATAATGACTTTTTTTTTCAAAATTTTTCTTAAGTAGAATGAAAAATTTTTTGACTGTCGCTTAGACAATTAAAAGATCTATCAAAAATAAAATTAAAAATGCGAAGTTGCCATTTAATTTTTTTTTGATGACATCATAACCTTTTGAAGGTCATCAAAAATTCCAAACAAATACCATCAGCCAGTAGTTTTTTGAAAATATTAATTGACCTGTTTTTGCATTTTTCTCAAAAATCATCCGTTTCGATTTTATTTGGGTGTTTCCAGACTTTTTGGACACACAGTATATACCTACAGATTGGAGTGTATGTTTCTACAATTTTTCCAGAAGTTGCTACAACAAATCAAATTGGAGCTAAACTACTAGGCGTTTTGAAAAGCATAGCTTACAGTCCACCTTGTAGTGGTTTTCCGAAGGATTATTTGCTTCGATTGTTCATTCGTCTCAGAATATTTTATACAATGAAATATGTTAATAGAGATTTTAATTGTCAAAAATGTAAAGTTAAATATTTTACAGCATTTATGATTAAAAAATACATTTATTGTGTTGTTTTTTATTTGGCAATTGTGTTCCTTTCAATTTAAAAAATTTGTTAGCGAGAAAGTATTTATAAAGAGACTAAAAAAAAGCAATTAAAGCAGCGCTACAGAAAGAATAATTATGTGAGCAATTAATTGAATGTAATGATTGGATAGTAGGTAGTAGTAACTAATAATTTTAATCAATAACAAATAGCAATATTTTAATTTAATAGTAATTTGTCCGTAATTTTTATTAAAATTGATTTATTTGTCAATTTAATTACTATTATTCAAAACGTTTTAAGGAATACTATTCTTATTCTAATTTAACCTGAACATATCGTAGAAAATATTCATCAGAAAGTTCTATTTTATCTAATAATTGAAGCTATTTTATTATGTATATAAATCATATTTCCCGCCGGCCGGGCGCGATTTTCAAAATGGCGAATTGCTTCAAGGTCTTGAAAACGTGACACACAAACATCAAAGCACAGTATGGTGGAGACGCGTTAAGTTCCGTTTCACGTCACAGTAGATCCATGACGACTCGTCTTGTATATGTTGCCGGATCTATTTTTATTTCTGTCAGTGACATTTGACATAACCCTAAAGAAAAATTAGACACAATACAATAACTATAACGTAATATATATAGTAATTGAGATGCTCTAAGACTTCAGTCTTTCTCAACTTCCGTCTTTCATAATTTAATATATGTGAAAAACAAAACTATTTTTAATTTTTTTACTATTTTAAAGAAAGGATCAAACGATATGCTGACATAGAATTTTTTAATTATTATATTAATTTAGATTGCTTAAAAACATTAAATGTTTCAAAATGTATCCTTAATAGAATTAAAAATAACCAATACTTACACTATTCACATTAAATTTAACACATGATTATAGAAAAGTTTGTAAAAAGTTAATAGTACAAATCAAGCAACATTAAAAAAAATAATTTATTAATGGTATACACTTGCATTTATTTAAATGAACATTAAGTGGTACAATGTTAAAATTTACAGCATTACTTCATGATAAAATTGCATGCCTATAATAATGATAATAATAATAATACTTCACTCTTTACCCAACAGTAAGGGGAACACTGTAATTTATAATAGATGTGCGGATTACAAACAATATAATACAATAAATTACAGAAAAATTATTCATTTAACTTTGAGCTCCAAAAATATATCAATAAAATACTTGTATCCATTAAGGCACATTTAATGTAGTGAACTCCTAAGACTGACATTTGTGCTGCACGTGGAAGTAAAAAACGTAACTAGACTTCTGGCAGAAAGCCGTGGCACGTTGAAATTAATCAAATTATGCTCTTCCAAAAAAAACTGCATGGTCAGTATTTCTACAGGGATAAATTCCATTGGCCTTAAAGCTCAAGAAATCGTCTTTGGATGCTCTGCAGTTTCAATTTATAGCAGATATAAATTGGATGCCAAACAACAGCAGTGTATTCTAGCTTACTACGCACGAGCGAAAAATAAAGGTCAATAGAGGCTACATTAGCAAAATGCCTACTATTTCTAAGAATAAAACCAAGTGTACCAGAGACAGACGGGCATACATTAGTAATATGTTTGGCGAAGTATAAATGTCGATTAAATAGCACTCCCAATTCCTGTATCTCCTGCACGTAGGCCAATACCTGTTCCCCAATGCAATAATCGAAGTCAATAAGCTCCATCCTTCTAGAATACTTAATAGCATGACATTTATTGATATTAAGTGTCAGATCATTGTGCTGACACCATTTATAGAGATATCTTGGGTGATATAAAGCAGATTACTCGTCGTTGAGAAATGACTCACGAACCCATGCAGTTAGCATATATGAATTTGTATAGTATTTGCTCAAAATTCTTGGAGAAGTTGAAGATAATTGCAATTGGACGATAATTCCTCAGATCACTCCGATCACTTTTCTTCAGAACAGGGCTAATTCTAACTATCTCCCATCTAATTGGATATACATTTTTGCGCAGCGCCAAGTTGAAATTAATTCCTAATGGGTGCACAAACACCATACGGCAATCCTTAATTAGATAAGTAGGTATCTGATCGTCACCAGCAGTCGGGGTTGATTTCAGACGATTGGCACTCCACAATATATCCTCATAAATAACATTACGTATTGCAGTTTCAGCAGCATGATCAATATCACGAAGAGGCTTAGCTCTTACTCTTTTATTTGAAGGATTTGTGAGGGGTTGGTCTGTTTTCATGCATTTGGCTATGCCACTAATGGTGGATATACTAATACTTAAAGCATCAGCAACCCTCTGTAATATAAAAAAAAAAGTCTATTATTCCCTACATGGTAAATAATTTAGTCGTTTACCTCATGAACAGCAGTTGTTGGAACTAATACTTTTACGCCTTCACGTTCTTTCTCAAAATAGGTCAACAATGAAGCAATTAATTGCTTCGACTGTTTACATAAACCTTTTTATACAAATTTGACAGGGCAAAATATACTGAACACACGCCTTTTGACAGATATGATTTATCTGACAACGTCGAATTGAACTATTAGTCTATTAAAAATATGTAATAAAGAAATTTAATATTGAAACGGAAATTATGTGTTTATTTGCCATGAATGCGTATATTACGATCAATTTATAAATTTTCTATTTAAGCTATTGAATTAAATGCCCTCAAGTATAACTTAACAAAGTAACTTTTTTAGTTCCTCTAATACAGTTATGACAACATGTAAACGTCATCGATGACGTGCAACGGAACTTAACGCGTCTCCAGTATATATGGTGGAAACGCGTTACATTCCGTTGCACGTCACACTAGATCCATGACGACTCGCCTTGTATATGTTGCCGGAGCTATTTTTATTTCTGTCAGTGACATTTGATATATCCAAAGAAAAAAATTATTCACAATACAATAACTATAACGTAATATATTTAGTAATTGAAATGCTCTAAGACTTCAATCTTTCTCAACTTATTTATTATATTGATTTAGATTGTCGAAAACCCTTAAATGTTTCATAACGTATCCATAATAAAATTTAAAATAAACATTGCGTACGCTATTCTCGTTAATCAGATGATTATAGAAAAGTTTGTAAAAAGCTTCGACTGTTTACATAAACCTTTCGGCATTATATTCAATGGACGCAAATAAAGAATAAATACACTTCTAAGAAGCACTGTTTTTAAACAATTTATATCAACGTAAAAATAAACATGAAAAATTTGACAGGAAGAATATACACAACCCACGTCTTTTTGACAGACATGATTTATCTGTCAACACCGAATTGAACTATTAGTCTATTAAAAATATGTAATAAAGAAATTTAATATTGAAAAGGAAATTATGTGTTTATTTGCCATGAATGCGTATATTACGATTAATTAATAAATCTTCTATTTAAGCTAATGAATTAAATGCCCTCAAGTATAATTTAACAAAGTAACTCTTGTAGTTTCTCTAATAGAGTTGTGACAACATGTAAACGTCATCGATGACGTGCAACGGAACTTAACGCGCCCCCAGTATAGCTATGTAATAGAAACAGTAGTTTCAGTAGGGGGAAATAATTGTCCTCCGTAAAACCGACGCGTGCGTGACTGCCACTGGGTGCGCAGTGGTCAGCTATCAGCTGTTGAGTCGTGGCGGGATTATTTTATGTTGGACGTATAATGCATTACATTTTAAATGCGTGTGTAATATGTACTTAATAAAAAGAAAGTGTTATCCTCTTTTTTGTATTATTAATATAGCTTTTTCATAATTTAAAAAATAGATTAACATAATTTTCTCATAAACGATTTGGTTCTGACGCCACTGGTTTATTCCTGAATAGAAGAATTGACTACGCCTCTGGTTGCGCGTCCGTGAATGCGCAGTACCATTTTGGGACATGACACAAACATCAAAGGTGCCGATTGCCGACGGCGAGAGAAACTACTTTAACTACTGTGTCTATACAGCTCTATACTGTGTCTATATTGTAATCAAAACTTCCGCCGATATTGGCGTTTCTGTTATTCTGTGAAGATACTCTACAAACCTTGTCCCTGAACGAACGCTTTGCCGGTTGTGTACTTATTGGTTTACTCGCCATTCACTAATTAATAACAATAACTAAACGTTAATAATGGCTGATCATGTCGACCAAGTTAATATGAATGGCGCAATGCTTCCGGGAAATACATTTAGTGTAAAGGAAGAAAAGTGCCAACAAGACAGTTTTGTAGAGGATAAAGTGTATATCTCTGAAACTTCTATTACTGAAATAAAGCAGTATGAAGAGTCTACATACTTGGACAATATTAAAACAGAACTGACATCATTTGATGTGACTCAAGTACAAAATGACAAAGTTAAAAGCGGAGGAGGGTTTAATGCTAAAAAGATTAAAATGGAATTGGATAATAATAGACTACTGTGTAAGTAAATATATAAAATACAAGAGAAGTATTGAATAGTACATATATAGATATGTATAATAGAAAGCTTATGCTGTACAGAATCAAAATATGTCACGTACATTGCCAGTATCTAAGTAAAAAATATCTAATTTTTTGCTTAAAAGCCATATTTTGAAGTTGTTCTAAACTTTTACTGTTTGGTGAGAATAGATTCTAAATTTTTGAATGATCATATCTACTAACCTTAGTTTTTTAATATATGCAATGATATATTTGGTAATCTTACATTACCAATTGGTTAATGGAATGTTGCAAAAACTTTTGGCTATACTTTGGAATGTCTGACTCACAACATTCGACTTTAGACGCTACACGCTAGTACTGACCATATGGCGCGCGGATCGGATTCAATTGCAGAATGGCGGCAGTTTGCACATTTTGTGGTCGATCATTTCTTATTTGAATAATACAAGCCAATAGTTCATTTAGCCATTTTGCGTTAGCAATTATTCTTGTCTTATCAACAATATTAACGTGTGACATTTTTAGGAAATAATGTATCCTTGACAAATTGATGACATTTATGAAGTTGGGACTACTATGTTCTATTCGGTAAAATTTAGAAGCCAGCAATAACAACTAAAAGCAAAATTTTATGTAAGAGTTGTCCCACTTTTTTTTGTCCGTAACTGTACCTGCATTATAATTTTAGTTATAGAAATCACATATTAAATATATTTTTCTATTTATGTCTAAAATTCTAAAATATTACCCTAACTATACCGTGTACCAAAATTATAACTATTTTATTTGAAAATCGACTTCATATACCTACCCTTCGTCTATCTTTCCTCATAATTCTCGAGGTAAGTATTTTTACTCATATTGATTGAATGACTGCTTTAATGGAAACCGTTGATTGAAGGAATTCCTTCAATCAACGGTTTCCATTAAAGCAGTCATTAATACTTACTTACTTACTTAAGTGGAAACTTTAAAATGTAATATTTCTGCACAAAATAAAGTAATTAACCTGTATTACCTTATATAACGTTGAAAAAAAAACTATACGTCAAATTTATTACTATATTAACAGAGATTATAAACATTTATATAAAAAAAACCATTGTTGTACACGAGTTTATTTAATTCAAACTGCCGCCATTCTGCAATTGAATCCGATCCGCGCGCCATATGGTCAGTACTAGCGTGTAGCGTCTAAAGTCGAAGTGTTGTGAGTCAGACATTCCAAAGTCTTACCAAACTTTTGTTGCTTGGAACATTACTGTTGGTGCTGTTTCAGGACCAGGCAACTTCTAATGTAAACAACTCCATTGGAAGTAGGTATCTGAATGTGTTTGTAAATAGTAATGAAATATCTTCAGCATAAACATCAAATATACAACCCTAACACAGATGAGTTAAATAGCATTTAGTGTTTATTCTGTTTATTGAAAATCATTCCATCACAAATACTAAAACTGCAATGTTTTTATTTTCAAACATGTTTTATGTCTAAATTACTAAGGTTAGGTTATTTCAACTGGCAATCAATTCTTCATTTCTTCTATATACCTGTATTACTAACAGTAATTTTTCAACATTCTGTATTTATTTACAGAATAACCTATACTGTGTTTTTAATTTGTCTATATTTGGCCAACAGACTGTGAACATTGTGAAGCATATTACGTCGACTATTGCATTGAATGTGGTATGCTTGGACATATTTTAAACAAATATGCTTTGAATGGTGCAGATAATAGGGCACGAGAGGATATACCAGATGATATTTTAGAAATTCAAGATAGTTGTGGGCAAATTGGAATATACGCATTGAGAATTATTCCTGCAGGTGTAAAATTTGGTCCTTTTACTGGACTCAGCGCAACAGAATGTCTCTGGCAAATTAAAGAAGGAAAGTTTCTTTTGGATAGAAGTAAATCTAGGTATTTGAATTGGATGGAGTACATTAATCCTACCGAGAATACATGTAACCAAAACCTGCAAGTCTTTCAATCTGAAAATAATATATATTATCAAAGCACTCGTCAAATCCAAGTTGGTGATGAATTACTGGTGTATTTGGGAGATGTATATGGAAACAGTTCAAATAAAATTATCAAAGTTAATTTTGTTACCACTACGAAAGACGTTGAAAAGGACATATTTGCCTGCACATTTTGCTGTCTTGGATTTAGATTGAAATCGCATTTGGCCAAACATAAAACTGTTTGTGTTAAGGATAGAGCTGGAAAGTTTTTAATTGAAGGTACTGTACCATTGATGTTTTTGGATTTGACCGTATGAATTTTTGTATTTTAAGAGATATTTTCCTAAAATTATTTTATTAATTGTTGTTTTTCGTTTGAAGTTTCTTGTTCAAATGAACAGAGTTGATTAATTTGAAGAATATTTCATAAACGAAATTGTTTAAGGTTAATATTGAATTATACATTGCGCTAATGTCCATTTAACAATTAATAATTCTGTATACACATGGTCTTTAATACATACAAGTCACATAATTTTTGAAAGTATACTATTCAATACAGAAAATGATGATTTACTTTTACGCTTTCCTTACAATTTCCAAACAACACTGTATCTCATTGCCCAAAATATCAATAATATTGTAAAATAGGTTCATAATTTGAGTGGCAGTAACATTAGGAAAAAGGGAAATTTTCGGAATTGAGAAAAGTCAGATGTAACAGTCTTTAGGGACATTTAAATTTCTTTCTTTCATGATTATATCTTGATCATAAGTTGTTAAATGCATTTTTACAATAGAAATCATTGCATGCTTTAATATATCAATGATACTCCATGATTTTTGTGTTCCACAATCACTATATCAATGTCAGTTTTGCATGTAATTTTAATGGATGTATATTTCACGCATTTCCAGAACTGATGCAGTGCCCATTTTGTAAAATTCATTTGGACCCAAAGGAATATGTCCGACACCACATGACTTTCTGCTGCGAGAGGAATGCCAGGTATGACTACATAATATTAATTGGTAGAACATGCTAGATGAAGTGTGAAAGAATAGGTGTTAAATATTTACATTTTAGTTTGATTTTTGGAGTTCTTAAAAAAGTAACCTAATGAAGGTATATGAACAACAACAAGAGGGAAGATTCTAGATGTTGACTTTTGATATTTGACAAATATAGAAGGCTTTCGCAGATTTAAATATTTATAAGCCACAGATTTCACAAAAAATGCAAAATTTGCAAGGGTTTTCGTGGTATTTTGTTACAATATATTTTACATCTTTAAATTATCATTTGATTACATACCAGTACAGAGTTTGATGTTATTTTTTCGGACAGTATATTTATACAAATCGCATATACAGGGTGAGTCAACTCTCTGGGGAGGGCAGATAGTGACTTTACGAGAAAAGATATTTCGAAGCGGTTTTTTTCCATGATGAGCACTCATTAGGAGTACCTTCTAAATTTATTTAGTATTATACATAGTGTTCCAGAATATGGCGACTGACCATAGTTATAGTTTTTTAAATGGAACAGCCTGTATATTATGAAAAAAAATATTCCCCATATAATTTTGCCAGTATTTTGTCAACTACTAAGTTTAAACAAATTTATAAAGAATTCATATGTACTTAAAATTAAAATTGAGAACAATTTTATTAAAAAAGTTTTTCGAAATTCCGACCGGAAGTAGGTTTTTTACTCTTATCGAAAATCAGTTGCAAGTCATGTTTTTTACGCCGGTACGTTACGAGTATAAAAGTATTTAGAACTTAATTTTCAATACCTTTTTGTGTAAACAAAATTCAAAATTCGAACCGGAACTAACACTTTTCGAATAGCGATTTTTTCTAAATGTCGTAAATTGAACATTCTATACAGGCTGTACCACTTAAAAATTCCCAGGTCAAATATCTCGGAAACGGATAAAGATATTTGAATTTTGTAAAAAGTAGTTACTAAAGAATGAGATCGACTCTAGTTTGCTATCATAATTGTGTTTTATTATGTGAAGATATAGATGGCGCTGCGATGAAAAGAATTTTTTTGATTACTACAATCTTCATTTGTTTTTTATTTGAAAGAGTATTAAAATTAATGTAAATTTTATTATTTGTGTTAGTTTCCAAAATTTAACGGTTTCATAGATATTCGTGTTTAAAGAAAGTAAGAGTAATTTTAAAGTTTTGTCTTTATTTTGTTTAAATATTTAATTTGTAAGGAAGAATAGCAGTAAACATATTCACAATTCTTGCTATTATAGTTACTTCACAATTTAAATTTTATAGTTAGTTCCTTTTTAAAAATTCCACTTCATAGGCACCCATAGGTATGTAGGAAGAAAAGCATTCATGTCTGTGTTATATGTGTGTATGCTTACATTGATTATTTAGGAAATATTTTGACATTAGCACACATTAGTGACATTTGCTTGATTATTAATTGTCTTTATAATTAGCTTCATTCAAACATTTACTCACTTTGTGTTGAGATTGTATTTGTGTGTAAAACCATATTTTTGTAGTTTTACACACAAATGAAGACAATATGGTTTTAATTTATGGAGAATCCCGTAGAAATGCATCTGAAGCAATGCGATGCCCTACGCTATCCAAACAGGCCTTTACCAGATCACAAAACATTTATAAGTCTGTGTGTAAATCTCAGAAATTACGGTAGCTTCAAAAAGTAAAAACAATTAAGGCAGAAAAGAGAAAGAGGTGATGAAATTACGGTAGCGCTACTACAAACAGTTAATAACAATCCACATACATCATTACGCCAAATAAAAGAACAGCTCTGTAACCTCTTGCCGTAGGATTCTAAAAGAAAATAAATACTTTCCGTATAAAGTTCATTTAGTGCACCATTTAAGAATAGGAGATAATCAACACAGACTCGATTTTCTGGCAGAATTTTCTGTAATGTTATCGGAAAACAACATCTTTATGAATCAGATTATATGAAGTGACGAATGTCGTTTTCACAACAATGGTATTTTAATTAAGAATAATACTCGATATTGGTCAGAAGATAATCCTAGGTGGATAAGGCAAACAAGAAATCAAACACTTTTTGGCGTTAACATTTGGTGTGGAATTTTAAACGGACATTCCTTAGGCCCCCACTTTTATCATGAAACATTTACTGGTGTGCGCTACTTACATTTCCTGCAAAATGAGTTACCACTACTTTTGGAAGATGTACCTATAGAGCTGCGAAATAATATGTGGTTACATCAAGACGGGACACCTGCTCATAATGCCAACATAGGTAGTTACTGACTATTTTAATCAAATGTTCCCACGTCGTTGGATTGATACTAATGGCGTCATTAGGTGGCCGGCTCGTTCGCCGGATCTAACCCCGTTAGATTTTTTCTTGTGGGGTTACTTGAAACGGGGCGCATCGATTCCGGTCCGCGGTTAGAGTAAAATTCATCCTGTACCTCGACTCCGGTCCGGTAGATTTTAAAAGATGGGTATCCTTACGTAATGACCTCGATTCCCGTCCGGGCTAGTGGCAAGGTAATTAAGAAATAATTGTATGGTTAAATTGCAAAAACAAACTCTATATACATATATACATTTTATTTACAAAAATACATTACTAAATTTATAGGACACACATTTTACAAAATTACACCTAGTTATTTCCTTTTTATTGTATTGATTAATTTTGTCATTAATAAAGTTATATTTGTTTAAAACTTTTTTCTTCATTATCCTTTTGTCATTACAGCTATTAATTTTTATATATGTATCTAGTTGCATATTTTTGATAGCTTCTAAAAATACATGTATATTAGGATGTGGGGAACAACAGTAAGAATTAAATTTCGAATGAAATGATTCGCATGTGTTGGTTGTCCTGGCCAATGAGGCGGTACTCGCAGCCCAAATTTCAGGTGGAAAGCTGGCATTTTCTTCGATGTAATTTTCAACTAAGTAATCACTAAATTGTGTAAGGCGTATATCCTCTGGCTGCTCAGCCATTAAATCTAAACAGAAGGCATTTCCAACTTCTTCGGGTGACAAAAATGTCAGACCAAAAACATGTCGCAGCCAGTTGCCTATTTCGGAATCGCAGTTCTTATATTCACGTGCTAATCCTAGCTCTTGCATTTTCCTCCACCTGCAACGGAGAAAGAATTATATTAAATTTCAGTGTAAATATACAGGATGGCGGCAATGCATTTACTAAATTACGAAAATAATAATAATAATATAAGAATTTATTACCAGGATTGTGCTAGGTGAAATCTACAACCGATAATTTTCACATCAGGAAAACTTTCCACAGCTGCTATATGGATGGCATTTTCGAAGTCAGCTACAATTATTTTCGGTTTCCAGTCATATCCATGTTCGCGACACTTTAATATTACGCACTGAAATAGTTGCTTATATGTGTCTTTTTGTTTATTTTTCAATAAACAAAATAATACAGGAACATAATGTTCATTACGAAAAGCATGTATTGTAAATAACTGCAGAAAATGTTTTGGGTAGTAATCAAAGGTTCCGTCTACAAAGAATTGATCTTGACTGCACATAAACTTTACATTAGTCTTACTACCGAATACAACTATATTATTAGACTTATTGTTAATTAAAAGGAGATTCTCTGCTTTTGCGGTATTCACCACGACACTATCCAAAAAATCCTGTGTATCAATTGTCGATTTCGGTAATTTAGGCATTAGTTTCAATTTTTTTCGCGAAATGGAATTGCTAATATATTTAATGTCGCGTTTACTTAATGTAGAAATAGTTTCTGCTTGTTCAACTATTTCTTTATGAATTAGTTTTGATGGTTTTACAGAAATATCTTCATTAGCTTTTCTCTTTACCCCATTGCTAACTTTTTGTCTATTTAAAACACTATCAGTAGGCCGCGGACACGAGCGAGCCATGACTCATTGCCCATGGGCGCACTATTGAGATATTTTTAAAGAGGTTTTAATTTTATTTACATAATTGGATAACAAGTAGCTGGTGATTTATAAAATACAAAATACATTATTATTTGTTCATTTGCTCTTCTCTATGATTTGTTCTCTTTGAATTAACTATGTAGTGAATTCTTTAACTGTAATATAACTCGGATTCATTGTTGTTGTTGTTGTTGTTGTCTGAAACATATAAAAGAGAAAGTCTTAAATTAAGTTTTACATGTTAATTTGAATACTTCCTATAGCTAGGTTATGTTGACATCATTAGTACATATTGCTGTGGCAACATAATTATTTGAATATGATAATAGTATCATTGCCATACCTTAGGCCTTGCCAAATAAGTTATGCTGTGTGCTGTTTCAACAACATAAATAATTAAAAATGATGATAATTTTTATTATCCTGATGTGTATTTTATTTATTTTTAACAGCACGTACTTTATAAGTATTTATGAATTCTTCATTTTATCAGAATTTCTTCCCTCTCGTCTAATCTCTTGTTTTTATTTAAGATTGGGATAAGGTAATAGCTTATTAAAAATGAAAAATCAGAAATCATATAACACATATTTGTCGAATTTATTTAACATTTATTACATAAAAATAAATATAGCATTGCTATACTGTATTCACTTTATTTATTTAAAAAGCAACATAATTATAAGAAAAACGTTTGTACCTCGTCCTAGGTTGTAACGTTTCTTCATGATACGAATATATTTTCTTATACTTTATTAAATAAAACTCTAAACATATTTTCCTGTTTATCAACAAATAAATCCAATTTACTTTTGTATATTGTTTATTTCATAGTCAATGTTTGGAGAAAAGCTCGAATCTGATTACTATCTACAACCATTCGCACGCGTTATAGCTAGCATTTCAGAGTCCGCTACCCAGAAACATTTTCCTTATTTATTGTAACTACTAATGATGCCAAATACTGTGCCAGAAAATATACATTTGCACGCTATATCCTCTTAACACTCAACACCATTAATAATTTTATTTCTTATAAACTTGAAATTAAAGAATGCATATTACTATCCCAGGAAAATATTTATTATCCCTGTTGCATAACGTTATACTGAATATACGTTCGCACGATATATTTCAATATTCGTATAGCTACATTGATAAGTCTTTGCCTCTAACTTACTTTGAATCGTTGCAAATCCTTTTAGATTCGATCATTTGCATCTCCATTATAACGCAAAATAATTAAACAAAGAAAATAAAATAAGTGAAACTTGAATGAAAATAAAATTAATACGCTAATACAAAAGAAATAAATGTGAATCGTGGTGTATCTAACCCTACGATTTATATAACTGTATATAATAAATGAATTAATATTAGTCAAAGAATGCTTGTTGATGAATCAAATCAATGAATGTTTGTTAACTGAATAAAAATCAATGAATGAATGAATCGTGTCGATTCTTGTCTTCAATTTATATCTCCGGAAGAGACATGTGACCGTTTTCAACGCCATCTTCTGAAACTACCATTTACGTTGTCACCCTGCATCTTCAGTGCTCCTGACTTTTAAGTTGCCGTAATGTTTTGAACACTCACACACACACGCACTCGTTGTCTTTTTGACAGTTCTTCACCGCGAAAGGTCAACACCCCAAGAATTGTCTGTTTACAATTTAAAACTTCCTATAAATTGTACAGCGTTTCTCCAACGTAGGTATACTTGTTTTAATATAACTCTTCTTTATAATTGTCTATAAATTTATTACCTTCTTTATTATTTTTCACATATTTCCTCTTTCCATTGGCTAGTACAATTCTTATTTTAGTTCTTTTTCCAGCTTTCGGCAATATAGGAAAAACATTGCAAACAACAGGTATCCTTTTACTAAGATTACTTGCACCACCATGGTCCACTTGGTTTGCCCCTTCGTAACTTCCTTCTATCCAAGACTTCTCCAACGGTGATATGTCTATCTGTAATAAACTACACACCAAGTTTACATTATATTTTCTTTTTATTTTGTAGATTATCAAGAACCGTACAAGTACCTCTCTACTGTTTATGATACATGATATTACATATACAAATTCCTGAATGTATTCTATTATTACCAGCTGTCGTTTATAAAAAAACACTACTACTGATATCTCAGAATAATTTTATTTATATCCTTTTTTTATTTATTTACTTATCTAGTAATAAATTAAGGTAAATATTTATTCTTTCTGCATGATTTATTTAATAAATTTTATTTATTACTTTATGCACGTTCTCAAGTTTATCTAATTATTAAATTATTTTTGTCTCGTGCATATCGAATTCTCACACATTTTATAAAGTCAGGCTGTTTTTCATTGTACACAAACCATACACATCTTGTTTCTCTTTTCTATAAAAGAAATATATATACATCTTAAATTCTACCTCGTGTTTTATTTTTAGTACTTATTTAAATTGCAAATATAAATTCAATTTGGTGTATGCAACCCAACATCCTCATGTTAAATTCCTTCAACTACCTTAAACTTATTATTATAGTTTCTTTCATATTTTATACACATTATATATATATATACCGGGCTCTTTTTTATCATTACACATAGCATTTTCCCTATGTGTAATGATAAAAAAAAAATTGTCAATGCATTAGCGATATAGTCACTGTATAGTAGACAACCAGTTATACACTCGTATTTTGACAAGCAGGAACAGTGAGCTGTCATAAGATTTTTATCAGTCAATTTTCGTTAAACTTTTTATTAAAATTTTAAAATAAAAATTGAGTTTGTAGCAGAAACACTGTACGATACACGTGTTAAAATGTTATTTTATTTTGCTTATTTTAAATTGCTCCAGTTCCTAATCACCCTCGTGTCGCAAATCTTACTCGCAAAATAAAATAGCACTTTTAACAATTATATCGTAAATAACTAATTTTGTACAATTTTTCTTACAATTTTAAAATTCGAAATATATCACGTAGTCAACATCATAATTGCTACATTAAGGATTTCCCGCCATTTCCCACTGGCCGCGTAACGTTGATACAAATAAAATAATATTCTGGAGATCCGTTTCTCTTACTTCTACCATAAATTATTTGTACGGAAAAATTAAACTTTGCAGCGTACATAAAACCTTTTACATTTATTACGAAACTGTTAAAATTTAGCGCGAAAGTATTTGATTCGGCAATAATACTTGTACTGGTAACACTGGGCGATACAGAGTACAGAGCAAAATAAAGCTTAGAAGAATTAGGTTATGTTTTTAATAAAGAAAATGCAGAATATCACTTGGAACAAAATAATTAGTTTATTATAACAATTAAACGAACTTAAATGTGAAGTCTAATATCATAACAAGTTCTCGAAATGTCCACCTTGTCTTTCAAGGCAATAAGCAAGGCGATCTTGAAAGCAACGAAGTGTATTTCTAATAAATTCTGGCCTTATTCCATTACATGCAGTACGTATACGCTCTTTTAGTTCATTCAAGTTGCGTATTCGTACATTGTTGTAAATTTTACTTTTTAGGTAACCCCAAAGAAAATAGTCATTTGGAGATAAATCAGCGGATCTTGGAGGCCATAGTATGGGACCAAATCTACCAATCCACCGTCTTTGAAATAAGTTATTTAAAAAATTCCTGATAGCGTTAGTAGAATGTGGCGGGGCCCCATCCATTTGGAACCAGGGTTCATCAACATTCATCATCTCAATTGATGGAATGATATGGTCTCTCAACAAATTCAAATATTTCACTGCAGTGAGGCATGCAGTACGTATACGCTCTTTTAGTTCATTCAAGTTGCGTATTCGTACATTGTTGTAAATTTTACTTTTTAGGTAACCCCAAAGAAAATAGTCATTTGGAGATAAATCAGCGGATCTTGGAGGCCATAGTATGGGACCAAATCTACCAATCCACCGTCTTTGAAATAAGTTATTTAAAAAATTCCTGATAGCGTTAGTAGAATGTGGCGGGGCCCCATCCATTTGGAACCAGGGTTCATCAACATTCATCATCTCAATTGATGGAATGATATGGTCTCTCAACAAATTCAAATATTTCACTGCAGTGAGGTTACCGTCAATAAAAAATGGGCCAATAAGTCTATCGCTTATTATTCCAATCCAGACATTAACTTTTTGAGGGTACTGTGTTCGGGTCAGGTCTTGAGCGTGAGGATTTGTACGGGACCAGTACCTAATGGATTAATGGATAGGAAATTTAATAATTTTTCATGAATAAATGTAGGGTACAAACCGAAAGTTCTGAGAGTTGACTTCACCGTTTACGGTAAATGTAGCCTCATCAGTAAAAATTATTTTATTTAAAATTTCTTGGTTTTCATGTTAAACATTATTTCACAAAACTCAGTTCGTTTTATATTATCCTCTTCGAAAAGCTCTTGATGATTTGATATTTTGTATGGCCTATATTTAAATTCTTTCAGAGTTTTGTATACCGAACTGTACGATACTCCAAAATGTTTAGCTACATCTAAAAGAGATCCTACGTAACACAGGATATTTAATTTCATGTCTTCTGTTCGAACATGATTGGTTCTATTTCTTTTTTTGTGAGAATTTAGAACACAACCATCTTCTTGAAATTTTTTAAAAAAGTTCAGAATTGTTTTTGCACAAGGTATAGGCCTGTCTGGATAATTGACGGAAAACATGTCTCTAACTTGCCTTAAACTATTATTTTTCTGGTACCACATTACTATTGCCACCTTTTCATTTGTGTTGTATTTATCCATGATTTATAAATAAATTATCTATTTTTTTAATAAAATGTATTTAATTTATGACTTATGTTTGAATAAAAATTCAGAAATATTAGACATAAAAAATGTTTTTCCCGTCATGGCAACCTGATTTAAAAATTAAGGTATGCTATACGTAAATTCTTCATTGGTGTATAACTGGTTGTCTACCATACAGTGACTATATCGCTAATGCATTGACAATTTTTTTTTTATCATTACACATAGGGAAAATGCTATGTGTAATGATAAAAAAAGAGCCCGGTATATATTAACATACGTTTCATATTTATTAAAATCAAAATACGTTTTATGAATTGATCAATTTATGGATATGACAGTGATTTAAATGCTGTTACTTAATATCGTTAAATATCAGAGATAAAGGAACAATTTGGAAATGTGAAGATTATGTGTTCGTATTGTAGGGTATGTGTTATTAGAATTTGTATAAATGTAATTAAAATAGAATTATTTTCATATTGTAATATAATGGGGATGATATACAAGTATGCCTTGAAAATTATGAAAACAAAGGAAGTGTGGAATGCCATGAAAGAAATGGTGGAAGCATCATTTTGATGTAGAAGAAAATTCTAAATTTCATCATAAATTAATAAACAGATGTATGTACCTTGGTAAATAATAGTCCAGAAATATTAGTGCAGTAATTCGAAAGTGAAAATAAATTGTTTTCGTTGTGTGAAAGAATATATGCAGTACTACTTGTGAAAACTTCATCGGACCCATCGAACATCATTAGATTTGGAGTAGAAGTTTGCTTTCCAGTATCCAAAGAAGAACAGGATATTCAATAACCACATCTATAAATATTCATCAGGATTTGGAACTAATTTTAAACCAAGCTACAAGGTAAAAAAATATAAAAATATACATGTATAGATTCTTAAACGATCAAAAATAAGCTTATAAGAAGTACTTCATATTGATAGACATTTAGAGGCATACTTACACTCGTGAAAAATGCGAGGAAACAGATATATCTTCTCTTCAATAAAGTTCAAAATTAAAATTTAATCTTTTTAGAAAATATGTTTTTTTGAAGCCATGTTATATTTTTTTTGAAAATTTCACTTTAACAAATAATGTATGTATTTACGTAGAATAAAATTTCTTAATACCTTAACAGTATATCTTACTGATCTTAAATAAGTTAAGTAAATATGATTTTTGATATGAAAACTTGTCGAATTAATTAAAATTCTTCAATAAGTATAACACTTTAACGTATTAAGAAATTAGAGGTCTATTTTAATAATGTTACCAATATGTAACAATTAAGTCTCGAAACTTCAAGACAAGAATGTTTTTCAATGTAAAATATGAATAGTGATTTTTGTATTTGCAAGTTGTTCCCACATTTGACATTCAGTTTCAAAATAAATAACCTATAATTTTTGAATTAAAAACCTGAAGTTTATTCTTTTAAATACTTAGAAACTTTGAAAATAAATGTAATAGAGCAAATAATATAGATGACGAATGCAGACTATCACCCGGAGGATACCTATTAAAAATAGTTGAACCCACACCCTCATTGAGATTGTATTAATAAATGTGCTAAATAATTTATTACAAAAAATAGCATAACTACATCCTTGTAGATAGAAAACGTCCTTTCTACATCGCAACTGGTTATATTTGCGTAATGGAAATATTTTTTATTTCAGCGTATTTAGCATACACAATTGCCGCAATGTTAGTAAATCTGGATTTCTATTAAAAACTGCGTCTAACTTTTCCTGAAGGCCACATCCGAAGTCACTTGGAATAGTTTTGAAGTTATTAATAGCCACATCTAATGTGGTTAATCCATATTTTAATTTGAGATTCGATTTTCAAAATATGTGATTAGTTTAGGCAAATTTCCAAAGTGTTCCTGAAGGAATAACAACTGATTTTTTAAATTTGGGATTTGTGTTAGTTCCTTGCACTCAGAACTACTTCGAACGTCGTCATTTAAACAGGTATCGAAATTCTCTGCATAAAAACTAGTAGCTTCCAGCCATGTATCCCATCTAGTTATTATTGGCGAGGGTGGCAGTGACAAAGATGGAAGTTTTTCTCTGTAAAGGGTCACTCTGGATGGTGCTTTTCGGAAAACTTTTTTTAAAAGCGGATACAAGTCTATCAACTTCCGGATAGGAGACTCTGATATATGCACAGATTCTGTGGAGAGCATGTGCTACACAAGTAATATGTAGCATATAAGGATATGTTTCCTTTAATAGTCTGCCTGTTTTTAACATATATACGGCACTGTCACTAACAAATAAAAGTATTTTTTCCCTGTACCTGTCCGAATGAAGCATGTTGTTTCTCGTCAATGGTTTTAGCAATTGTTTCCCCATCACTTGTATTTATAACTATAGATGCTATTACATATGCGATTTTTGGGCATTCTGTAACGATATTTTACAGACTTTGCAATAAATATCGGAATCACTGACAATGGACATACAATCAGTATGACCCTCAATCCAACTCGCCATTGTTTCACAATGTATTTCTCGATGTTCTTCCATATCATAGTAACATAAACAATGTTCTAGATCTAAATAAATGATAACTAAAAATGTATGCGTATATTATTGAAACTGAACGAAATCCATTGCACACTTACGTCTAGATAATTGGTAGAAGTCGATTCAATGAAACGGGATTAAACAGGAACTATTACATAAACTACGAATTACGTAATTTAGTCAAAACAATGAAAAAACGAAGCTAATGTAAGTATGAATAGGTATACACATATATAACTATTTATCATGCGAAATATAAGATAAATACAATAAATTTTAAAAACCTCTGACGTTCCTATATCTCCGCCGATGAAAATAGGATATTTACGACTTAAGTGGACTTTTTTTGTGTTGTTTTTCCGTCAAAATGTGAGTCAATAACAGATGTTGCAGTTCACCATATGAATAATGCTATTCAGTAAATGTGTGTTGTTTACATTATTTCTTTGCTCCGTTGTAACTTCGCCGTAGTTTAACTCGGTTATGTCCGCGGCCTAACTATCAATAACATTTTCATGTTTATGTTCACCTGTCACTTTCGAAAGTACTGCTTTTTTTTGTTTCACCAAAAGTGTACACTTTCGGCTTGCATTCTTTTTTAATGCAATACCAACACATTTCACCAGTTCTTTTTAATTGTTTGTATCGATAAAACTTGAAATTTTGTAAACAATTAATGGTTTGCCACGTCCACTTAACATTACTTCAAGAGCCATTTTAACACTGTTTCTAAATTTCTTGGTGTAGACTAAGTAAAAATATTTACAAGCAGGGCATTTATGATGTCATTAGTTAATAACTAACGGGAATGGTCATTACTATTAAGGTTGTTATGCCGGACGGGAATCGAGGCAAGGGATTAACTTTCTTTGGTCCCTGAAAGGGTCGAATTGACCGTGGACTGGAGTTGATGATCGGCCACTTGAAATCTGAAGTTCACAAGGAACCCATAACAGATATGGGCGACCTTTATAATAAAATTTATCCGAGTCTTCAAAAAATTAGTAGAGATACATTGTTAAATGTTTGCGGAAGAGAACTAATAGGGCGATATACGTTATGCAGCAATCAAGAAGGCAACAATTTTGGACATCTTTGTTAGTTATATTTGATCCTTTTAAGTATTTAAACAAAATAAAGACAAAACTTTAAAATTACTCTTACTTTCGAATATCTATGAAATCGTTAAATTTTGAAAACTAACATAAATGATAAAATTTACATTAATTTTAATACTCTTTCAAATAAAAAACAAATGAAGATTGTGGCGATCAAAAAAATTCTTTTTATCGCAGCCATCTATATCTTCACATAATAAAACACAATTGTGAGAGCAAACTAGAGTCAATCACATTCTTTAGTAGCTACTTTTGACAAAATTCAAATATCTTTTTCCGTTTCCGAGATATTTTACCTGGGAGTTTTAAGTGGTACACCCTGTATATATTTATCAAGAGTTGTAACGTTATAAAAATCGTAGGTATTATTTCTATTTTTAAATAACCATTATTGTTATTTTTAATAACCTGATTTGTATATTATTACTGACATTCAGTTGCCACAAAATGTTAAGACATTGATTATTACTATTTAATTTAATATGTCAATGGCAAAACATTAAGACTATCTATTGAATAAAGCATTTCAGAAATATGCAAGTACTAGAGTTGGTATGAAGCACCTTATACAACAATTTACATAAGTATATTATTTATACTTTCGTATTTCGTGTATTGAATTTAGCAATAACTTAAATCTAAATTTTATAAATTTTTATTTTGACTTATGACAGGTTATTTAATTTTGATATGCGTATAGGAATTTTTAGTATTTTTTTAAATGCACACTTATTGCTTATATCTGAAACCCATCCAAATAATTTCTCGGGTAAGACATTGTCATTTAAAATTTATAAGACGGGTGCACACCAATTATACAAAACAATTTAATTGTCAAACAAAATGTTTGAAGTAGGGCGGCGTCCATTAAAATATATGGGAATGTTTGAAGGAGATGCACACCAATCAAAATGTTTGACAAACATTTTATACACATTTCTGGCAAATTCTTAATTAATATGGTGTTAATAAATTTAATTAATATTAATTATAAAGGCAAAATTAATGTATGATTTGTTACGCTCTATTTTCGTTTTTGCAGTGTCCCGTAGGATCTTAACATTTCGCAGTTTATGTTGCTTGATTTTACTTTTTGACCGTGCCTGGTATGCTTGAGTCATCTAACTAGGCGTGACACATGTCTTTTGTTATGTACACACTCTCTTACTTAAAAAACTAGACATCTCAGAGTAAGGTTATAAATTGCTATGCATTTAATCATTTAGACCGCATATTTACGTTTTTCTTAAGAGTACGAGGTAGAATAAACGCTTCTGTACGTTCTTATGAATGCTTTCTTTTATATAAGGCTAGTTTTATCGAGAATTTAATTTAGTATTTTCACATGCATTTAGACGTTAAAATTTGCTATATTTCTGGGTTTTCTTAAGACTACGATTTATAGTGGGTAATTCCTGGGCCTGTTAAACATTTGCTTAAGCCAACCTACCTGTATTTATTCTGTTGAACTAATTTTGGTAAACGCTTAATGTTTACAGTCGACTTATTGCTCTTCCAGATTACGATATCTGCCTACACTTGCTTGTAGTCATTCTAACTTTTTGTTTACTTCTCTTGTGACCATGTCTTGTGAAAGAGAACTCTGTCCTAATATGTACATTCCTCTGTTATACCCTATCCATGCCTTGTTTATTGTAGGCTGGTTGTATTTTTGTACGTGTCTGTCGTAGATTTTATGACCACCTTCTGACTTCTTGGATCACTAAAAAAGAAAGGATTCCTTGGAGTATGCATTTGGCCTAGGTAATGTATCAGACTTGTTCTCTTTCGTGTGCGAATGAGCCGGTGCTTTGAATGCCAGTCCTACGATGAGTCCCGCAACTTTGGTTTTAACCTCGAATGGGTTGTTGGACGGGATTTATTTGCCTGAAATGCAATTATAGGTCGGAAAATATCTCCGCCGACATTTGTGAGCGTTTATCTTTTGTATACTAGTTACCTGGTGTTGGACCATTTCAACGTGTGTTTTGTCTCGAAACACGTTTGTTTACCTGTCCGCGTAAGCGAGGTTAGGTATCTGTTAGACACAGCATGCCAACGTACTAGTTGTGAAATCACCTTTTCCGCCTTATATTATTAGGTGATTTTGCATGACGTACAGGTTTGTTTTAAGTTAATTCTGTCCGCTTTCTGAGCTCTGAGGATGTTTGTGTTTAATTATTAAGGTCACGTTATTGATGGTCTCTCTTGCAAGATAATTTTGTGTTCGTTAAATTTCAAATTCTACCGCTCATATTAGGTTTTAGTTTCCGTGATCTGGAAGCCTGCGTAAAGTATTGTACGCATTGGGTTAAGGAAGCACGCTGTTTTGGAGGAGACTTTTAAGTCATTCCCCATAGGAGGTACACAAGTGCAAAGCTACTTATCTTTTAAATTATATTGTATGTCTAAGTAGACAATATCGCTTCTGCGGCTCTAATGAGATAAGTAGATATTACCGTTATCTTATCGTATCTATTATCGGAGGCGTTTATGTAAATTTCGTCACCCTAGTTTTGCTGAACCACGTGTTTGGGCTCTGAGTTTTTTTTTGTACTACTGTGTCTTTTGAAGTAAGGATACCGTGTTCTCCGAAAAATCGGGGTAAGTCTGAGAGAATTTCATTATGTTAATTTCCAGAGTTTTAATCTCTGCATTTCTTTATTTTTTTTGGGGGTATCTAGGAACCCGTAGTACGGTATCTAACCTACGATATCTGCTACGACATCACTGTCGAACAGTAATATTTGTTGGAACACTGTCTCCTGTGTTACCGAATTTTCCGTTATACCACCTGTAATTGGCTGTACATTTTATAAGGTGTGAAGCTACCATCTCAGAGTTTTCTTTGAGGAATACCTCCTGAAGGACCAGAAGAACTCCGTGATCACCTCACCTGCAAGTGGACTTTCTTCTCACCTGATTTTACAAGATAAGTACAGCATCAATTTCAGACAACGAATTTATATATAACGACTAGCTTGTTAGGATCTAGTGCCAGTCGAACTGGTTATTTCACATGTTTTAAAACCAACGAGAGATCCGCTAATTTTATTTCTACCTCCTTATTTTGTGCTAGGTCACAAATACCGCTATTTAAATTTTGTTTTTTTTATTAATTGGACTTTGCTGTATACCGGGTGTGACCAGTAGTAATAATTGTTAATGCTCTGATTTCCTACGTACTCTTGTAACAATCTGAGGTACGACTCAGTTTAATTTTCTGGAATTAATTCTTTACAGCAAGTTCATTAATTTCTTTTTTTATACTATTTTACCTATGTCTAAATTGTGCTAATTAAATATCTTTTGTAAACATAAAATTCTTTACAGTAAATTCATTAATTTTTTTTTTTTTATACCCTTTTACCTCTGTCTAAATTGTGCTAATTAAATATCATTTGTAAACATAAGCATTTGCGATTCACGTATATATCTTTGTCAAACTGTTGATTATATAAAATTTAATAGATTAATTATCTTATATTGTATTTGAATCGCCGTAGTTTGGCGAATTATCTAAAATCGCTTGTAACGACTTGTAAGGCTCAAGAAACGTTTCAACCGCCGAAGTACCTCTGATAATTAGAACGGAGGTTATGTCAAAAATTTTCTATCTTATTCTACTTCCATTATTATTTTTTTTTTTTGGTATGACGGTATAATTTTTCATAACTACTTATAACATTGTTTGTTTATTATTCTTTATTTAAATTAATATATAGCATACCGTCCATCTTTTTCTTTCTTTTTTTTATCCTTATAAATTTTACTACGCGACTAGCACTTGGATAAGGATTGTGTAGCCGTCCTCGTACAGGGTGATCCAGTGGTGTATCCCGCTGGAGGGATACAGCCAGTGGCGTTATATAGAAATCGCAGGTAGGTTACCTCCTAAGGTAGCGTAGTGTCCTGGTGCCCGGTCAACGTCGCTAGCGGCGCCGCCGACCGACGCTCATTTCATTAAGTTTAATTTCTTGAACCGTCACGCCATCTGCGACTTGAGTTAGCTCGGCCCTGCGATCTTTAACTACTTCCACCTCGCTACAGTGATCTCCCTATATCGTAACTTACCTAAAGTTTTTTTTTTATAATACAGTTTCGACGTTGTTCAGGGTGTAACAAGTTTTAGATATATTTTGTATAATTGGTGTGCGTGCAACCTAAGAGAGAACAGTCCTTATAAGTAGGGATGAAGGTGGTTTTTAATTTCATTTGCATATAGGAATTATTACTATATTTTTATTAGGCATGCATATTGCCTATATCTAGATATGCATGTAAGTCGTGATCACAATCACCTTTAATTTTCACTGATATTTTAAAATCACTGTTACTGTGATCACAGCTATTAAAAAATCACTGCTAAGCTCATCCTTAGTATCTACCCCATTAAAGCGTATCATCCATTTGGTAGTGAAACTGACTTCTCTCCCTCAAATTGATGTTTACCATAAGAGCTGGGTTGAACGTATTACTGATATTGGTGTTTTCTTTGAGTCTACTTTGAGTTTCAACCTCACATCACGAGCACCTGTCTCACCGCCTCGATAACCTTAGGATTTTTAATGCGTATCTCGAAATATTTCTCAAATATAACACTTTTGAAAGTTCTCTACTTCAGTTTTGTAGCTAGTAAACTGGAGTGTGCCTCTAATGTGTGGTCTCGTCACTATATTTACTTGAGGCTGAGTATTGAGAGGGTGCAGCGCCGATTCTTAAAGTCACTGTCTTTTAAAATTGATGGAGTCTATCCTGAGCGAAATATCGACTGTGGTGCGCTTTTGGAGAGACATGGTGTCCAGTCCTTGAGTGGCCGTCGTGAAGATCATGGTGCCCCATTTGTGTGGAAGCTTGTTCGTGGTTCGGTCAATTGTGCGGGTCTCCTTTCTGGTTTGATGTTCCGTGTTCCCAGACCAGCCGCCCGTTCGACCACAGCATTTGCCTTACCCTTCCCCAGAACAAATTTTCTTATGCACTCTCCCCTCACAGTTATGTGTAGAGCTGCAGATCTCCACTTCAGTGATATTTTTTTTATTAATTTATATTAATTGGTAATTTCATGTTTGTATGGTTTTTATTACAATTTGTGTGTATTTTTTTATCCTGTAAATGGGAAACCGTTGGACAATAAAGTATAAAGATTCAAAATATTTATTTATTTTCAGAGAGAGCATTATATCAATGCCACCGGCCAAGGAAACGGCAACAACATTGAACGCACGCAAGAGTTGCCTCCGCCAAACCTATAAATGTGAGCAGTGCAGGTACAGGACAAAGTACCAAGCAGTTCTCAGGGAACATATTAGACAGCATTACGAAATTAAAATATATAAATGTGGGATTTGTAACAGACGTTTCAAAACTGAAGAAATCCTCAGGCTCCATATGGCAAATACGCATGTGCTTGTTGGAGGAAAGGACGGCGAAAAACGCTATACGACTGATTATAAGAATATAAATATAAAAGTAGAACAGTCGAGCTCACCAGATCAAAAGGAAATATTTAAGTGTTCGCTGTGTGTGTTTCGAGCAAAACACAAGCCATCTTTAAGGAGACATATAAAAACGAAACATTTGGAAGAATTTGATTTTAAATGTGACAAATGTGAATATAGAACAAACTACAAAAATAATTCAGAAAAACATATGAAAACTAAACATTTGAAGAAATTTGATTATAAGTGCAATAATTGTGAATTTGGAACAAATAGGAAAGGACACTTAGAAAGACATACAAAAACTAAACATTTCAAGGAATATGATTTTAAATGTGACTTGTGAATTTGCAACAAACAACAAAAATCATTTAGAAGTACATCTAAAAACTAAACATTTAAAGAGATTTGATTATAAATGTGACTCATGTGAATTTGAAACAAACAATGGACGTAGTTTAGAAATACATATAAAAACTAAACACTTGAAGCAATTCGATTTTAAATGTGACTATTGTGAATTAGGAACAAATCGCAAAAATAAATTAGAAGTACATATAAAAACTAAGCACTTGAAGGAATTCGATTATAAATGTGAGTCTTGTGAATTTGGAACAAACAATAAAAATAATTTAGAAGTACATATAAAAACAAAACATTTGAAACAATTCGATTATAAATGTGATGCATGTGAATTTGAAACAAACAACCGAAGTAATTTAGAAGTACACATGAAAACTAAACATTTGAAGGTATTCGATTATAAATGTGACTGTTGTGAATTTGGAACAAACCGCAAAAATAAATTGGAAGACCATATAAAAACCAAGCATTTGAAAGAATTCGAGTATAAATGTGAGTCTTGTGAATTTGGAACGAACAATAAAAATCATTTAGAAGTGCATGTAAAAACTAAACATCTGAAGAAATTCGATCATAAATGTGACTTTTGCGACTTTGGAACAAACAAGAAAAGTGATTTACGGAGGCATGTAAAAACTAATCATTTGAAGGAATTTGATTATAAATGTGATTCTTGTGAATTCGGAACAAACAACAAAACCGGTTTAAAAAAACATACAAAAACTAATCATTTGAAGCAATTTGATTATAAATGTGACACTTGTGAATTTGGAACAAACCACAAGAATAATTTAGAAGTACATATAAAGACTAATCATTTGAAAGAGTTCGATTATAAATGTGACTCTTGTGAATTTGGAACAAACCACAAAAATAATTTAGAAATACATATAAAAACTAATCATTTGAGGGAATTTGATTATAAATGTGACTCATGCGAATATAGAACAAACAGTAAATATCATTTAGCAAGACATGTAAAAACTAACCACTTGAAAGAATTTGATTATAAATGTGTCTCTTGTAAGTATAGAACAAACAACAAAAATAATTTAAAGAGACATATAAAAACAAAACATTCCAAGGAATTTGATTTTAAATGTGAAATTGCAACAAACCTCTAAACTAGTGTGTTGTATTCGGTTATTTATAGAAGTAGTGCAAATATGTGACAAGAGGGTGACAGCGAAAGATATTGAAGTCGTTATGGGGCAATGGTTAGAAAAAGCCTCATAAAGAATACACAAATAGGGAGTAGGAGTAGAAGAAAAATCTTATAATTTTATGTTTGCCATTTAATAAATATGCGCACTCACTTGAAACTCGGCCCTATGCTGGCTGTATCATTTACGTTAAAATAACAGCCGCTGTTATTTCTAAAATATCATACACGATTTAACAGATAAAATTATTATTAAGCAGTTTTTGTTTTTGTTCGGTTCGTCTGGGCAATTTTGATCCTACACTTAAATTACGTTAACGTCGTTGTTTGTTGAATGTATTGTGTATGTAGGACCTTGCTTCTAAACCGAGACCTTTCTCATGGCCTTATACTATTTTCGTAATGGTATATGATACAGCATAGGGCCGATTTTAATGAATAATGTGTTCTTTCTTTTTAGCAATAAAACTCATTCTCAATGTGTACTTACTTGCGTGTTTATCATATTACCCTTTCTTTTTATTGAAATAGGTAAACAAAACATTAAGTCTATCTTAGCAGAAATGATTATTATACTATTTTTTGCTAATAAATCTCATCCTTCCTATGTATAGGTTGTGTCAGAATTTATGCACTATAAGCCTAAGCATTTATTAACGTCTTGTCTTTATCATATTACCCTTTCTTTTTATTGAAATAGGAAAACAAAACATTAAGTCTATCTTAACAGAAATGATTATTATACTATTTTTTTGCTAATAAATCTCATCCTTCCTATGTATAGGTTGTGTCAGAATTTATGCACTATAAGCCTAAGCATTTATTAACGTCTTTTCTTTAATGCACAGTATCAAAATCAGAATTGAGAATTTATTGCTTATTCCCAATTGCTAAGGATTATTCCTGAAATAATATATGAATAAACAAATGATTTATAAATATGTTGCGAATATACTAGGTACAGTAAAACTTCCCATAACGGGCACTTCTATTAGCCGGGTACTTCCCTTAAACGGACATTTTATCTGGTCCCGAATTTATAAGTAGGGAATTCCTAATAAATTGGTTTGTCTTATGCGGACACTCTCTTGAACGGGCGCGGACAGTTATTTATCTGCTCTTTGACCCTCAAGTTTCCATCAAACGGACGGATATGTATTTGAATATATTCATTACCGCATGATATCTGGCGAAGCCGTTAGCGCAAATTAAGAAAATGAAGCTTTCATAAACAGGTTGCCGTTATTAATTAAAGGCTACAAACCCTGCGTTATTTATAATTTGGACGAAACAGGGTTTTTTTTGGGGGCACTACCAACAAAGGCGATGGCATTAAGAGGCGGAAAATGTATGGACGGAAAGTTATCGAAAGAAAGATATAATGCACTGTGTGAATATGGTAGGAGAGAAAGAAAAACTTTTGGTTATCGGAAAATCAGCACGTCTTCACGCGTTTAAAAAGTTTAGCTTTGCTCTTCTTCTGGTCCAGTGGTATTCAAATAACAAGGCTTGAACGACTAATTCTATTATGACAGAGTGGTTGCGTGAATTTGATCGGAAAGTGATCCATCAAAACAGAAAGGTTTTATTATTTTTGAACAATGCAGCTGCCGATCCTTAAGGACGTACAGTTTCAAAATGTTAAACGCGTTTTCTTGCCGCCAAATACGACAGCTTAATGCCAGCCGCTAGAGCAAGGCATTATAGAAATGTTTAAAACTTGGTACCGACATTTAATACTAAAACACATTTTATCACAGTTTGAGAATTCTGATTCTGTACATAATTTAACCAATTCTATTAGTGTATTAGAAGCGATTTATTTTATTAAAAAAGCATGGGATGATATCTCATCTGATACAATTAAAAATTGTTGCAAGAAAACAGGATTTCAAGAAGTAAATGAGGAGTTTGAAAGTGATCAATTTGATTCTGAAGATGAAATTCCTTTATCTAAAGTGGCTGAAATGTGTACGCTAATGGGAAAATTAGGAAGTATGATGTACAGGAATTTATAAATATTGACTTCAATTTGTATACAGAAGACGATATCAAATAACAAGGCTTGGACGACTAATTCTATTATGACAGAGTGGTTGCGTGAATTTGATCGGAAAATGACCCAGATCATATTTTACCTGATAATTAAGAAAACGTAAGTCAAAATAGTGATGATGAAGAACATGAAATAGAAATTCTTAGAACTGATGATTATGAGAAAAGAATACTACCGTATAAAAATGGTCTACTGGAAATAATAAAACTAAAAGAATTTTGTTTTCAAAAAATTATGTACATGCGTTTGGTATGCTTATTGAGCTATCCATTACATTTTGAGGCAAAATTGGCATGTAATACATACAAGCATCAAAAAAATTATGATGTAGACTCAATAATTTTAATAAATGCTAGTAAATGACAAAATCATTATATTCTACCTATAAGCTTATTCCTTAACAGCATAGTATTTTGAAAGTTCTTATGAGTTCTTGCAGTGATTTTTGCTTCTTCTATTCTGGTATACCACTTATTTAGTTTTTTGTTTGGGATAAGGTTAAAAAAAATTAAACAAAAGATCTAAATCTCATGTAGAAATTATATTCATATTTTTATGAGAAAGTCGATCATAAATAACATTATTATATTGTATGTATATCCATTTTCGTTTTAAAAATTATGAGGAAAGAAATCATTTATACTCATTTTTGAGTTATAATGTTTGTGTAAAGCTTATATTAAATTAATGCTGGTTAAATTAAAAAAAATATTACGTTCTTTTAGATAAAAGACAATTATTGATTCTGGATAATAAATTTATTAATACGAAGCTAATTTTATTTCACCAAAAACATACATTTTCACATAGTGCCTTGGTGATCTAAAACCTTGCAACGCGAATACCCTGAAACTGGCCTATACTAATCACTAGCTGTAAACATTCTCACGTAGTACATCTAGCGGCTTAGCACCCGCCCATCAAGAACATCCCCGTTTATTCGTTCTTATTTTGTTAGAAATATTAAAAATAACTATATAATCATTAACTGAATAAATAAAATACGTAAACTTGGTTTCAAAAATTATTTAATAATATCACTACAATATCGTCTGCGTAAGACAGAATTACTGTCAATATAAACAACAGTTCTACACACAAACGACAGGTTTAGCAATGGGAAATCCCTTAAGTCCGCTAATGGCAGAAATATTTATGAACTACATCGAAACACAAATAAGTAAGCACCCCTTATTTAACAATTGTGTTTATTGGTACCGTTATGTTGATGACATATTAGTCTGCTTTAAAGGTACAGTTAGGCAGTTAAAATCGTTTCAAGACCACATTAACACCATACACCCTAATATAAAATTTACAACAGGAATAGAAAAGGATACATCCATTAATTTTTTAGATTTAACGATTTCAAATAATAAAGGCAGGCATGAATTTGCAATTTTTCACAAACCTACGCACACAGATACTACTATACATAAAAGTCCTTTTCACCCCTGGTCACAGAAGTTATCAGCGTATGAGTCAATGATACATAGATTAATTAATGTACCGATGAATAAAACTAACTTTGAATTAGAACTAAATAGAATCTACACGATAGCTAACAATAACGGCTATACAGTAAATTTAGTAGACAACATTCTTGCACGAAAACGAAAAAAGCAGGCTTTATCGTTAATTTACCCAAAAATATAAGAAAAGTCAGATAACAAATATCATGCTTTCACCTATATAGGACATACATCAATAAAAAAAAGGTAAACTAATTAAAAACGTTAAAAATAAGTCAATAGCATTTAAAACTAATAATTCAGTTCAAAAATATATTATAAATGATAAAGATAAAACGGATAAAAGGTTCAAATCGGGGGTCTATATGTTGAGTGTGATAAGGTATATGTGGGTCAGACAGGCCGTACTTTTGAACAAAGGACCGGGGAACATGAAATAAGTTATATGGGTAAAAAAACGGACTCTACTTTCGCAACGCATTGTATAGATGAAGAACACGAATTCAATAGAGATTTCAAAGTTTTACATATACAAGACAGGACAGAAACTTAATTTATTAGAAACCTTAGAAATTAACAGATATAGTAAATTAGGTCGTGCTTTAAACGATCAGACTCAGTTCAATTATTCCCCGTTGTTACAATGCTATAGTTTATAAAATACCCCCACTCATATCCCATACTTTTGTGACACTATATATTATGTTGTAATAATTTTGTATATTCAGTTACTCATCACCTGATGAAGCCAAAGTTTGGCGAAACGATATTGTAGTGATATTATTAAATAATTTTTGAAACCAAGTTTACGTATTTTATTTATTCAGTTAAATATGGAGTTTCAACATGTATCAGCTTCATCAATTAACTATATACAGCTTGAGCGCGCGGGGTATGATCACCCGATGCTAATCGATATTCTTCGGACGTATATTCGGCAAATGATCTCCGCTAGCTGTGTTCGCCAGATATAGATATATAGATTTATTTTTCCAGAGTTGTTATTTCGTTATATTTACTGGAGAGAATCTCTAATTTTAATTTCTATTTCAAGGGTCGTTTTTATGTTATTTTATGGTATTCCTGTTATACTTATTTATAGTTTTTTTTTTAACATGAAATTTCTATTTATTTATTTTTCTCTAGACATCTTAGTTTATTCTGCAGATGTTTCAGGCGGGTTGTTTTTATTTCATTCTAAAACCCAGTTGTACTGCTATAACTTTGTACACAACTACATTATTATTTAATTTCATTAGGATAATCATAATTACGTTATAAGTATTACAATCTT
Source organism: Amphimallon solstitiale (assembly GCA_963170755.1). Classification (NCBI taxonomy): domain Eukaryota; kingdom Metazoa; phylum Arthropoda; class Insecta; order Coleoptera; family Scarabaeidae; genus Amphimallon; species Amphimallon solstitiale. The sequence continues at coordinate 33,462,539 of OY720685.1, read as the reverse complement.
CGCGTTATTATCGACTTAGTTATCTAAGCAATCGTCATCACTTAAAGAGAAAATTTAATTTGTTCTTTTTGTCAATCTGCAAAAAAATAATCAGATCACTATGAGTTCGAATATGAGCAGGCAATGCTAGTATGTTGTGCCGTTACTCTAATATGTATTATCGGACCACGTTTAGATGCGAGTTTACGTATACCATCGGGTGATCATACCTCGCGCGCTCTTGCTGTATAATCATTAATGATGCCTAATGATCTACTGAAAGCAAATATTCGCACATAGTACTCTCAGCACATCCAACACCATTAACTATCCTTTTATTACTTAAAAAATGAATCATTATTACTGAACAAGATAATATTCATCCAATTAATGATGCTTCGCGTTTTACTAAAAGCAAATATTTTCACATAGTACTTTCAGCCTTGCACCATCAATTAATCCTAAATTGAATAATTTATTTGAAAACTTTTCGTCATATATTATTTTATCAAATTCAGCTTTATTAACATCCTTCATTTTAAAATTAGGAATTAAAAAAAATTATTGAATGTAAATTATTTAAATAAAAGAAAACTAAATTAAAATTGAACTCAAAAACTTAATACATTTAATCTAATTGTGAGTTAGAAGTAGTGTATTTTAACACTACTCTCACTTTTGCTATTTCAAGAAATTTTATTCTTTTTGGAAAATTAGCGTTTTTCTAACTCGAAGTACAAATTCAATCTCCAAGTCGATTCTTGTTTTTCGTTTATATATAAAAAACAATTGCTATCGACAATTTTTAACACCTCTCTTGTCAAACTAGATTTTAGGTTGGCATTGATTTTTTGAAACGTCTGTGATGAAATCTTTCTTGTTTGTTTTCTTCAAGTTGTCGTATCTACACCAACACGCACACATTTTCTTTGACAGTTTATACACTAATGTCGGCAACTGGAATCTTTCTTACGGATCCTGCACCATAAAGACCAGTCGCCCCGTCACACCGTCTCCAAATTCTATCCATGCTCTCTCTTCTGGTAGTACGTTGATTTGCAGAAAGCTGTAAACAATATTGACACTGCATTTTTCTTTTGCAGGTTTTTAAACCACACATGACCATTTCCATAGTCTATTGAAGTCCTTGTGTTATACATATAGGAACTAATAAATGTATTTTTAATTTATACAGTTACTGTTTACATAAAACATTACAATCTGTCACTTCGTATAATGAATGTCATATCCTTTTACTGTTCATAGATATAAGTCTGAGGTATTTACTATATCTTAAGTGTTACTATTACAAAATATTTCCTAAGAATTGGCACCATTATGCATGTCTGAATTTACATTTATTCATTTAAAATTGTGTTCTCGTCTCGAGCATACCTAATATGGCCTTGCTCATATAATTTAATGACATTTAAATGATTTACTCTCTTTATTGTTCCATATCTCATGCTTGTCTTTTCTACAAAATATAGAATGCATTGATTTATTTTGTGTTTGTTTTATGCCTAATTTTAGTACCTATTCAACTTAATAGCATTACCCCTTAAATGTTGGCAACCTATTTTACTTATTGTAACTTGTTTTGAGTAATGCCTAAATCTTAAAATAAACGTTTTAAAGATAAAACTAATGCTCTTTTTCAACAACTCAACTAATTCTTAACATTATTATTTTTATGTAATGTGAAGGTCACAGCAATATGTATGTTTCCATTATATGTATACACTACGTCCCCGGATCGACTTTAAAAGAGGAAAAGAATTTTTATTTTTGATTTCTCAGAAAATTTCACTCTTGATGATTTACTCTGCTTGTCTTCAAACTCCCAAAACACAAATTATTTTTGATTTAACTCGAACGGTTCTCGAGATAATATCATTTTCTTGCTAGAAAATATACAAATTGGACAAGTTTTATTTAATAAACTTAACAAATAATGGTAAAATAAAATAGGATTCTCAAAAAACTAAACTACATATTAATTTTCTATTCAAACAATGCTCCTGCCTTTTCTGCATAGATTTCATTGCGAGCTCTAAATTCATTGAAACTTCGTCTTATTTCTAAGATTGATAAGGATTGGACTGCATTTTGTAGCTTATTGTTTAATTGATCTTCATCATTGTCTAGCGGCTCACTGAACACAATTTGTTTTAAACGACCCCACACAAAAAGTCCATTATGGTAAGATCAGGACTTCTCGGTGGCCATAAAATGGGACCAGATCTTCCTATTCAGTTATCATGGAACTCTGTATTGAGCCACTGGCGAACAATGCCGGCATAATGGGTAGAGCACCCATCGTGCTCGTAAAATATTTCCATCGGTAGTTTAACGGCAATTCATCCAGTTCATTAGTTAAAAAACATTGCAACATTTCCAAATATGAATTACGGTTTAAATTTTGAGCGAAAATATATGGACCAATAATGCCACGGTACGAATCCACACACCACACATTAACTTTTTTTAAATATTGGCTGCGACATGTAATTCTAAAGTTTGGATTCATCTCACTCCAGTACCGGCAATGGGGAGACGAAACGACTCCGTTAGTTGAAAAGGTTGATTCATCGGGAACATAATTCGTTTATGAAAATTTGAATCCTCCAAAACTCTGTAGCCCATTTCGAAACAAAAATCCATACGCTTGGCTTCATCACCATTTTCTAAAGTTTGCCTAAAATGCGCTTTAAATGGTAAAATTTTGTTCTCCTTAAATATTCTTTGTAAATGAGATTTACTTATCCCTGTTATTATTGCCCTCCTTCTTAAAGACAGCCTTGGAGCTTCTCTTGCGGAATGAACGGCGAGAAGTGAAGCAGTATCGTCTTCATCGAACAATTTCTTTGACTTCTTAAAGCTTAAAACCGAGCCTGTTTTAAGGAATTTGGTCACCATATTTTTTGCTCCGGAATTTGAAATTGTAACTTCCGTCTATTTTTGGTTGAATTTTCTAATAACAACTCGGTAGCGCTCTTCTCCAGTTCCGTTACATTGAATTAGATTAATTCTTTGTTGTAAAGTCAACATTATAGCATAAATACTGTTCAAATTAACGAAGATTTGAACAGTATTTGCAGTTATACTAACTTATTAGATTTGTCAACTGCTGTCAGTTGTATTTTTCAATGAAATCCGCCTACTAGAGTTACTTCTAAAAATTACAGAGTAAAATTTTCTGAGAAACCAAAAATAAAAAAAAAATTTCTCTGTTAAAGTCGATCCGGGGACATACTGTATATAAATATGCACATAGCCGTTTTGTTTTTATTTAGCAGATAAAGTTATAAGTATATAATTTTACACTGTGTGTTCAAATGAAAGTTTAACTTTGCGATTTTAAATAATTTTTTCTTCTGATAAACGGGTACTTCTCTTAATGTATGTCGGAACGAACAATGTCCGCCTATAGGACGTTTTACTATACAGGGTGTATTTGAAATAAGGGGACAGTATGATAAATGGAAAGGTGCAATTATCTAGAATATAAATCCCAAACATTGTAAGTCAATTACGACACGAACGCCAAAATTAAAAACCCCCGAAAAGTGTTTAATGTGCCGCCTATGGATTTAGCATGTGTCTATATGTCGAAGGTATCGTGCCAGACGTCGACGGTTCCACACAGGTGGAGGAGACGTAATAATTTCCATCGAAGTAAATAAACGCATAGATATACGCAATAACAGCTGTAGACGTTATAAAAATCCCAATGATAGCATTGTTTACTATTTCTAAACAGGTGTTCATGCTAAGAGTTCAACAACCTTTTTCAACGAGATTTTTTTTTATTTAGATGGATTATTTAGATATTACGTTTTCTTCCGCTATTACTGTTATTATGATTAAATTCAACGACTTTTTACTTCTTATTTCTCACAAAAACAAATTTGTGTTGTAAAATTTGCCCAACTCTACTTATGAGAAACTTTTATTTTAATTGGACGCAAGTAAATTAAAAAAAAACATAATTTATTTCAGTTCGTGTGTTGTGTAAGCAATAGTCGAAACATCCACACGTAACAATCGAACGAGACTGACCTCGCACGCCATCACACTCCTACTTACTAACCCACCCTTCCATAGCCTACAGTCGTATTAAAGCGCAGTGGCGCGACGAATATTTTAAAAAGATCTTTGTAATTTTTAAAATTTGAATTTGCGCAAAATATTTTGGATTTGAGTATAATAAAATTACATCTTTCCATTAATCATACTCTGTCCCCTTATTTCAAATACACCCTGTATATACTCACATACCTCTGAATATTCATTAATAAATACCTTTGTATGTCTAAGATATTCCCATTCTCCAATTTCTGGAATATTCCGAAAGTATTCTATATATCTAAAGTATATTCCTGGATAATAGAATATACTACATAGTATATTTTCAGTTTATTCTGTGAACGTCTATTGCTGCCAGGCACTGTGAGCTGAATCGCATTCGTCCTGTGTATACTCAGGGTATTAAGAAAAAACGCTTTACAAATCGTTAATTTCAATCCATTTGGTTGAAATCATCAACGGAAAACTGTTATTCATTATAGAATGCATTTTTGGCAGGTATCAGATATAAATAACTTAACTATTTGGATCCACTCACTTTTGAAACTACATAATATAATAGATGGAATTCAAAGGATATTATTGCAAATTGCTATAGGGGGGTTGTGTGCTTATAATACCCCTAGCAGTTAAAGTTCTTAAAGAGCAATGAGACTAATTGAATTCAAATAAAAAAAAACTGTTAAAAATTAAGAGAGAAATGTTAACCAAATTAAGTTTATGAACGCTAATATTATGCAAGTGAAAGTTTAATCTAAAATTATTGCTAACTGTATATGTGGGTCTAATTTAATAATTCAATGAAAAGGTGACTATCACTGCGGTATTAAATTTGAACTGTACTAAATTTCGCGCTTGAAATTGACTTCCTATCGCTTATATTTTGACCAATGATCTATTTCTAATAGGAGAAGGGGTTGTTTCCGGCATTCTACAATGAATTATGTGAGTATACAATAACGCCAGTGCGCGCTTCGTTAAATTTTATCTCAGGGCCGTTGCTGGGGTTCCGCGGGAATACCTACTGCTCAGAGTGACTTACGCAATACCTGTTATTCTTACGGGATCCTAGGACTCCTGTTGTGAACACGTTGTGGGCTGCTGCTAGTACCTATAGAAATTTAATGATGTGTCTCCACAAATTTACGATGGATGCCAGTTCAAAATACAAATAATAAACACAATGGTAGGTATAACTTCTAATTCTTTATATATTTAAATCCACTTGTTACATTCACATTTAATCAAATGAGTTATGTTTGTAGATAGAGTATATTCATCATAAGACAACAATAAAATTAATGAGAAACAATTTATGACATGGAGAGATAATGTACACAGATCCACCTAATCGTGCAATTTTCCCAAAGCGGGTAAACGCATCTGTTGCGAGTGCAAATATGAATGAACTGAATTATGGTTAAAAAATTTTATGAAAACAATCTGTTCAATTCTAGGATATTAATTCTGACTGGAGACAAACAAATCTATTGTAAAGGTTAGCTATTTATATTATTTTATCTAAATCTGAGCAATGTATAGAGCTACTTGTTTACCAATATAGGTTAGGTTTCATTTCCTTTGATGTGACTGACTGTATGTTAAATATTGACTTTAATATTTAGTTAATTTTAACGAAAGACAATTTATTGATATGTGAATTCTAAATTTTTGATTTCTAATGACTATTATACTACTTTTAAAGTACTGACATTGATTTTAATCTTCGTAAAAACACGAATTACAAGATAGTTTGACGTAAATATTGTTACTTGAAAGCTGAACCTTTTTATGGTTTGTTAATACTTGTAAACATATCACGATACCTTCATCTAAACCAGTGGTTCCCAAACTTATTTTGCCTACTGCCCACTTTGAGAATAAATTATTTTTTAGCGCCCCCATTTTTTCACCTACTCAAAAACCACTATAACTTCAAATTAAATTAATTATTGTGAGCTATATTAGCGGAGATTAAACATTCATTCTAAACGAGACTTTTACTATGGGTTATAGTAAAAGTCTCGTTTAGAATGAATGAGTTAACTTGAGACCTGAGCGTAGTAGGTAGTACACAACGGCGCTCAGGTCTCAAGTTAACTTTTACGGGCTACACCTGCCAATGAGAATGATTATTGAAACGCAACTTTATAGTATTCAGACAAAGTATCTTTTATTCAAAATTCAAAATAAAACAAACATAATCGATTCTAATATAAAAACTAATGTGAAGGATGAATCTGATGCTGTTTAATAAGTTTGTTGATATCAGGTTCCAATTTACTCAAGAACAGCCGCAAGTCACCACGTTCGGTAACATGCAAACGATTTCTCTTTTTAGTAAGCAGCGTTGCTACAGCACTAAATCCACGTTCACACAAATATGACGATGGGAATGCTATCAAGAATCGTTGAATGATTGACCACAATCCAGGGTACAATTGCGGGATCGGTTTTTGTAGCCAAAATTCTTGGTAGCCATTTTTGAACTTGATTTTTATTTCCTCGTTCGTTGTCAATTCTATAAGTTCTTCTTCCAGATGTGGTGATATTGCTGTGTTGACATTTGAAAACGGATCCAACACCCAGTCTGGTATTTCCAAGTTCAAAATATCCTGGTATCGTTCGGTGAAGTCAATGTGGAGCTTTTCCAAATGTTGGCAGTAGGCAAACAAGTCGTCGTTACTGCAGGATACTGATAAATTCGGAAAATTATGAAACTCACGTCTGCCCATATTCTTTTTGTGTAGAAGCAGTTTGGCTGCGAAAGCAGCAACGACATTTTTTGTTTTAATTAAATTTAGTTCATCGCCTTGCAGTTGGAGATTCATGTTGTTGAACAATTTATACAGGTCTGTCATGTAAGCTATATCATTTTTTGATGTAATGAGCTTGTTGCGCAATTCTGAATCTTTAGTTTCCAAAAACTCTATCACAGAGTCAAACAGGTTGTAAAATCGAGTCAGACAATTGCCTCTTGATAGCCAACGAACTTCGGTATGAAACAACAAACGGTTGAAATCTTCGTCATTAGTAACACAAAGCTGATGAAATAATCTATCATTCAAAGAGCAGTTACGGATTTTATTGACTGCTTTGATGACATATTGCAGTGATTGAAATAGTCGTTCACTTAAATTTCTAGCAACCAAATGTTGTCTATGAATAACGCAATGTACAGCAAGGACATCTGGAATTTTATTTTTTACGTACGCTATGAAGCCTTTATGGCACCCTGTCATAGCCGGAGCGCCATCCGTAGCAACTGATATAATATTTTTCAAGGGAATCTCTTTCTCATCACAAAACTTTTCCAATGTATTGAATATGGTTTCGCCTTTTGTATCGGTCTCTAAATTTCTAGCAAACAATAGTTCTTCACATATTTTCTCTTCTTTAATAAACCTCACGTAAGACAGCAACAATGCTTCATTAGTTGGTAAAGTGGACTCATCGAGCTGAATTGAGAATTGACTAGTCCTCAGATGATTGCACAATGATTCTTCTATGTTTCCGGCCATTTCATCAATTCGTCTTTGCACAGAATTATTACTCAAAGGAATTTTTCCGATAATATCTGCGGCCGGTTTATGAAGCACAGTAGTTATTACTTCCTTTATTGCTGGCAAAATTAACACTTCTCCGATGTTGTGTGGTTTGCCTTTTTGAGCAATTAACAAAGAGATGTTGTACGAAGCTCGAAGTCCGTCGTCATCTTGCTTAGCAGCCGCCGAAAAGAGTTTTGCTACACTTGGCCGAGTATTATGCTTCTTCTCTAGGTCTTGAAAATATGCTACATTCTTGTCTTTCTTATCTGGATGCATTTTATTTAAATGATCTTGAAGTCTTGAAGGCTTCATTGCTTCATTCGAAAATGTTTTTAGGCATAGAAGGCACAAAGGCGACGATGGGTTTGTAGGATTTTCAATGAATCCGAATTTAATATATTCCGCACAGTATTGCCGTCTCTTCTTTTTTACTTCCGACATTGTTTTGTTTTGAGAAATTCGTAAGTATAAGTGTTGAACTTAAGTACTGCTTATCTATTACGCGCGAAACCGCAAATGAAAATAAAATAAATATTACGTTGTTTATATAGGATTGCATAAGCAGCACGCACCGACAGGAATAAGACAAACATGCATAAACTCGTTTATCTCATTCGACGCTCAATCGTACTCAACAAGTAAGAACAAGTATTCTATGAACCAGCCGATTGATACAGTTGCCTTTTTATTTGTTTGTTTGTGTCTCTTTTCGTTTCGAAACGGAGCGACCGATTGATATGTTTTTTATTTTATTTATTCAATAAAACAGGACAGATATATGAACTACTCGGAGAGAAATATCGAACCGAGTTGGTTTGAGCAATCTCTTAATTAATATTAGTTGATGTTCACAAGCTGTAGTCGAGAGTAGGGATGGGACATCGGTGGGTAAACATCGATATCAAACATCGATGTTAACATCGTTGATCAACATCGATGGTTGCAAAATATCGACTACCAAACATCGATGTTTTTAAACATCGATAATTATATTTATAGATTTATTTTTTGGCAGTTTAACAAAAACTTTATTATAACTTAATTAATTTACGTCCTTAACAAAATGATATAAAAGATATCACTATTCAAAAAAAATAATAAAAGAAATATATACATTTATAATATGTAGTTAACTTTAGAAACTACTCAAAAAAAACTATATAAAAAAACAATATTATGCAATTACGCATGAAACAACCACATGACTTAAATCGTCTGATACTTAAAAAATATATACATTTACGTGTATCAAAGCTTTTTAAGAGAACGATTTTTATTTGGGATTTTATAGTCTTGCATTTTTTTTTGACTACGCTGGCAAATACCGAGATACATATGGATATGGTTTTATATTTCTGATGTGTCATCTTGCATTTAATACGTGTATCGTCGTGTATGATTGTACGCACTAGGGAATTTCCCGAAGAAGTATACATCGGTAATGTCTATCTCCCTTCTTTTTCTATGAAAATACGTTTACCTCCTTCACTTATTCTGCATGCATACATAATTTAACTTTTATTCTGCACATTAAAAGTACTATAAATTTATGTATTTAATTATATATTATTTAAATATTTATACTGAGTAATATTTAAAAGAGCCTAAAATGAAATATTCGAATTTATATGATATAGCACTGTGTAATTTAAATACTTCTTTTATTCGTAGACAATTTTACATCCTCGTAGCCTGTATGTGAGCTGTTAATTTGGAAACATTTTTGTATTTGTCAACAGAGGACGCTGTTTTATTTTGTGATTAGTGCAAATACATTTTGTCAAGCTTAAAAGTTCGATGTTCACTATATTTCTTCTAACATCGATAGTTTATCGATAAATCTAAATTGCAAACATCGATGCAAAAACATCGAACATCGATCCTAAAATATCGATGTTCAATGAACATCGATGTTTATCGCCCATCCCTAGTCGAGAGTCGAGAGCTCAGTCGGTGTCTAAGAGTCCTCCTAGATTCTAGATGAAATTACAAATCGCCCCCTAAGCCTTTACACAACGCCCCCATTTTTTTTCTGGGTCTCTTACCGCCCCCCTTTAGACCTGCAGCGCCCACAAGGGGGCGTTATCGCCCACTTTGGGAACCTATGATCTAAACATATTTAAATGTCCTTTAGCTATATGGTGGCTTCCTTGAGCGACAGGAATGGGAATTTCGGCTGGTTACTCCCTGGAATCTTTCTGTATCAGGAATGGATGGGTCTCAGGATTTGATGGTCAGGTACCGCTTGCGGGAATCTCGTTCGTAGGACGGAGTACAGGATCGCCGAATCCGCTTCGGTATTGTGCAGTATCTTAAACTTCAAGTAACGACAGCAGCAGGTCTCGGTGTTGCATATATGCGTACAGGTGAGTTAATTTTTCCTGTGCGTTAATGTATTGATATTTATTCTTGTGTCCGTCTCGGAGTTTTTTTTCCTTTCTTGGTTATGTTCTCTGTTGATATCTCTTTCTCTTTTCTAGCACGTGGACTTTATGTTCGTGCTATTTTATCGATAAAGCACGGCAGTTGCTTCACCGACGGTGATACAGGTTCGACGATTGACAGGACGCCTATCTAGCCGGCGTTGAGGTTTCGCCGCACTGGAGTTTATATCGACTTGTCGGTTTGATTGATATTCGTCTATTCACGGATGTTTTTTTTTTATGATCTCTGATGTTGCACTATTGGTGGATGTATCTCTAATCATCTTGTGAATGAATGTCTACCTATTTTATATGCTACAGTAGTCTATTGTTTAACGCCTCGAACCCAAAGCAGTTGTACAATACAATTTTATTAATTGTTATTATTTTGTGTATCTAAACGTGATTTGGATACTGTTTAATAGTTTTTCTATATTTATGACTAATAAAAAAAAATATTTATAGTGCGTATAATTTTTGAATGCTCATATTTGTATTTTTGATGCGTCTGACAGATTTAGCGTCGGTTTTTGAAAAATCAGTACAGTCATGTACAAAAAAATAATGAAATTTTCTAATTTTTTGGATTTTATCCAAAAATAAGGATATTAATAGATTATGTGGACCTGGTTTACAAATAATCTTAAAATTTAAATACATATAAATTCATTTCCGTTTTTTACTTGATTAAAATCCGTTCATTCATAATATAATGCCTGCTGTGAATATTAAATTTCCAAATTTAAGTCAAATTCATTTTATATAGTCATTTTGGTTTAAATTGCTTAAAAGCTTATCAAAACTTTATCAAGTCAGTTATATCTTGCCATTCAAGGAATTATATTAACATTTCTAAATGCGCTTAATTGTACCAAGTGCTCACTTAATTTTTGGATTTCAAATAACATTTTAGTTTTGACAGTAATTAATTGTTAATAGCTTTATTCAAATAGGGCATCTATTTATGTACACAACTCATATTGTTAATTTGCCATACATACTTATTCAAAATATTAATGTTTGACATTTCTTACTGAAGCTACTCGGCCTAAATTTGAAAAGATGCTTTCGATAATTATGCATTAGTAAGGGCGTAATTCATGACAATTCCTAATCATAACTGTGCTGTGATATTTGTTGTTAATGTATTTACCATCAGATATCAGGCAATTACTAAATATAGTCACGAAATTCTAGCTTTAATATGACATGTGATCTAGGTCTCTTAGTGATACTTTATATGCTGTTTGTACTTAAATTACAGTCCTATTGATATTCATGTCCTAATTCAAATCTGTTCTAAATATAGAAAAGGCTGTAGTTAATTTATGTTTTCACATTAAAATTGGTTTCCTCACCGAGTTAAATTGCAATTGACTTAATAATGGGCGTTCAAAGAATGAACGTCCATGCTTTACATTAAATGATGCTATTGAATATTTCTAGGTCAATAATTCTATTTGTGCTTTTAAAAACACGAGATATACAATCAACGAGCTTTGGAGTGTCACTCCTAGTATGTACAATTTATGATTATGTTTTGATTTAGTCATAATTGGCATTTTTATAACGGCCCTATGTGTATGCTTTAAATGCATGTGTTGTGTGTGCTAGATAAGATGCTTTGTCAAAACTCAATGTAAAATGATAATGAAAGATTGAAAATAATGTATGCTACATAAGTATAAGACTGTATAGTGCGTTTCTGTTGTATTTAAATTTGTTCGCACTACTATGGTCATGTTTTTATGCTAAATTCTTTAACCTTATTTCTTCAACTAACCTTTGTGACCAAGATATAATTGTTTGCTAAACGATTAGATGGGATTGAATCTGTGTGCCAAGTTATATCTCTCCTTTATTTACGTAACTCAATGCAACTACAACATTTCAATATGTACAAGGGTTCGTCCCTAATAACAACTTAAAATTAAAAAAAATTGAATGTTGTAACTCGTAACTAATGTTGTGAATTTGAACAGTCTAGGAACATATACGAGACTAGTTCAATTTGCCCCTTAACGAAGGTAGATTTTTATTTATGAAAATGTGCGTTCGTTATAAACGACTTGAAAATACTTATGTATGGTACTACTTTGAAATAATTAATGTATCTATTCTATGTGCAGATAATATTTTATATTTTTTTTCTCTTATTTTTAAAGAACTATTATATTTAGGTGTACTTATAGCTAATGTCCTAATATTTAAGTTTTCAGTACAGTGTGTATGTCATATGTTTGTAATAATATAAGTTGTTGTTGTGTGTGAAAATTTATTCCAAATTATATTTATTGACTTATCCCTGTATATGGATATTGGTGCTAAGATGATATTTATTTCTTGTGTAACTGTACCTTTATTTATTTTTATGTATCTGTTGGATTGTGAACACTAGTTGATATCTGTTTGGTGTGCGTATGTTTTTCTTTCTTCCCTGTGTGTGTATTTAATATTTGCCTTCAGAAAATTTTTCTTATGTACCATATTTCTTCTTTTGTTTTTATTCTGCGTTTTGCCTGTAATGTATCGAATTTGTATTTTACTAGAATGCCGGTGGCCTATTCTCAATATACCTTGTGTATGTATACACATAAATTGTATTTATTACTTCACATATTATTTCTTATTATAATTGTTTTTGACATGTTGTCAACTATTTCTTTCCTATTTGCGGAACATACTTTATTTTATCTTGCACTTTTTCGTGCTAATGTACCCTTTTTCGGTTATACATCAATTTTAATCATTTTGCTATTTCTTCCCATAATTCCATATCTTCTCATGGTTTTACTTATGAGGCAACTTTAAATCATATTTATTTATCTTTCCACAATACCATATCTTTTCATGGATTTCTTCATGGATTTAATTTCTTATATAAGCGTTATAATCGCTCCGTGGTATATTTTAATTCTTAGGCCCTTTCTTCTATCATCATTTTTCTATATCCTTCGATAATTACTTTTTCCATTTCTTATGTTGTGTAGGCACATTATTTCCTGTGTATTACTATTTGTAATGTCTATTTGTGTATTTTCATAAAGGCGGTTGTTCGATTTTCCTAACTTCGAATATTTATTTTTTTTTTCTTTATCCGTACGCTGTGTTCTTCGTTTTTCTTGTAAGTGTTTGTTGTTCCTAGTGTTTTTTTTTTCTGTTTGCAATCATCTTATTGTGTGTTTCGTTTTCTTCTGTATGATGTGTTGATGTAATGTTCCAACTTATATAACCACACTATATGCTGCTAAATTCTTATTGTAGGAATGGGGAAAAATAATTGACTTAATTCTAGGTTTCTTAAAATTCTCGGAGGATGTATTTCTTATATTTATTTTAACTTTCCTATATTTAACTTGCTTATCCTAATTGTATCCTAAATTCCAGATATTCAGATTGGGCTCGTCCGAATATTTCTGAGTCAGGTTCAGTTCTCGTCGGATTGGGCTCGTCCGAATAATTCTGGGGGTTATGTGAAGGCTATTGTTTCTTGATGTTACTGGGGCTTGATTAGTTGGATTCTGGTAGATATTTTTAGGCTATTGGTTCTTGATATTGCTCAGGTAAGAGTGGGGTCGCTATCTCATCGAAGGTCGCCTACAATGTCCCTTCGCCTTGCTCCGTTACGTTAGGCTGTCAATCTTGTAGTTAGCTCTAGTTGGGTGGGGTCGCAAGGTCCCAACGAGGTTAGCCTGTAATGTCCCTCGCCATGCCCGTTACGTTAGGCTGTGTCTATGTGCTTAAAATCTTGAGGCGAAAGTCGATGATGTTTTTGTTGTTCCGAAGGATGTCATCGCTGTCAGTAGTTTGTATTGTAATTTCCCTATCTGGTCGATTATATGATTGTGTGGGTGTATTTGCGAAGTAGTGAAGTGTTACCTGATTCTCTTTATACAAAATTACAGCTGTTCGTATTCCCTTTAATTTTTTGAAGTTTGTGTGCATTTCGCATGTGTAATGGATTAGTGTTATTAATGTTTGTGGGTGTACGTTTAAATCTTGTAAATATTTTGTATGTGTGTTTGAATTTGCTATGTGTGTGTGAATTAACTTACTTCGCATGTCTGTCCATGTGTTAGTGCCTATGCCCCTAAATGTGATAACTTCTTTGTCTGTCTTGTTAATTTTACCAATTTGTGTTATAAGCGTTTGTCGTTTCCAAGAACTTGTACATTTTTCGGCACCTGTAAACGTACCTGTTGACTTTCCTGAGGTGTAGAACCAAAAATATCTCTCCTCTTCCTCTTCAGTTAGAAGCGCGTCAAAGTGCGTTCTCAAGATCCTCCTGCTAGAGTCCATATATTTTGTTTTTGTTTGTGTATATATCACTGCGGCGGTTTCCTTGACTTCTGCGAACACTTGTACATCTTTCTCAAAATTTTCTAATGTCTTTTCTTTGGTCGAATCTTGTTCGTTGTTTTCCCACGTTTGTATTTCTACTATTGTTATTTCTTCCTTTACCTTTTCTTTAATTATTTCTACGGATGCTGTTTCTATTTGTACTGGTTCCCCAGCTGTTTTATTTTCGCTTGTGTCCTTTTTATTGAATAATTCATCCATCATCTTTTTATTTTCTTGTTTACACTCATCCATTTTGTTCCCTAATTTTTCATATGTGCTGTCTATTTTGTTCTCTAATCTTTGCAAATTTTTCTCTAATAACAATCTGATCTGTTCGATGAACTCCTTTTGTTCTGGCCTCAGATTCTTTCCTAGTTCTGCAGGCGATTCGTCTTCTCTTCCGCTGGCTGATTCATGACGGACTGTTGAAACGCTTCTGGATCTTGTATTCATCTTGCAGGTTTTTTATATTTTTATAGATACACACAATAATAATAAAACAAAAGCGATGTGTCGTTTGGATACGACCCCTGTACAATATGTTGTAAAAATGTTTGTAATAAAATATTTGACCTGTGTTTTTAATTTATATGGCAGTGAATAAATAATTTCAATTATACCCTGTGTTTATTTATTTAACATCGATCATCAATTCGTGGAAGAGCACATACACAAATACGTAAATCAAATACACATCTTTCTTTTTATGTTTTTATTATACAATTATTTTATTTTAAAAAAATAATGTCCTCCACTTCTTTAAATCCTCGGAGATGAGCTGAAAAAAATGCCGTACGTGTACTCTGTAGGTTATTCGAATGGCCCCAAAACGTTGGTGCGCCAGAATGCTATAGGGGGGTTGTGTGCTTATAATACCCCTAGCAGTTAAAGTTCTTAAAGAGCAATGAGACTAATTGAATTCAAATAAAAAAAAAACTTAAAAATTAAGAGAGAAATGTTAACCAAATTAAGTTTATGAACGCTAATATTATGCAAGTGAAAGTTTAATCTAAAATTATTGCTAACTGTATATGTGGGTCTAAGTTAATAATTCAATGAAAAGGTGACTATCACTGCGGTATTAAATTTGAACTGTACTAAATTTCGCGCTTGAAATTGACTTCCTATCGCTTATATTTTGACCAATGATCTATTTCTAATAGGAGAAGGGGTTGTTTCCGGCATTCTACAATGAATTATGTGAGTATACAATAACGCCAGTGCGCGCTTCGTTAAATTTTATCTCAGGGCCGTTGCTGGGGTTCCGCGGGAATACCTACTGCTCAGAGTGACTTACGCAATACCTGTTATTCTTACGGGATCCTAGGACTCCTGTTGTGAACACGTTGTGGGCTGCTGCTAGTACCTATAGAAATTTAATGATGTGTCTCCACAAATTTACGATGGATGCCAGTTCAAAATACAAATAATAAACACAATGGTAGGTATAACTTCTAATTCTTTATATATTTAAATCCACTTGTTACATTCACATTTAATCAAATGAGTTATGTTTGTAGATAGAGTATATTCATCATAAGACAACAATAAAATTAATGAGAAACAATTTATGACATGGAGAGATAATGTACACAGATCCACCTAATCGTGCAAATTTCCCAAAGCGGGTAAACGCATCTGTTGCGAGTGCAAATATGAATGAACTGAATGTGCACTTAATTATGGTTAAAAATTTTTATGAAAACAATCTGTTCAATTCTAGGATATTAATTCTGACTGGAGACAAACAAATCTATTGTAAAGGTTAGCTATTTATATTATTTTATCTAAATCTGAGCAATGTATAGAGCTACTTGTTTACCAATATAGGTTAGGTTTCATTTCCTTTGATGTGACTGACTGTATGTTAAATATTGACTTTAATATTTAGTTAATTTTAACGAAAGACAATTTATTGATATGTGAATTCTAAATTTTTGATTTCTAATGACTATTATACTACTTTTAAAGTACTGACATTGATTTTAATCTTCGTAAAAACACGAATTACAAGATAGTTTGACGTAAATATTGTTACTTGAAAGCTGAACCTTTTTATGGTTTGTTAATACTTGTAAACATATCACGATACCTTCATCTAAACATATTTAAATGTCCTTTAGCTATATGGTGGCTTCCTTGAGCGACAGGAATGGGAATTTCGGCTGGTTACTCCCTGGAATCTTTCTGTATCAGGAATGGATGGGTCTCAGGATTTGATGGTCAGGTACCGCCTGCGGGAATCTCGTTCGTAGGACGGAGTACAGGATCGCCGAATCCGCTTCGGTATTGTGCAGTATCTTAAACTTCAAGTAACGACAGCAGCAGGTCTCGATGTTGCATATATGCGTACAGGTGAGTTAATTTTTCCTGTGCGTTAATGTATTGATATTTATTCTTGTGTCCGTCTCGGAGTTTTTTTTCCTTTCTTGGTTATGTTCTCTGTTGATATCTCTTTCTCTTTTCTAGCACGTGGACTTTATGTTCGTGCTATTTTATCGATAAAGCACGGCAGTTGCTTCACCGACGGTGATACAGGTTCGACGATTGACAGGACGCCTATCTAGCCGGCGTTGAGGTTTCGCCGCACTGGAGTTTATATCGACTTGTCGGTTTGATTGATATTCGTCTATTCACGGATGTTTTTTTTTTATGATCTCTGATGTTGCACTATTGGTGGATGTATCTCTAATCATCTTGTGAATGAATGTCTACCTATTTTATATGCTACAGTAGTCTATTGTTTAACGCCTCGAACCCAAAGCAGTTGTACAATACAATTTTATTAATTGTTATTATTTTGTGTATCTAAACGTGATTTGGATACTGTTTAATAGTTTTTCTATATTTATGACTAATAAAAAAAAATATTTATAGTGCGTATAATTTTTGAATGCTCATATTTGTATTTTTGATGCGTCTGACAGATTTAGCGTCGGTTTTTGAAAAATCAGTACAGTCATGTACAAAAAAATAATGAAATTTTCTAATTTTTTGGATTTTATCCAAAAATAAGGATATTAATAGATTATGTGGACCTGGTTTACAAATAATCTTAAAATTTAAATACATATAAATTCATTTCCGTTTTTTACTTGATTAAAATCCGTTCATTCATAATATAATGCCTGCTGTGTATATTAAATTTCCAAATTTAAGTCAAATTCATATTATATAGTCATTTTGGTTTAAATTGCTTAAAAGCTTATCAAAACTTTATCAAGTCAGTTATATCTTGCCATTCAAGGAATTATATTAACATTTCTAAATGCGCTTAATTGTACCAAGTGCTCGCTTAATTTTTGGATTTCAAATAACATTTTAGTTTTGACAGTAATTAATTGTTAATAACTTTATTCAAATAGGGCATCTATTTATGTACACAACTCATATTGTTAATTTGCCATACATACTTATTCAAAATATTAATGTTTGACATTTCTTACTGAAGCTACTCGGCCTAAATTTGAAAAGATGCTTTCGATAATTATGCATTAGTAAGGGCGTAATTCATGACAATTCCTAATCATAACTGTGCTGTGATATTTGTTGTTAATGTATTTACCATCAGATATCAGGCAATTATATATACTAAAAGCCGAGTAGCCAATGGCAACCAAACCCGGTCAAAATCGACGAAAATTGGGTACGCGGGGCGCAGAACTCGTCTCTGGATACGCAAAATTGAAAGCTGCCCTTTGGCGTGAAGTTACCGACGACCTTGAATTGTTCCTCGTCGAAGAGTTTTTCCTTCTAAGTGGAGCGTGTGCAGAGATACGGGCTTTTAAAGAGGAGCCTGCACTCGATGTTTTAACAGAAAAGTGGCTTACGTCATGACGATTCACGTGACAACCGATCAAAATCGTAAAAATGTCAGGTATGACAGGCACGCGCGAAAGAATTGTAAAAGTTTCACATTGACGAAGAAATTTCAGGCCGTCGAGGTTTAGAGTGCGGAAAGAGGGTTGGAAACGAAAATAGTGGACTTTTCCGCGACGATTGAGTGCACTGTCCACGTGCCAAATCTGTCGCTGTGGAAGGTGCGATTCATTTAAAGCTTTTCTGCAGGGTAAAAAAATCTCGCGATGACGAGTTTGCGTGTCATTAATGACTATATATATATTCACGTTCATCCATCGATTGTCAAGTTTAAATGTCAGAAGGCCGACAAATAAAGGGATTATGAAGGAAATGTGGTACCTTTCAGACACGTATTAGTGTTATTATTATCAAATTGTTACTATTTCTTTTTTATTTATGAATATATGAACAATGCCGACGGATATGATAAAATAAACTTAAAGTGTATTATCGCACGTAAGTACAGTGACAAATATAACGATCTTTCTATATTTTATTAAGATATATTAAATACAAATTATATATGTCATCGAAATGTCGTCACTTCTCGCGAAAGAAGTACCGAAGCAAACCTAAATAAAGAATCATCTGAGTTTTCTTTATTTGTCAGATGTGTCCGAAACACTTCGAAATAACATAAATACATCAAATATGTAAAATTCCCATAAGCATTTATGTAATTTCGTTTATCAATTCAGTTATAAAAGCAAGCATTTAAAGTATGCGACTATGCGGATTGGCACAAACTAATCAGAAGTACATTTTCGGTTAAATGGTATTAGGAGCCAGCAAGATTTTTGATTGGGTTTTACAAAGTACATATATATACTATTAAAGCGTAATATGAAAATTAATTAATTCTCTCAATGACCTGTAAGTTTAAAACATGTTTTGTTAAAGTTCATCATGTTATGTTGTTAATTTCATTTGACAATTGGAAAGACAATTTGGTTAAGCACTGTCCGTCTGACATTTCGATCTCACAAGTTTATGTGTGAACGAATACACTACGACGAAGTATTGTCACGATGACAGGTGGAACGACAATTTGGTTAAACATCAACTTTTCATTGTCGTATAAGTGTCACGATGACAGTCTGTCAAAAAATTTGAAGTATACACTATTTTTATCATAAACTTGACACAAGGCATGGTACTACCAATTTTATAGAACGAATAACATGAAACAACATTTAAATGCCGAACCGTCTTGGTTTTTTTTTTTGTCTGTCGACGTTCACCTTGGCCTAGAAGCACACAGTTAGACAATTAGACTTAGCAATCAGTAAAAACATTAACAAAACCATAAAGATAGAAACTGAAAGTGTCATGAGCTCTGATCACAATCCAATTATAATAACTTGCAGCGAAGACATAACCGAAAGAACATATCACACCTTCAAGACAGACTGGGCCGGCTACAAAACAGAACTAGAACAAACCATCACTGCAGTTCCTAAAGTACAAAACACTGCAGAATTAGAACAGAACATAAAATCACTACAAGATAAAATAACAAACGCTGTTAAAAATAACACCATCAAAATAGAAAGGATATATAAATCAGGTAGTCTACCACATCATATTAAAGAACTAATAAAGGAAAAGAACAGAGCTAGGAGAAGACAAAACTATACTAAACAACCTTCAACATCAAGTACATAAGGAATTACTGGAACTGAAAAATGTAGAATGGCAAAGAACACTCGAAGAAATAGGTGCAGACCCCTCTAAGACATGGAAAATAATCAAGGCAATCAAAAGAGAACAAATACAAATCCCACCACTTCAATTCAATAACTTCACACAAGTCACAGCAGAAGAAAAAGCAGAAGCTCTAGCGGAATCACTAGAAGAGCAATTCACTCCCAACTGGGATGAAGTAGACATGCAACACGTAGTGCAGATTCACAAAGTAGTAAGCAGAAAAATACGTGAACCCCACTCCCCTAGCAACGACCCAGTCACAGCCGAGAACCTAAAAGCAATCCTTAAAGCATTGAATCCCAAAAAAGCTCCTGGTATAGACAACATCACCAACAGATCACTACAAAACCTCCCACCAAAAGCAATAATGTCAATTCTAGCAATAGCAAACTCCGTTATCAGACTCCAAACATTCCCAAAGATAGGGAAACATGCCAAAGTAATAGTTATACCTAAACCAGGAAAACCAAAAACAATACCAAGCAGCTACAGGCCCATAAGCCTGTTACCATCCATTAGCAAAGTGATAGAAAAAATAATCCTACAGAAGATAAAGTACCACTCTGACAATCAAGACATAATACCAGAAGATCAACATGGGTTTAGAGAAGAACATTCAACGATAACACAACTTTCAAGAATCACTGAGATTATCCAAGAAGGATTCAACAAAAATCAAGTGACAGCAGATGTATTTCTCGACATAGCAAGGCATTTGATAAAGTCTAGAGGCAGGGACTCATATATAAAATGATAATACACAATTACCCAACACACATCATAAAAATCACGAACAGTTTTTTCCAAGGACGCTGCTTTCAAGTTAGCATCCAGAACACACTTTCCTCAATAAAACATCCAACAGCGGGAGTCCCCCAGGGCTCATGCCTGTCACCTCACCTATATACAATATTTACAGCCGACATACCAGTATCAAATCCTACAAGATATTTAAATACGGCCACCTTTGCAGATGATACGGCACTGCTCTCAACATCAAGATGTCCGACGAACGCGGTACAGGAACTCCAAACGCACCTAGACAACACGATAAAATGGTTCAAACAATGGAGGACAACAATAAACGAAGACAAATCCCAAGCAATAATCTTTCAAAGGAATCGGATAATAACAGACAACGAAATAACCATCAACAACAACACTATACCATGGAGTAGAGAAATTAAATACCTGGGAATATACCTGGATATAAAGCTCAATTATGACACACACATAGCAAAAACGATAACCAAAACCAAACAAACAAGATGTCAACTATGGCCTCTTATAGGCAGAAAAAGCCAGCTGAACACGAACAACAAAATTCTACTTTACAAACAAGTATTACGTCCAATATTCACATATGCATGCCCAATATGGGTATATATGTGCAAGACCAACATCAAAAAACTGCAAATAATACAAAACACCAGTCTTAGAATGATACTAAATGCTCCATGGTATATGAGAAATAATCAAATAATGAATGAAACAAATACCCCAACCATTATTGACTACATCAAGGAAAGAGCGCTCAGTTTCTATAACCAGATAGAAAACCACTCAAATCAAAATCTTAAATGAGCACTTGCATATGATGGAAATGAAAATTTCAAACACAAAAGATATAAAATGGTTCTACTTTAATTCTTAATCAAAATAAAGATAAACAATAGCTAATCAAATTCAACTCCAACATTCCAAGATTCACCGCACTCAGATGAAGAGTAAAAGACTAAATAGTCTAACTCAAAGCCACAATAAAGAAGAAGAAGAAGAAGATGCACACAATTGATACAAAACCTGAATGTCAACAAATTTTTTCTAAATATCAGCGTTCAGTAAATTATATAGAAATGTTGTTCGCTTTGTGGGCAAAGTCTTAATAAATAAATTCATTTCCCACTGATTATAAATGTCACAATAATATTTAATTTATTTCTAAGAGACATTTTGCTTAATATGCGTCTTCATTCATAAACAAGAACAAACTGAACTGCGGTTGTAATTACTCTACAATGTCGGTCATTCGGGTACAGTTTCCAATATCGTAGTTTTAAAAATTAAAGCAAAGGCGCGATTAATAACATTTAACGTCCACTGAAAGAAATATTATATCAATTATTATTATTATTACTATTGTATCGGTCATTTATCGTATCTTTAATGTCTTGGACACATCTCTGTCATCTTTCTACATACAAATATACATACTGCGTCTTTAATTTACATTTAGAGTAGCTTATGATATCAATATTAATTTGGGAATACTGTGCTACAGTAATGCTTTTCATTTTGACTACTGTCATAGTTAAGTCAATTTATTGAAAAGTTCCACAGTGTTTTCAAATTAATATTGAAATCGTAGGTTATTCTAAAAAAAATTAATTGAAGGCACGGTATGTCTACAATGACATTCAATTTGACAATTCATTCTCGCAATAGATCGAACTGTCACCACGATGACAGTATGCAAGAAAATTTAACGTATGGGCAACTTTTATCATAAAACTTGAGACAAATAGAGTTAGAGTACTACCAAATTTAAAAAAGAAAGAAATTTATATATGATACAACAAATCTTGATCATACAACCATCTTAGGTTACATGGAATAACAAAAAGAGCAAGTATTCTATTAAATTAATGTGTCCTAAATAAAAAAAAAAGGGGGGGAAGAGTAAATTGAATAATCAGCACTTGATGACTTATATCGACATTTTATGACAAACATTATGGAGCACTGATGAGCTTGATTATTTGCAACGAACGTCATATAAATTTATTTCTATTGACTATTGTCCCGGAAGCCCTACGTTAATTGTAATTCAAAGAAACGAATACATCATGCACACATATCACCTTTAATCTAACGATTTAAAGGGTAATGTAATTACTATTTTAAACATGGAACTACTACTATATATAAAGAGAATGCGATTTAAAAATTTATCATACATGGTAATTCACTAATTATCAGTTACTTTAAGATCGAGATCTACTTTATTACACAAAAGCATCCCTTCCTTAGAAAAAATAACTTAAGCATTACGCCCCAGATGCTGATCAAAATTGGTGAACATAGTATATTATTAAACTAAAATTAAGTAACAGTTAAAGGGTGTAGCCATCTTTACTCATCTATTATTATTTTAACACCGATATATTTAACTAGAGCATACGCGAAATGTTGGTCAACTCAACATTCACGTTAGGTGACTTAAATGTTACATGAAACGTCAGAATTGTCAGAAAAAGTCCATCTGACTTTTGATTAATGTTGGCAATTTCACAAAAATGTAATTGCAGGTTATAAAACGTCAAAACGATCAATCGATTTCAGTTCGTGATGAAATCTGAACTGCTTTCATGATGACAATTATTTAAAAAAAAAAAGGTTAAACACCCTGACATCTGTCTGATATTTCATGGTTCATGTTTTTAAGCTTCATCGATATTTATTGTAGACCTTGACACAAAAAGATATGAAATTACAAATTTTATACAGCGAAATGACTAAAATATGAATAGAAAAGTGCTATCAGATCCATTTTAGTTTTGCCTATATACCGTGCCTTCAAATACTTTCCGCATTAGAGACCCGCCATGCTTTTTTTTTAATGGTTGGTGACAGTGCATAATTTTAATAGTTTGGTTATGTCATATAAATAATAATAGGCGTCTATAATTTGAATTTAAGTATGACAACTGTCAGAATTTGAAGTTTTCAAAAAATTAGCATGTACACCAACATTGATTACTTAAAAACTTCAAAAACAGCCTACTCTAATGCGGAAAGTATTTGACGGCACGGTATTAGACAATTACCTTAAAATATGATTTATATTATTATTACTAGGTGACAGACGAATCAAATTCCAATGTAATGACAATTGTTTTGTAACTATTCAATTTACTAAAGTAAATATTCCGGTCTAATTCAACAATTACTTCTACTAAATAGTTTGATTGTCAGTAGAAAGTTTGAAGTATGGGCAGCGTTCAATCATTTAATGCGATATGTTTGAAAATACACCATTAAATCAAACATTCTGATGATGGTTGATGATGATCGTGTCCCAGGCTGGTGGCTCTTATTTCGATGGATTGGTTGTAATCATGAACTACCTTTTTGTGTTATTTTTCCTTAAATACATAATAAAAATCACAAAATGATCCAACAATTACAAATTATATTCTTTTTACAATGTGTGTAAGCAAAATGTTTACACAGATATTCCAACGTCGGTCAGTATTATTTTTGGTTATTGTTTTTAGTTCAACTACCAGCGTCACTACTACATATTTAAATTATAATAGGATCGTCTCAGCAACCGACATAGCCAGAGCACGATCTACAGGCGACGACTCAATGCCACTGCAAACTCACTTTGACAGGAACAATTTCAGAGCAGACAAATGAAACTAATTATTAATATGGAAGCCAGTTATAAATTCACTATTATAAATAAAAGTAATAAGTCATACTTATTCTATACCAACATTTTATTTAAAACTTGATTCTTCTGTGTAATGGGCATGCATTGTTCACAAATTTGCATTATAACAAAGCTCAAAAGGTATGTCAAAAGTATGTTTGCGGGCCATGATAATTGGCAGGTTAAATTATGCAAAATTAAAATAAATCTGATATTACATTTTCAATAATGATTTAGTCCTTTCATTGTGTAAAACTAATAAAACTATGAATCTTTTAGTGTCAAGTCTTAGTATTACGCTAAATAGCACCTAAATTTCAAACTCCAACAACGAAAAGTCAGACTGACGTTAAGATGCTTTAAATTGTCGTTCCACCTGTCACCGTGACAGTACTTCGTGGACAAAAATATACGTCTATACAAGGTGTGCCAAAAGTTTAGAAAATCAAAAATGATTTTTTTTGGCGTTTTACAGCGAACTGTAATAAAATTGTAAGCGGACGCGAAAGGCGATTCAAGCTCGAAGAGATTGATGGACAGCTAGTTCTCCTTAATATTAGCCGACGGCCGTTTCGTGTTAATTTCTTGGGAAAAGACGGCTTAACCGAATCACCATGGTTACCGCCCGAACCGTCAAAATCGACGAAAATTGGTTGCACGGGGCGCGCTTTGTCACCTTTGAGAGGGAATCGAGGGTGTCGTGCGCGTCGTTTAAGCTTAGAACGCACCTTCCTTTTACAAGTAGGCTATTTTTCGGCCCTCCGGGCGGACGGGTTCCCGAGAATCGAGGCCTTCAAGAGGAGCCCGCAAATATTTTGTAACATAAAAATGGCTTACGTACTTAAAAATGCAGTAGTGGTCATCAAAAAGAGACATTTCGCTAATCTGACAGCTCCAACGAAAAATTTTGCATGTTTGACTTTTAAGCCTTATATTCCGAATTTTGAAGTTTTTGACGGCCCAACAAGGTACATAATCGAAAAGTCAGACATTTTTGAACCGATCGCATTCCTATTCCAACTTCATCGACATACGATATCGATAGGACGAGTGATTTAAATTCCTCATGCAGACGGACATCGTAGAAAAATGGCCGAAATACGCCAGAAATACATGTACACAATAAATCAAGTGCAATGCTCATAACATGTAATGTACACACACATACATTCATGTGCACTTTCCGTGAATATATTATATATCGGTAGCTTGACTTAACATTTTTACATACAGGCTGATATCTCTTAATTACTATAAATTTGAATTTTAAAATACGATAATTCCAGAACGCGTATGCCCAGTTTCCTTAATGTAATTATTAACGTCAGAATAGGTTCATGGCATATAAACACACATAATATATTTAGTTTTAGGACACGGACAAGGCACTAAATTAATTATTTGAACACAATTAAAACGTTTTTTATAACCTTTTAAAGATTACAAGTCTATTTTCTCTGAGATTTAAAAAAAAATTGCAGATTTCAACATAGAGTCAAGCCTACATATAAATATGGCAGTTGAACAAACTATTTACATTAGGTCGATAGCCCAATGGCAAGATTGACGGCTTCTTAATACAATGACTTTGCCGGGTCGGGTTCGAACCCAGGCCGGGGCAAAACATTTTTTTTTTCGAATGCGATATTGTGTATTTATTTCGAATATTTTACCGGCAATTTATAAGAGAAGACGCCGGACTTCTCGACATAATTTTCCCGGTCGATGAAATAATCATTCGCATATACAGCATGATTTTTTCTTATAATTTTTATAAATTCCATTTAAAATACAATAATTCTAAAACGGGTATGCCGTTTTCTTAAGGGAAAAAATAATGCTTTTAACATTTATGTGCCCCTACGAAATAATTATTTAAATAATTACGCACTGCGCAGTGGGTGGAGCCAAATCAACTTTTTCTTCTGATTAAGGTAAAACTCGGTACTCGGGGGCTCTTGGTGTCGGTGATCTCAAGCCCAATGTCAAAATTTCAAAAAAAAAATGGTGCATCTAATATGGCGGAAGAGTTTTTTGAAAACTGACGTATGAATGTGAAATTTTAGATACGGGGGTGTCTTAGGTCGCCGATCACGAATCGAAAGTCAAAATGTCAAAAAAAAAAACAAAATGGCCGAAGTTTTTTGAAAATTGACGTATGAATGTGAAATTTTAGATACGGGGGTGTCTTAGGTCGCCGATCACGAATCCAAAGTCAAAATGTCAAAAAAAACAAAATGGCGGAAGTTTTTTGAAAATTGACGTATGAATGTGAAATTTTAGGTACGGGGGTGTCTTAGATCGCCGATCACAAATCGAAAGTCAAAATGTCAAAAAAAAACAAAATGGCGGAAGTTTTTTGAAAATTGACGTATGAATGTGAAATTTTAGGTACGGGGGTGTCTTAGGTCGCCGATTACGAATCGAAAGTCAAAATGTCAAAAAAAAACAAAATGGCGGAAGTTTTTTGAAAATTGACGTATGAATGTGAAATTTTAGATACAGGGGTGTCTTAGGTCGCCGATCACGAATCCAAAGTCAAAATGTCAAAAAAAAAATGGCGGACGAGTTTTTTGAAAATTGACGTATGAATGTCAAATTTTAGATACGGGGGTTTTGGGGGTCGCTGATCATGATTCCAAAGTCAAAATGTCAAAAAAATCAAAATGGCGGACCAGTTTTTTGAAAACTGACGTATGAATGTGAAATTTTAGATGCGGGGGTGTCTTAGGTCGCCCATCACCAATCCATAGTCAAAATGTCAAAAAAAGAAAATGGCGGACGGGTTTTTTGAAAATTGACGTATGAATGTGAAATTTTAGATACGGGGGTATGTGCGGACGCCGATCACAAATCCAAAGTCAAAATGTCAAAAAAAACAAAACGGCGGAGGAATTTTTTGAAAATTGTCGTATGAATGTGAAATTTTAGATACGAGGGTGTGTGCGGACGCCGATTACAAATCCAAAGTCAAAATGTCGAAAACAACAAAATGTCGGAAAAGTTTTTTGAAAATTGACGTATAAATGCGAAATTTTAGATGCGGGGGTGTCTGCGGACGCCGATCACCAATCCATAGTCAAAATGTCAAAAAATAGAAAATGGCGGAAAAGTTTTTTGAAAATTGACGTATAAATGCGAAATTTTAGATACGGGGGTGTCTGCGGACGCCGATCACCAATCCATAGTCAAAATGTCAAAAAAAAAATGGCGACAGAATTTTTGAAAATTGACGTATGAATATAAAATTTTAGATACGGGGGTGTGTGCGGACGCCGATTACAAATCCAAAGTCAAAATGTCAAAGAACAAAATGGCGGACGGGTTTTTTGAAAATTGACGTATGAATGTGAAATTTTAGATACGGGGGTGTGTGCGGACGCCGATTATAAATCCAAAGTCAAAATGTCCAATAAAACAAAATGGCGCAAGAGTTTTTTGAAAATTGATGAATGTGAAATTCTGGATACGGGGGTGCTTGTAGTCGTTTATTACGTCTTCAATTTGGCGATTCTTCGAAACGTGATTGAACAGGGCTTAAATTTAATACTTCATTTTTTCTTAACGACAGTAGATTCGAAAACATCAGAATGGTATTGTACACTGTCTCAATGAAAATGTTGCGCTCTTTGAGCTCATTTTTTCTTTCGATACTTTAACATGACATGTTTAACAATAAATTACCTTTCTCGCTCTTGAGTGGGTACCAGTTTGTGTCAAAATAGTTTTTAATATACTATTGGCCTCACAAAATTTATGTATGTACAGGGGTGTTTCAAAAGTTTATAAAAGTGGACATTCTAAAAAGCGTCATGCCAGTGATCGCTTTTTACAGGAAAGGCGCTTCAATAGGGCTTCACTTTAAAACTTGGGCCTTTTCCTTTTATTATTATTTCGTGCTCCTTTATTAACGATAGTTGATTTTGAAAAGGTTAACAGGCTTTTACACTTTCACATCAAAGTAGTATTGTAAACTGTCTTAATCAACATGTTGGACTTTTTGATGTCATTATGCTTTTGGATACCTTAACATGACATGTTAAACATTAATTTACCTTTCTCGCTCTTGAGTGTGTACCGCTTTGTGTAAAAAAACCATTCGAGGAGAATTTTAAATAAAATATACTAATGGCTTCACGTAATATATGTATATACAGGGATGCGTCAAAAGTTAATAAAAGCAGACATTCTAAAAGGCGTCATGACAGTGATTGCTTTTTACACGAAACTATAAAAAAGCTGTAAGCGGACGCGAAAAAGGCGATTCAAACTAAAAGAAATTGATGAACCCGCTGTAAGCGGACGGACCCGCTGTAAGCGGACGTTATAGCTAGTTATATATACTAATAGCTGAGTAGCCCATGGCAACCAAACGACCCGAAAAATCGACGAAAATTGGGTGCACGGGGCGGGCAACTCCTCTCTGGATACGCCAAATTAAGGGCTGTCTTTTGGCATGTTGGTAGGGGCGACATTGAATTTCCGGACGTCGAAGAGATTTTCTTCTCAAGTGGAGCGTGTGCAGAGATATCGCCCGTTGAAGAGGAGCGTGCACTCGGTGTTTTAACAGAAAAATGGCTTACGTCATCATGACGATTCACGTGACAATCAAAATAAATCTCGGGAAACGTCAAACTAGCAAGTTGTAGCTACAGATTCACTTTTAAGATTGAAATACGAAATTTTGAAGGTTGCGAGCGCCCAACAACACCCGAGGTTTTAAAGAACGGCCTGCTCGGGGTCTCTTACATGCTTATTTCGAGTCGACAAACGCACGCAAACAAGGGCACGAGCACTTTCAAATTCGTTTGCAGACAGATTTCGTAAGAAAAATGGCCGAAATACGTCACAGATTCAATGTACATGTGATTCAATGTACTACGGTCGGGTATCAGATTAATTTATATCGGGTCCGGCATCTCAATCTCGACATAATACATCCGCTTGACTTAACATTTTTATAGATATACAGGTTGATTATTGTTCTTTTAATGATTATATATTTGCATTATTAAAATACTTTAATTCCAGAACGCGTACGCGTTAATGGGGAAAAAGATAGCTTTTAACTTTTATGTGCCCTTATGACAACGATTACGCATACATGCAGAGTGGGCGCAGCTACCTGAAATTAATTACTCTCTTCTGATTAAAGTAAAATTCGGCACCTGGGAGTCTTTGTGGTATCATTGATCACGTATCCAAAGTCGAAATGTCAAAAGAAAACAAAATGGACGAAGGATTTTTTGAAAATTGACGTATAAATGTGAAATTTTAGATACGAAGGTGTCTTAAGTCGCCGATCACAAATCCAAAATCAAAATGTCATAAAAAAACAAAATGGCGGGTGATTTTTTGAAAATTGACGTATGAATGTAAAATTTTAGATACGAGGGTTTTGGGGGTCGCCGATCAAGATTCCAAAGTCAAAATGTCAAAAAAAAACAAAATGGCGGAAGATTTTTTGAAAATTGACGTATCAATGTAAAATTTTAGATACGGGGGTTTTGGGGGTCGCCGATCACGATTCCAAAGTCAAAATGTCAAAAAAAACAAAATGGCGGATGAATTTTTTGAAAATTGACGTATCAATGTAAAATTTTAGATACGGGGGTTTTGGGGGTCGCCGATCACGATTCCAAAGTCGAAATGTCAAAAAAAACAAAATGGCGGATGAATTTTTTGAAAATTGACGTATCAATGTAAAATTTTAGATACGGGGATTTTGGGGGTCGCCGATCACGATTCCATAGTCAAAATGTCAAAAAAAAAAACAAAATGGCGGAAGATTTGTTGAAAATTGACGTATCAATGTAAAATTTTAGATACGGGGGTTTTGGGGGTCGCCGATCACGATTCCAAAGTTAAAATATCAAAAAAAGCAAAATGGCGTAAGATTTTTTTGAAAATTAACGTATCAATGTAAAATTTTAAATACGTGGGTTTTGGAGGTCGCCGATCACGATTCCAAAGTCAAAATGTCAAAAAAAAACAAAATGGCGGATGAATTTTTTGAAAATTGACGTATCAATGTAAAATTTTAGATACGGGGGTTTTGGGGGTCGCCGATCACGATTCCAAAGTCAAAATGTCAAAAAAAAAAATGGCGGAAGATTTTTTGAAAATTAACGTATCAATGTAAAATTTTAGATACGGGGGTTTTGGAGGTCGCCGATCACGATTCCAAAGTGAAAATGTCAAAAAAAAAAACAAAATGGTCAAAGGATTTTTTGAAAATTGACGTATAAATGTGAAATTTTAGATACGAGGGTGTCTTAATTCGCCGATCACAAATCTAAAATCAAAATGTCATAAAAAAACAAAATGGCGGACGATTTTTTTGAAAATTGACGTATGAATGTAAAATTTTAGATACGGGGGTTTTGGGTGTCGCCGATCACGATTCCAAAGTCAAAATGTCAAAAAAAAACAAAATGACGCAAGATTTTTTTGAAAATTAACGTATCAATGTAAAATTTTAGATACGGGGGTTTTGGAGGTCGCCGATCACGATTCCAAAGTCAAAATGTCAAAAAAAGACAAAATGGCCAAAGGATTTTTTGAAAATTGACGTATAAATGTGAAATTTCAGATACGAGGGTGTCTTAAGTCGCCGATCACAAATCCAAAATCAGAATGTCATAAAAACAAAATGGCGGGTGAATTTTTTGAAAATTGACGTATGAATGTAAAATTTTAGATACGGGGGTTTTGGGGGTGGCCGATCACGATTACAAAGTCAAAATGTCAAAAAAAACAAAATGGCGGAAGATTTTTTGAAAATTGACGTATGAATGTAAAATTTTAGATACGGGGGTTTTGGGGGTCGCCGATCACGATTCCAAAGTCAAAATGTCAAAAAAAAACAAAATGGCGAAAGATTTTTT
Source organism: Amphimallon solstitiale (assembly GCA_963170755.1). Taxonomy (NCBI): domain Eukaryota; kingdom Metazoa; phylum Arthropoda; class Insecta; order Coleoptera; family Scarabaeidae; genus Amphimallon; species Amphimallon solstitiale. The sequence continues at coordinate 33,431,266 of OY720685.1, read as the reverse complement.
TGAAAATTGACCTATTAATGTAAAATTTTAGATACGGAGGTTTTGGGGGTCGCCGATCACGATTCCAAAGTTAAAATATCAAAAAAAGCAAAACGGCGAAAATTTTTTTTGAAAATTGACGTATGAATGTAAAATTTTAGATACGGGAGTTTTGGGCGTCGCCGATCACGATTCCAAAGCCAAAATGTCAAAAAAAAAACAAAATGGCGGAAGATTTTTTGAAAATTGACGTATGAATGTAAAATTTTAAATACGGGGGTTTTGGGGGTCGCCGATCACGATTCCAAAGTCAAAATGTCAAAAAAAAACAAAATGGCGAAAGATTTTTTTAGAAAATTGATGTATGAATGTAAAATTTTAGGTACGGGGGTTTTGGGGGTCGCCGATCACGATTCCAAAGTCAAAATGTCAAAAAAAAAACAAAATGGCGGAAGATTTTTTGAAAATTGACGTATGAATGTGAAATTTTAGATGCGGGGGCTTTGGGGGTCGCCGATCACGATTCCAAAGTCAAAATGTCAAAAAAAACAAAATGGCGAAAGATTTTTTAGAAAATTGACGTATTAATGTAAAATTTTAGATACGGGGGTTTTGGGGGTCGCCGATGACGATTCCAAAGTCAAAATATCAAAAAAAGCAAAACGGCAAAAAACTTTTTTGAAAATTGACGTATGAATGTAAGATTTTAGATACGGGGGTTTTGGGGGTCGCCGATCACGATTCCAAACTCAAAAAATATCAAAAAAAAACAAAAAGGTGGAAGATTTTTTGAAAATTGACGTATGAATGTGAAATTTTAGAATACGGGAGTTTTGGGGGTCGCCGATCACGATTCCAAAGTCAAAATGTCAAAAAAAACAAAATGGCTAAAGAGTTTTTTGAAAATTAACGTATGATGTGAAAGTTTAGATACGGGGACGTTTGTGGTCGCTTATTACGTCTTCAATTTGGTGATTCTTCGAAACGTGATTGAACAGGGTTTAAATTTAATACTTAATTTTTTCGTATCAACAGTAGATTCGCAAACATCAGAGTCGTATTGTACATTGTCTCAATAAAAATGTTACGCTCACTGAGCTCATTGTTTCTTTCGCGCTCTTGAGTGTGAACCGGTTTGTGTAAAAAAACAGGTCGAGTAGAATTTCAAATAAAATATACTATTGGCTTAAAAAAATATATGTAGGGATGCTTCAAAAGTTTATAAAAGTGGACATTCTGAAAAGCGTCATGCCAGTGATCGCTTTTTACAGGAAAAGCGCTTCAATAGGGCTTCAATTTAAAACTTGGGCATTTTACTTTTATTATTATTTCGTGCACCTTTATTAACGATAGTGGATTTCAAAAAGGTTGACAGGCTTTTACACTTTTGACTTCAAAATAGTATTGTACACTGTCTTAATGAAAATGTTGCGCTTTTTGATATCATTGTGTCTTTGCATACTTTAACACGACTTATATTTAACATTAAATTACCTTTCTCGCTCTTGAGTGTGTACCGACTTATGGCAAAAACAGTTCGAGAAGAATTTTAAATAAAATATCCTATTAGTTTAACAAAATATATGTATATACAGGGGCGCTTCAAAAGTTAATAAAATCGGACATTCTAAAAAGCCATGCCAGTTATCGCTTTTTACAGGAAAAGCGCTTCAATAGGGCTTAAATTTAAAGCTTGGGCTTTTTACTTTTTTTATTATTTCGTGCACCTTTATTAACGACAGTTGATTTTGAAAAGGTTGACAGGCTTTTACACTTTCACATCAAAATAGTATTGAAAACTGTCTTAATGAACATGTTGGGCTTTTTGAACTCATTGTGCCTTTGGATACCTTAACATGACTTATGTTTAACATTAAATTACCTTTCTCGCTCTTGAGTGTGTACCGGTTTTGAGTTAGAAACAGTTCGAGAAGAATTTTAAATAAAACGTCCTATTGGCTCAACAAAATTTATGTATATACTTGGGTGCTTCAAAGGTGTATAAATGTAGACATTCTAAAAAGCGTCATGCCAGTGATCGCTTTTTATAGGAAAGGCGCTTCAATTTAAAACTTGGGCATTTTACTTTTATTATTATTTCGTGCACCTTTATTAACGATAGTGGATTTCAAAAAGGTTGACAGGCTTTTACACTTTTTACTTCAAAATAGTATTGTACACTGTCTTAATAAAAATGTTTCGCTTTTTGATATCATTGTGTCTTTGCATACTTTAACAAGACTTATGTTTAACATTAAATTACCTTTCTCGCTCTTGAGTGTGTACCGACTTATGTCAAAAACAGTTCGAGAAGAATTTTAAATAAAATATCCTATTGGTTTAACAAAATATATGTATATACAGGGGCGCTTCAAAAGTTAATAAAACCGGACATTCTAAAAAGCCATGCCAGTTATCGCTTTTTACAAGAAAAGCGCTTCAATAGGGCTTAAATTTTAAACTTGGGCTTTTTACTTTTATTATTATTTCGTGCACCTTTATTAAAGATAGTGGATTTTGAAAAGGTTGACAGGCTTTTACACTGTCACATCAAAATAGTATTGAAAACTGTCTTAATGAAGATGTTGGGCTTTTTAAACTCATTGTGTCTTTGACTTATGTTTAACATAAAATTACCTTTCTCGCTCTTGAGTGTGTACCGGTTTTGTGTTAGAAACAGTTCGAGAAGAATTTTAAATAAAACGTCCTATTGGCTTAACAAAATATCTGTATATATAGGGGCGCTTCAAAAGTTAATAAAATCCGACATTCTAAAAAGCCATGCCAGTTATCGCTTTTTACAGGAAAAGCGCTTCAGTAGGGCTTAAATTCAAAACTTGGGCTTTTTACTTTTATTATTATTTCGTGCACCTTTATTAACGATAGTGGATTTTGAAAAGGTTGACAGGCTTTTACACTTTCACATCAAAATAGTATTGAAAACTGTCTTAATGAACATGTTGGGCTTTTTGAACTCTTTGTGTCTTTGGATACCTTAACATGACTTATGTTTAACATTAAAATACCTTTGTCGCTCTTGAGTGTGTACCGGTTGTGTTAGAAACAGTTCGAGAAGAATTTTAAATAAAACGTCCTATTGGCTTAACAAAATATATGTATATACTTGGGTGCTTCAAAGGTGTATAAATGTAGACATTCTAAAAAGCGTCATGCCAGTGATCGCTTTTTATAGGAGAGGCGCTTCAATTTAAAACTTGAGCATTTTACTTTTATTATTATTTCGTGCTCCTTTATTAACGATAGTGGATTTCAAAAAGGTTGACAGGCTTTTACACTTTTGACATCAAAATAGTATTGTACACTGTCTTAATAAAAATGTTGCGCTTTTTGATATCATTGTGTCTTTGCATACTTTAACACGACTTATGTTTAACATTAAATTACCTTTCTCGCTCTTGAGTGTGTACCGACTTACGTCAAAAACAGTTCGAGAAGAATTTTAAATGAAATATCCTATTGGTTTAACAAAATATATGTATATACAGGGGCGCTTCAAAAGTTAATAAAATCGGACATTCTAAAAAGCCATGCCAGTTATCGCTTTTTACAAGAAAAGCGCTTCAATAGGGCTTAAATTTAAAACTTGGGCTGTTTACTTTTATTATTATTTCGTGCACCTTTATTAACGATAGTGGATTTCAAAAAGGTTGACAGGCTTTTACACTTTTGATATCAAAATAGTATTGTACACTGTCTTAATAAAAATGTTGCGCTTTTTGATATCATTGTGTCTTTGCATACTTTAACACGACTTATGTTTAACATTAAATTACCTTTCTCGCTCTTGAGTGTGTGCCGACTTATGTCAAAAACAGTTCGAGAAGAATTGTAAATAAAATATCCTATTGATTTAACAAAATATATGTATATACAGGGGCGCTTCAAATGTTAATAAAATCGGACATTCTAAAAAGCCATGCCAGTTATCGCTTTTTACAGGAAAAGCGCTTCAATAGGGCTTAAATTTAAAACTTGAGCTTTTTACTCTTATTATTATTTTGTACTTTTTCATTAACGATAGTGGATTTCGAAAAGATTGATAGGCTATTACACGTTCATATCAAAATGGTATTGTAAACTGTCTTATGAAGATGTTGCGTTTTTTTGTCTTTGAATACTTTAACATGACTTATGTTTAACATTAAATTGCCTTTCTCGCTCTTGAGTGTGTACCGGTTTGTGTCAAAGACAGTTCGAGAAGAATTTTAAATAAAATATCCTATTGGCTTAACAAAATATATGTATATACAGGAGTGCTTCAAAAGTTTATAAAAGTGGACATTCTTAAAAGCGTTTTTTACAGGAAAGGCGCTTCAATAGGGCTTCAATTTAAAACTTGGGCTTTTTACTGTTATTATTATTTTATGCTTTTTTCTTAACGAGAGTAGACTTCGAAAAGATTGACAGGCTTTTACACGTTCACATCAAAATAGTATTGTAAACTGTCTTAATAAAAATGCTGCGCTTTTTGATCTCATTTTGTCCTTGGACACTTTAACACGCCTTATGTTTAACATTAAAATACCTTTCTCACTCTTGAGTGTGTACCGATTTGTGTAAAAAACAATTCGAGAAAAATTTTAAATAAAATATATTGGCTTCACAAAATATATGTATATACCGGGATGCTTTAAAAGTTTATAAAACCGGACATTCTAAAAAGCGTCATGCCAGTGATCGCTTTTTACAGAAAAGGCGCTTCAATTTAAAACTTGGGCTTTTTACTTTTACTTTTATTTTGTGCTCCTTTATTAACGATAGTGGATTTCAAAAGGGTCACACTTTACATCAAAATAATATTGTAAACTGTTTTAATAAAAATGTTGCGCTTTTTGAGCTCATTGTGTCTTTGGATACTTTAACATGGCTTATGATTAACATTAAATTACCTTTCTCGCTCTTGAGTGTGTACCGATTTGTGTCAAAAACAGATCGAGAATAATTTTAAATAAAATATACTCTGCTCTTTTATTAACGATAGTGACTTCGCAAAGGTAGTAAGAAAGTAATATACTTTATAAATTAAATTTACTTAACCCATTCACATACATATTGCTGTGACTTCTTCTATATTGGTTAATAACCAAAAATTGAATTAATAAATTAATGTACTTTAGTAATCTCAGGGTCTAAGTGTGAATTTATTATATTTTTATAACGGGTGATGTGTCGCAGCCTTGTACTTATTGTGAGTCCTAGCTGTGATTGTGATGTTTACTTTCCTTATATCTCCCTGGGATGGGTATAAATAAGTAGATATAGAATGTCAGCACAACTTATTTTATCTTATATATATAAATTTTTACAAAACATTGTTAAATATCATTATTATGCAATACAATACATTATTCATTTCATTACTATATCCAGCCTGTTTCATCTGCGGTACAAGCACCTTGCAATCCTTGATTCTTTATGAAATTGTTAATAATAAATAAAAATAAAATTCACTGTTCTAATCCTTCATGTATGCTCATATTACTAAATTGCCGTTATTCAACTGAAGCGTTATACCTCGTTGAGTCGCCCTGAACCAAGATTTGCACGTCAATCCAGAGCTTACTCAAAGAAGAATTTATTTTAAACCATTTAAACAATATTCTAAATGTTAATTGCTATCCGGAAAGTTTACTAATGCCTCGTTAAACCGCTTTGGACCAAGATTCGCACGTCAATCCAAAGCATGTTCAAAGAAGAATTTATTTTAAATTATTTGAACAATATTCTAAATGTTAATTGCTATCCGGAAAGTTTACTAATGCCTCGTTAAACCGCTTTGGACCAAGATTCGCACGTCAATCCAAAGCATGTTCAAAGAAGAATTTATTTTAATTATTTAAACAAAATTCTAAATGTTAATTGCTATCCGGAAAGTTTACTAATGCCTCGTTAAACCGCTTTGGACCAAGATTCGCACGTCAATCCAAAGCATGTTCAAAGAAGAATTTATTTTTAAATTATTTAAACAAAAATGTTCTAAATTGCGTTGCCCGTGGTTTATGCAACACTCATGAAGGTTCTTTCTTTTATTTATTTTAGAATTGCAAGATGGAGTTTATTTTATAGTGCTTGTACTCACTTTTCTTGGTTATATAACATTTCGAATTCCTCCTGGTAATCCAGTCCCTCCATTTTAATCGAATTTATTGTTGTCGCTTCTGTGCGGTCCAATCCCAGTATTTTTCGCGCCTCTTTGGGTATCTGGTGCGCAGTTATCGTTGCCGCCTTTTACGTCTACCGCGTTTGAATCTTAAGGCGTTTTATGCCTTTAGATCCTTTATTTCTTCGGAGCACCGGTTCAACTATTTTCTTTTTAAGTTTTGAAGAGCTTCTCGTGGACTTCCTATGGACTGACTATTTTCGCCGGTGTGTCGCCTTTTATAACGATAAACATCTGACAAACGGCTTATTTTTGTTTTAAGTCGTTCTTTTAGTTTGAATTTTCGTCTGCTACGCCCCCCGTGTTAATTTCGATAACTATCGAAATTACGTGATCATGTGACCTTGTTCCACCATGTTTGTTATTGTTGTCATTTACATATTTTATACTTTTATTCCATGGACATTTTGAATGATTTTATTTGTTGGTAAGTATTCTTTTATTGTCTTATATTATGTACTGACTAATGCTTTATTTATTTATTTTTAGCCTAAATGTCTTGAAGCATTTGTACGTGGATAAAATTATGTACTATCGCATATTTAGACGTACATTCAACAATGTCCTTTTTTATACTGTAAATATCAGTGAATTTGCGTAGCCAGCATAATGTTTTATTTTCAATGATGTACTAGGCCCCAATATTTACATTCTGGGTGCGTTGGTGTATCTCGAAAACAAGCAAATCATATATCTTTGTATGCGTTTTGGTGTCCCTACGGACGAAAATATAATTGATCTTGTGACCGTGAAATAAGTGGTATATATTTATTTATTTATGTATATAGACCTTTGTTTAATATTGTATTTTTGGTTTTAGCTTGGTCTTTCTTAGAATATATTCGTGTAGAGAAGAGAATAAACAAATCGTGCCTCTTTACGTACACTCAATAATATTTTATACAGAAAATATAAGTGAAACGTGTATAGTGATACATAACATTTATTCTTGACAATGTTGGTGGTCATAATATTGATATTCTTTGTGATAATTCCTATTTTTGAACTATTATCTCTGCTAAAGAATGTATTGTCGGGTTGACCTAGTTTCCTATTGACTGCTAGTAATACTGCTTTAGGTTATTATATCCTTTTATTAAACGGAGGTCAGTATTTGAATATTGTTTTATGGAATATTTAACATATTTTTGTGCTCTAATTTATTTAAACATTGTTTTATATTTTTCATTTTTATTTTTAATTGTGAATGCTATTATTTTTACGGGTATGCAACCCATATTGCATTTATGTGTATACTACTGCCTAGTTATTAAGAATGAGTAAATACCCATCGTTATTGTACAATTTGAATTATGTAAATATATTTTTACTTATAAATTAGTGGATTATTATATATTTATTTATTGAAATATAAAATTATAATTTATATCTAACATGTAAGCTTATATTTATTTAAAATAAACACAGTGATATTTTATTTTTGTTGATTTTTATTTGTTTGGTTTCTTTATTTTATCTATTTATTTATTTACAAGAAAATACCACAGCAATATGTTTGCGAGCTATATGTTTGAAGTTCATCAGCATTCATTAGCATTCTATAAGAATGTTTGAAAGCGACGCCCATTTACCAAACAAAATTTGTTGTAAACATGTTAAACACTATGGAGATACTACGTATATTTGAGCATGTCAATTAAAATGACGAGCCCGCGATAGCGGGCGAGTAGTATATATGTAATTCATTGAAAATTTAAAATGTTCTTCAATACAAGCCCTTCGTTTTTAATTGACGTGCGAACTAATTTTGAGTATGTGACGACGAATATTTCAATTATGCTGACCAAAATTTCATAATGAAAGCGCTGTTCCACTTCAAATAATTTGGGTGAAAATATCCCATTGTCAACTGATTATTAGGTTCTTTTTTTTATTAATATTGTGCAAGCCTATCTTAAATTGTTTCTGAGCAATTGACATACCTTTTATTAATATACTAAATTTTTCCACTGTTATTTCAATAGCGTATTATCCCGATTGTTTCAATGAAAATGATGCACTTATTGAGCATATTGTTTCTTCAGATACTGTAACATCATTCTTATGTTTAACATTAAATTATCTTTCTCGCTCTTCATTGTGTAACAGTTTATGTAAAAAAAAATTCTACAAGAAAAAAGCTATAAGCGGACGCGAAAAAGGCGAATTCAAGCTCGAAAAGATTGAAGCATTAGATAACAAACATTCAACACAATAAATATTGCAACATATAATAATTGGCCCAATGATAATAGTGTATAGGTAAGAAATTTATAAATTCGATTCCTTATTTGTTTATAAATACTTTATACTCATTTTTAGCAATTATCATTACATGACTGGAGTCATTTCGTCCATGAATTAAGTTGTAAAAATACTTCAAAATATTATAAGATATTGTAAATAGAAAAAAGAATCTAAAATATATTCCTACCAGATTAAACAAGCACTTAATCATGTTGATACTGTGCCAGGCAAATTGAGAAGTAATATCATACGTATTCAGAAAAGATTGTTTAATTATAATTGATGAAAATGACATAGTCAATTACAATAATTCAAAATAGAAATTCTATAAGGATGTTTTACAGTATTTTGGAATATAACAATAAGTAATCAATATTACCATAATACATATATTATATCTATATATTCCTTAAATTGTAGGTGTACAATGCAAAAGAAAATAATTATGTACAGTGTGAACAAGGCTTTACCAACATTATTAAGCATCATACATAACTGACAGTTGTAATACAAAGAAACACTGCAAATTATAAGAGTATAGGAATGGAAATCAGTATAAAAAATGCCAATGAAGTAAATATTATTTGTTATAGAACAATGATTAAATGAATTATTTAAAAGTATACATTCGCGTCAACAAAACATAATTCTAATAAAGCTATCTACAAGTTTGTATAAAATAAAATGTTTTTTTAAAATTCTAATGAATTTTCATTTAAACCAAAAAGACCAATGGAATCGACATATTGCTGTGACATATAAATATTTATTTATAATAACAATATTGCCATACGTTGGGCATCGCCATTTAATTAATGCTGTAGCATATAAATATTTATTTTAAATAACAATATTGCCATATAATTTATATGCTGTAACAACATACTTTTGTGTGTATTACCACACGTAGGGTATAGTCTTTTGTACACATTATACTCTTTGAATTATTCTTTACACACCAAGAACTTATAATTGGTTTTGTGTTTTATCTTATATTGTTGTGTCATGTACCTTATAACTATTGTGGGTCCTGGCAATGTTTGTGGTTCCTTCTTATTTGCTGATGATTTTTCTCTTGCTCATTATAGGGAAAAAGGTAATAGTTTTATTCAAAGAAAAAACTGTATGTCTATTCAACATAATCATGTATTTTTTTTATTTTGTAATTTATGGATTCAAAAATATAGTTTCCTTTATATGCACACCTTTATGCTCTAAATAAGATACATAATTGAAAAATGCTCATATCATTTATACCTAATGCCGGTTGTAATGTATGTAAATCTTTTGTTTATTTATTTATTCTACCAAACAAAATAAATATTTATCCTGCAAATAAACAAAAGTAAACTTTTATTGTACGTTTATGAATATACTCATCGACGTTATAATATTTATGTATAGGCTTCAATTAATTGCTTTAGACAACCATTTGCACGTGTTGTATCGAGCTCTTAATCTATGCCTTGTGAAATTCTAATTTATTATTCGCTTAATTTGAAAGAAATTAATGATGTCTAGACAATACGATGAAGAAAATGCTCATTTTCACGTAACATCTCTCCAACTGACCAACACCATTAATCCTATTTGGTTGTAATTCCAACTATATAAATTTAAAATAAACCTTACAGGATAAATTATTTACTTGTCTATTTTTTTGTCCAACAATACATTGATTAATCATTCGCACGTAAAAATCAATGTCTGTCCAACAACTCGTATAACTTAATTTTCAAAAGAAATAATAAACTTTCTTGTTATCAATAAATCTATTTTGAATGTCCATCATGAACGCTTCAAATGAATTCAAATGTATTAAATAAAATAAATTACTGTTGCTATATGTGTTGAAGAAATAATGAAAAACTACAATATAACAATTAAAAAAAAACTTATTCTTTAAGAGATCTTCCTTTTGTAAGTGTTCTGAGAAGTTCACCTCTCGGAGGTGTTATCAGAAAGTCTTTCCTCTCGGAAGTGTTATCAGAAGTCTGTCTTGTCGAATCTTGTCTTCGTATTTATAGCGGCAAAAATAAACTATGTTGACCATTGCGCCCTCTAGTCCATGTTTAGGTTGGTACTGGAATACACTTTTCCCGTGAAATCGCTGCCCATATGTTGCCGCCTTGATTCACGCACACATACACATTTTGTTCTGACAGTTCACAATTCACTTAAACGTCAACATAACCTTCCAATTCAAAGGTCCCCTCTGCTTTGCACATGATTCCCAACGGTAGGTTTATTCTTGTCACTAATACCATCCTTCCTTGTACTCGTCAATGAACCCATTACCTTGTTCATTGTTCGATGCATATTTTTCTTTCCATTTATTTATGTTAGTTTTACTTTTCTTTTAGCCGGAGTGCGCCTTGACAAAATGGGAAACATGTCGAAAATAACCATTATTCCGCACTGCCTGTCCTTGTAGAATACGTCCGCCTCTAGTCCCTGAAGCATTGTGTTACGAACAACTCATGAACACAGATACCTTTTTATTTATTTATAATGTCAGCTTTTAAATACAAAAATATGTCACTGCTGATTGCTTCCATGTTTTACACATTTTTATATCCTTTTTTATTTGTCTAGTAGTAAGCTAAGGTAAATTTTATTCTTTAATACTATTTAATTCTTAAACTCTCATAAGATTTTTATTGCCTTATGCATATAAATTTCATTTCTTTTCATGATTTATAACCCATACTTTTTGTGTATCTTTTCTACAAAAGAAATATATTACTTATATTTATTTTGTCTTTATTTCATATATTTCTTTATTTAATAAATTTTTATTCTACATCATTTGTTTTATATTTATTTAATAAACTTTACTTTGCATATTTCATTATTTACTGTTATAATAAAAATTTGACTATAAGTATGCAACTTTGTATACCTTCATGTAGTTCTTGTTGCATAATTTTACTCAATAATATCTAAATAGGACTTTTTCTTATTTTTACTTTTATTTCTAAGCTTAAACTAATTCTTAAATCAATCTCTAAAACTATTCTTATTTTACAAATTTGCGAGGTCACAGCAATATGTATATAGACTGAAACACTATTAACAAAAACTATCAAACCACATTATCCAACTGATGCAAAAAAAACAGATTTTGAGATTATTCTAATTTTATACCCACAAACAAAATTCAAACTACAGATAAATTAGGCAAACGTGAAATAAATCATCGGCAAGTCAAGGCACAAAACCAATAATAGTAGAAAAATTATAAATAGAGTGAAAACTACCGTCTGTGAGGCACAGGAAAAGTATGTGAAAAATGTCAATATAACTAAACGATAAAATACATCTTATTTCATGGACAGCCGTTAAACATTTTCAATTTAAAAACTGCTATTATCACTAAATCTATTGTTAATCATTTCATCCGATAAGCATTCTGAATAAAATATTGCATAGTTGTAAACTATATACAGGGGTGTATAAAAACAACTAAGCAATATTGAACATCTAAAATACAATTATATTTAGTTATTCGCTACATATCGGAATTATATGGTGTTTCAAAAACTGAAACGCAATAAAGACAAAATCCGCAATAAATTTAGAAGAATAAGGGGGAGCGGTACCTCAACTGTAAGCGGAATAAGAGGCGGCAGCGGGCCTTCTAGGCCTGCCGTATTAGCTAGTTATATATACTAAAAGCCGAGTAGTCAATGGCAACCAAACCCGGTCAAAATCGACGAAAATTGGGTACGCGGGGCGCAGAACTCGTCTCTGGATACGCGAAATTGAAAGCTGCCCTTTGGCGTGAAGTTACCGACGACCTTGAATTGTTCCTCGTCGGAGAGTTTTTCTTCCCAAGTGGAGCGTGTGCAGAGATATGGGCTTTTAAAGAGGAGCGTGCATACGGTGTTTTAACAGCAAAATGGCTTACGTCATCATGACGATGCACGTGACAACCGATCAAAATCGTAAAAATGTCAGGTATGACAGGCACGCGCGAAAGAATTGTAAAAGTTTCACATTGACGAAGAAATTTCAGGCCGTCGAGGTTTAGAGTGCGGAAAGAGGGTTGGAAACGAAAATAGTGGACTTTTCCGCGACGATTGAGTGCACTGTCCACGTGCCAAATCTGTCGCTGTGGAAGGTGCGATTCATTTAAAGCTTTTCTGCAGGGTAAAACAATCTCGCGATGACGAGTTTGCGTGTCATTAATGACTATATATATATTCACGTTCATCCATCGATTGTCAAGTTTAAATGTCAGAAGGCCGACAAATAAAGGGATTATTAAGGAAATGTGGTACCTTTCAGACACGTATTAGTGTTATTATTATCAATTGTTACTATTTCTTTTTTATTTATGAATATATGAACAATGCCGACGGATATGATAAAATAAACTTAAAGTATATTATCGCACGTAAGTACAGTGACAAATATAACGATCTTTCTATATTTTATTAAGATATATTAAATACAAATTATATATGTCATCGAAATGTCGTCACTTCTCGCGAAAGAAGTACCGAAGCAAGCCTAAATAAAGAATCATCTGAGTTTTCTTTATTTGTCAGATGTGTCCGAAACACTTCGAAATAACATAAATACATCAAATATGTAAAATTCCCATAAGCATTTATGTAATTTCGTTTATCAATTTTCAGTTTTAAAAGCAAGCATTTAAAGTATGCGACTGCGGGCAGGCACCAACTAATCAGAAGTACATTTTCGGTTAAATATTACAGCGTAATATGAAAATTAATTAATTCTCTCAATGACCTGTAAGTTGAAAACATGTTTTGTTAAAGTTCATCATGTTATGTTGTTAATTTCATTTGACAATTGGAAAGACAATTTGGTTAAGCACTGTCCGTATGACATTTCGATCTCACAAGTTTATGTGTGAACGAATGCACTACGACGAAGTATTGTCACGATGACAGGTGGAACGACAATTTGGTTAAACATCAACTTTTCATTGTCGTATAAGTGTCACGATGACAGTCTGTCAAAAAATTTGAAGTATACACTATTTTTATCGTAAACTTGACACAAGGCATGGTACTACCAATTTTATAGAACGAATAACATGAAACAACATTTAATTGCCGAACCGTCTTGGTTTTTTTTTTTTTTTTAGTCTGTCGACGTTCACCTTGGGCTAGATGCACACAATTAGACAATTAGACTTAGCAATCAGTAAAAACATTAACAAAACCATAAAGATAGAAACTGAAAGTGTCATGAGCTCTGATCACAATCCAATTATAATAACTTGCAACGAAGACATAACCGAAAGAACATATCACACCTTCAAGACAGACTGGGCCGGCTACAAAACAGAACTAGAACAAACCATCACTGCAGCTCCTAAAGTACAAAACACTGCAGAATTAGAACAACATAAAATCACTACAAGATAAAATAACAAACGCTGTTAAAAATAATACCATCAAAATAGAAAGGATATATAAATCAGGTAGTCTACCACATCATATTAAAGAACTAATAAAGGAAAAGAACAGAGCTAGGAGAAGACAAAACTATACTAAACAACCTTCAACATGAAGTACATAAGGAATTACTGGAACTGAAAAATGTAGAATGGCAAAGAACACTTGAAGAAATAGGTGCAGACCCCTCTAAGACATGGAAAATAATCAAGGCAATCAAAAGAGAACAAATACAAATCCCACCACTTCAATTCAATAACTTCACACAAGTCACAGCAGAAGAAAAAGCAGAAGCTCTAGCGGAATCACTAGAAGAGCAATTCCCTCCGAACTTGGATGAACTAGACATGCAACACGTAGTGCAGATTCACAAAGTAGTAAGCAGAGAAATACGTGAACCCCACTCCCCTAGCAACGACCCAGTCACAGCCGAGAACCTAAAAGCAATCCTTAAAGCATTAAATCCCAAAAAAGCTCCTGGTATAGACAACATCACCAACAGATCACTACAAAACCTCCCCCGAAAAGCAATAATGTCAATTCTAGCAATAGCAAACTCCGTTATCAGACTCCAAACATTCCCAAAGATATGGAAACATGACAAAGTAATAGTTATACCTAAACCAGGAAAACCATAAAACAATACCAAGCAGCCACAGGCCCATAAGCCTGTTACCATCCATTAGCAAAGTGATAGAAAAAATAATCCTACAGAAGATAAAGTACCACTCTGACAATCAAGACATAATACCAGAAGATCAACATGGGTTTAGAGAAGAACATTCAACGATAACACAACTTTCAAGAGTCACTGAGATTATCCAAGAAGTGGAGCGTGTGCAGAGATATGGGCTTTTAAAGAGGAGCGTGCATACGGTGTTTTAACAGAAAAATGGCTTACGTCATCATGACGATTCACGTGACAATCAAAATAAATCTCGGGAAACGTCAAACTAGCAAGTTGTAGCTACAGATTCACTTTTAAGACTGAAATACGAAATTTTGAAGGTTGCGAGCGCCCAACAGGACCCGAGGTTTTAAAGAACGGCCTTCTCGGGGTCTCTTACATGCTTATTTCGAGTCGACAAACGCACGCAATGTAGGGCACGAGCACTTTCAAATTCGTTTGCAGACAGATTTCGTAAGAAAAATGGCCGAAATACGTCACAGATTCAATGTGCATTTGATTCAATGTACTATGGTCAGGCGAAAAATATCAGATTAATCTATCCGGTCCGACAAGTTCGGCATCTCAATCTCGACATAATACACTCGCTTGACTTGACATTTTTATAGATATACAGGTTGATTGTTCTTTTAATGACTATATATTTGAATTATTAAAATACGTTAATTCCAGAACGCGTACGCCTTAATGGGGAAAAGGATTGCTTTTAACATTTATGTGCCCTTATGACAACGATTACGCATACATGCTGAGTGGGCGGAGGTACCTGAAATTAATTTCTCTCTTTTGATTAAAGTAAAATTCGGCACTTGGGGGTTTTTGTGGTATCATTGATCGCGTATACAAAGTCGAAATGTCAAAAAAAAAAAACAAAATGCCCGAAGGATTTTTTGAAAATTGACGTATAAATGTGAAATTTTAGATACGAGGGTGTCTTAGGTCGCCGATCACAAATCCAAAATCAAAATGTCATAAAAAAACAAAATAGCGGAAGAATTTTTTGAAAATTGACGTATGAATATAAAATTTTAGATACGGGAGTTTTGGGGGTCGCCGATCACGAATCCAAAGTCAAAATGTCAAAAAAAAAAACAAAATGCCGGAAGATTTTTTGAAAATTGACGTATAAATGTAAAATTTTAGATACGGGGGTTTTGGGGGTCGCCGATCACGATTCCAAAGTCAAAATGTCAAAAAAAAACAAAACGGCGGAAGATTTTTTGAAAATTGACGTATGAATGTAAAATTTTAGATACAGGGGTTTTGAGGGTCGCCGATCACGATTCCAAAGTCAAAATGTCAAAAAAAAACAAAATGGCGGAAGATTTTTTGAAAATTGACGTATGAATGTAAAATTTTAGATACGGGGGTTTTGGGGGTCGCCGATCACGATTCCAAAGTCGAAATGTCAAAAAAAAACAAAATGGCGGAAGATTTTTTGAAAATTGACGTATGAATGTAAAATTTTAGATACGTGGGTTTTGGGGATAGTATACACTATTTTTATCGTAAACTTGACACAAGGCATGGTACTACCAATTTTATAGAACGAATAACATGAAACAACATTTAAATGCCGAACCGTCTTGGTTTTTTTTTTGTCTGTCGACGTTCACCTTGGCCTAGAAGCACACAGTTAGACAATTAGACTTAGCAATCAGTAAAAACATGAACAAAACCATAAAGATAGAAACTGAAAGTGTCATGAGCTCTGATCACAATCCAATTACAATAACTTGGCACGAAGACATAACCGAAAGAACATATCACACCTTCAAGACAGACAGGGCCGGCTACAAGACAGAACTAGAACAAACCATCACTGCACTTCCTAAAATACAAAACACTGCAGAATTAGAACAGAACATAAAATCACTACAAGATAAAATAACAAACGCTGTTAAAAATAATACCATCAAAATAGAAAGGATATATAAATCAGGTAGTCTACCACATCATATTAAAGAACTAATAAAGGAAAAGAACAGAGCTAGGAGAAGACAAAACTATACTAAACAACCTTCAACATCAAGTACATAAGGAATTACTGGAACTGAAAAATGTAGAATGGCAAAGAACACTCGAGGAAATAGGTGCAGACCCCTCTAAGACATGGAAAATAATCAAGGCAATCAAAAGAGAACAAATACAAATCCCACCACTTCAATTCAATAACTTCACACAAGTCACAGCAGAAGAAAAAGCAGAAGCTCTAGCGGAATCACTAGAAGAGCAATTCACTCCGAACTTGGATGAACTAGACATGCAACACGTAGTGCAGATTCACAAAGTAGTAAGCAGAGAAATACGTGAACCCCACTCCCCTAGCAACGACCCAGTCACAGCCGAGAACCTAAAAGCAATCCTTAAAGCATTAAATCCCAAAAAAGCTCCTGGTATAGACAACATCACCAACAGATCACTACAAAACCTCCCCCGAAAAGCAATAATGTCAATTCTAGCAATAGCAAACTCCGTTATCAGACTCCAAACATTCCCAAAGATATGGAAACATGACAAAGTAATAGTTATACCTAAACCAGGAAAACCATAAAACAATACCAAGCAGCCACAGGCCCATAAGCCTGTTACCATCCATTAGCAAAGTGATAGAAAAAATAATTCTACAGAAGATAAAGTACCACTCTGACAATCAAGACATAATACCAGAAGATCAACATGGGTTTAGAGAAGAACATTCAACGATAACACAACTTTCAAGAGTCACTGAGATTATCCAAGAAGTGGAGCGTGTGCAGAGATATGGGCTTTTAAAGAGGAGCGTGCATACGGTGTTTTAACAGAAAAATGGCTTACGTCATCATGACGATTCACGTGACAATCAAAATAAATCTCGGGAAACGTCAAACTAGCAAGTTGTAGCTACAGATTCACTTTTAAGACTGAAATACGAAATTTTGAAGGTTGCGAGCGCCCAACAAGACCCGAGGTTTTAAAGAACGGCCTTCTCGGGGTATCTTACATGCTTATTTCGAGTCGACAAACGCACGCGATGTAGGGCACGAGCACTTTCAAATTCGTTTGCAGACAGATTTCGTAAGAAAAATGGCCGAAATACGTCACAGATTCAATGTGCATTTGATTCAATGTACTACGGTCGGGCGAAAAATATCAGATTAATCTATCCGGTCCGACAAGTTCGGCATCTCAATCTCGACATAATACACTCGCTTAACTTGACATTTTTATAGATATACAGGTGATTGTTCTTTTAATGACTATATATTTGAATTATTAAAATACGTTAATTCCAGAACGCGTACGCCTTAATGGGGAAAAGGATTGCTTTTAACATTTATGTGCCCTTATGACAACGATTACGCATACATGCTGAGTGGGCGGAGCTACCTGAAATTAATTTCTCTCTTTTGATTAAAGTAAAATTCGGCACTTGGGAGTTTTTGTGGTATCATTGATCGCGTATCCAAAGTCGAAATGTCAAAAAAAAAACAAAATGCCCGATGGATTTTTTGAAAATTGACGTATAAATGTAAAATTTTAGATACGAGGGTGTCTTAGGTCGCCGATCACAAATCCAAAATCAAAATGTCATAAAAAAACAAAATAGCGGAAGAATTTTTTGAAAATTGACGTATGAATATAAAATTTTAGATACGGGAGTTTTGGGGGTCGCCGATCACGAATCCAAAGTCAAAATGTCAAAAAAAAAACAAAATGCCGGAAGATTTTTTGAAAATTGACGTATAAATGTAAAATTTTAGATACGGGGGTTTTGGGGGTCGCCGATCACGATTCCAAAGTCAAAATGTCAAAAAAAAACAAAATGGCGGAAGATTTTTTGAAAATTGACGTATGAATGTAAAATTTTAGATACAGGGGTTTTGAGGGTCGCCGATCACGATTCCAAAGTCAAAATGTCAAAAAAAAACAAAATGGCGGAAGATTTTTTGAAAATTGACGTATGAATGTAAAATTTTAGATACGGGGGTTTTGGGGGTCGCCGATCACGATTCCAAAGTCGAAATGTCAAAAAAAAACAAAATGGCGGAAGATTTTTTGAAAATTGACGTATGAATGTAAAATTTTAGATACGTGGGTTTTGGGGATAGTATACACTATTTTTATCGTAAACTTGGCACAAGGCATGGTACTACCAATTTTATAGAACGAATAACATGAAACAACATTTAAATGCCGAACCGTCTTGGTTTTTTTTTGTCTGTCGACGTTCACCTTGGCCTAGAAGCACACAGTTAGACAATTAGACTTAGCAATCAGTAAAAACATGAACAAAACCATAAAGATAGAAACTGAAAGTGTCATGAGCTCTGATCACAATCCAATTACAATAACTTGGCACGAAGACATAACCGAAAGAACATATCACACCTTCAAGACAGACTGGGCCGGCTACAAAACAGAACTAGAACAAACCATCACTGCAGTTCCTAAAATACAAAACACTGCAGAATTAGAACAGAACATAAAATCACTACAAGATAAATTAACAAACGCTGTTAAAAATAATACCATCAAAATAGAAAGGATATATAAATCAGGTAGTCTACCACATCATATTAAAGAACTAATAAAGGAAAAGAACAGAGCTAGGAGAAGACAAAACTATACTAAACAACCTTCAACATCAAGTACATAAGGAATTACTGGAACTGAAAAATGTAGAATGGCAAAGAATACTCGAAGAAATAGGTGCAGACCCCTCTAAGACATGGAAAATAATCAAGGCAATCAAAAGAGAACAAATACAAATCCCACCACTTCAATTCAATAACTTCACACAAGTCACAGCAGAAGAAAAAGCAGAAGCTCTAGCGGAATCACTAGAAGAGCAATTCACTCCGAACTTGGATGAACTAGACATGCAACACGTAGTGCAGATTCACAAAGTAGTAAGCAGAGAAATACGTGAACCCCTCTTCCCTAGCGACGACCCAGTCACAACCGAGAACCTAAAAGCAATCCTTAAAGCATTAAATCCCAAAAATGCTCCTGGTATAGACAACATCACCAACAGATCACGACAAAACCTCCCCCGAAAAGCAATAATGTCAATTCTAGCAATAGCAAACTCCGTTATCAGACTCCAAACATTCCCAAAGATATGGAAACATGACAAAGTAATAGTTATACCTAAACCAGGAAAACCTACAGAAGATAAAGTACCACTCTGACAATCAAGACATAATACCAGAAGATCAACATGGGTTTAGAGAAGAACATTCAACGATAACACAACTTTCAAGAGTCACTGAGATTATCCAAGAAGTGGAGCGTGTGCAGAGATATGGGCTTTTAAAGAGGAGCGTGCATACGGTGTTTTAACAGAAAAATGGCTTACGTCATCATGACGATTCACGTGACAATCAAAATAAATCTCGGGAAACGTCAAACTAGCAAGTTGTAGCTACAGATTCACTTTTAAGACTGAAATATGAAATTTTGAAGGTTGCGAGCGCCCAACAAGACCCGAGGTTTTAAAGAACGGCCTTCTCGGGGTCTCTTACATGCTTATTTCGAGTCGACAAACGCACGCAATGTAGGGCACGAGCACTTTCAAATTCGTTTGCAGACAGATTTCGTAAGAAAAATGGCCGAAATACGTCACAGATTCAATGTGCATTTGATTCAATGTACTACGGTCGGGCAAAAAATATCAGATTAATCTATCCGGTCCGACAAGTTCGGCATCTCAATCTCGACATAATACACTCGCTTGACTTGACATTTTTATAGATATACAGGTGATTGTTCTTTTAATGACTATATATTTGAATTATTAAAATACGTTAATTCCAGAACGCGTACGCCTTAATGGGGAAAAGGATTGCTTTTAACATTTATGTGCCCTTATGACAACGATTACGCATACATGCTGAGTGGGCGGAGCTACCTGAAATTAATTTCTCTCTTTTGATTAAAGTAAAATTCGGCACTTGGGAGTTTTTGTGGTATCATTGATCGCGTATCCAAAGTCGAAATGTCAAAAAAAAAACAAAATGCCCGAAGGATTTTTTGAAAATTGACGTATAAATGTGAAATTTTAGATACGAGGGTGTCTTAGGTCGCCGATCACAAATCCAAAATCAAAATGTCATAAAAAAACAAAATAGCGGAAGAATTTTTTGAAAATTGACGTATGAATATAAAATTTTAGATACGGGAGTTTTGGGGGTCGCCGATCACGAATCCAAAGTCAAAATGTCAAAAAAAAAAATGCCGGAAGATTTCTTGAAAATTGACGTATGGATGTAAAATTTTAGATACGGGGGTTTTGGGGGTCGCCGATCACGATTCCAAAGTCAAAATGTCAAAAAAAAAAAAAATGGCGGAAGATTTTTTGAAAATGGACGTATGAATGTAAAATTTTAGATACGGGAGTTTTGGGGGTCGCCGATCACGAATCCAAAGTCAAAATGTCAAAAAAAAAACAAAATGCCGGAAGATTTTTTGAAAATTGACGTATAAATGTAAAATTCTAGATACGGGGGTTTTGGGGGTCGCCGATCACGATTCCAAAGTCAAAATGTCAAAAAAAAAACAAAATGGCGGAAGATTTTTTGAAAATTGACGTATGAATGTAAAATTTTAGATACTGGGGTTTTGAGGGTCGCCGATCACGATTCCAAAGTCAAAATGTCAAAAAAAAACAAAATGGCGGAAGATTTTTTGAAAATTGACGTATGAATGTAAAATTTTAGATACGGGGGTTTTGGGGGTCGCCGATCACGATTCCAAAGTCGAAATGTCAAAAAAAAACAAAATGGCGGAAGATTTTTTGAAAATTGACGTATGAATGTAAAATTTTAGATACGTGGGTTTTGGGGATCGCCGATCACGATTCCAAAGTCAAAATGTCAAAAAAAATCAAAATGGCGGAAGATTTTTTTTGATAATTGATGTATGAATGTAAAATTTTAGATACGGGGGTTTTGGGGGTCGCCGATCACGATTCCAAAGTCGAAATGTCAAAAAAAACAAAATGCCGGAAGATTTTTTGAAAATTGACGTATGAATGTAAAATTTTAGATACGGGGGTTTTGGGGGTCGCCGATCACAAATCCAAAATTAAAATGTCATAAAAAAACAAAATGGCGGAAGATGTTTTTGAAAATTGACGTATGAGTGTGAAATTTTAGATACGGGGGTTTTGGGGGTCGCCGATCACGATTCCAAAGTCGAGATGTCAAAAAAACAAAATGGCGGAAGATTTTTTGAAAATTGACGTATGAATGTAAAATTTTATATACGGGGGTTTTGGGGGTCGCCGATCACGAATCCAAAGTCAAAATGTCGAAAAAAAAATGCCGGAAGATTTTTTGAAAATTGACGTATAAATGTAAAATTTTAGATACGGGGGTTTTGGGGGTCGCCGATCACGATTCCAAAGTCAAAATGTCAAAAAAAGACAAAATGGCGGAAGATTTTTTGAAAATTGACGTATGAATGTAAAATTTTAGATACGGGGGTTTTGAGGGTCGCCGATCACGATTCCAAAGTCAAAATGTCAAAAAAAACAAAATGGCGGAAGATTTTTTGAAAATTGACGTATGAATGTAAAATTTTAGATACGGGGGTTTTGGGGGTCGCCGATCACGATTCCAAAGTCTAAATGTCAAAAAAAAACAAAATGGCGGAAGATTTTTTGAAAATTGACGTATGAATGTAAAATTTTAGATACGTGGGTTTTGGGGATAGTATACACTATTTTTATCGTAAACTTGACACAAGGCATGGTACTACCAATTTTATAGAACGAATAACATGAAACAACATTTAAATGCCGAACCGTCTTGGTTTTTTTTTTGTCTGTCGACGTTCACCTTGGCCTAGAAGCACACAGTTAGACAATTAGACTTAGCAATCAGTAAAAACATGAACAAAACCGTAAAGATAGAAACTGAAAGTGTCATGAGCTCTGATCACAATCCAATTACAATAACTTGGCACGAAGACATAACCGAAAGAACATATCACACCTTCAAGACAGACTGGGCCGGCTACAAAACAGAACTAGAACAAACCATCACTGCAGTTCCTAAAATACAAAACACTGGAGAATTAGAACAGAACATAAAATCACTACAAGATAAAATAACAAACGCTGTTAAAAATAATACCATCAAAATAGAAAGGATATATAAATCAGGTAGTCTACCACATCATATTAAAGAACTAATAAAGGAAAAGAACAAAGCTAGGAGAAGACAAAACTATACTAAACAACCTTCAACATCAAGTACATAAGGAATTACTGGAACTGAAAAATGTAGAATGGCAAAGAACACTCGAAGAAATAGGTGCAGACCCCTCTAAGACATGGAAAATAATCAAGGCAATCAAAAGAGAACAAATACAAATCCCACCACTTCAATTCAATAACTTCACACAAGTCACAGCAGAAGAAAAAGCAGAAGCTCTAGCGGAATCACTAGAAGAGCAATTCACTCCGAACTGGGATGAACTAGACATGCAACACGTAGTGCAGATTCACAAAGTAGTAAACAGAGAAATACGTGAAGCCCACTCCCCTAGCAACGACCCAGTCACAGCCGAGAACCTAAAAGCAATCCTTAAAGCATTAAATCCCAAAAAAGCTCCTGGTATAGACAACATCACCAACAGATCACTACAAAACCTCCCCCGAAAAGCAATAATGTCAATTCTAGCAATAGCAAACTCCGTTATCAGACTCCAAACATTCCCAAAGATATGGAAACATGACAAAGTAATAGTTATACCTAAACCAGGAAAACCATAAAACAATACCAAGCAGCCACAGGCCCATAAGCCTGTTACCATCCATTAGCAAAGTGATAGAAAAAATAATCCTACAGAAGATAAAGTACCACTCTGACAATCAAGACATAATACCAGAAGATCAACATGGGTTTAGAGAAGAACATTCAACGATAACACAACTTTCAAGAGTCACTGAGATTATCCAAGAAGTGGAGCATGTGCAGAGATATGGGCTTTTAAAGAGGAGCGTGCATACGGTGTTTTAACAGAAAAATGGCTTACGTCATCATGACGATTCACGTGACAATCAAAATAAATCTCGGGAAACGTCAAACTAGCAAGTTGAAGCTACAGATTCACTTTTAAGACTGAAATACGAAATTTTGAAGGTTGCGAGCGCCCAACAAGACCCGAGGTTTTAAAGAACGGCCTTCTCGGGGTCTCTTACATGCTTATTTCGAGTCGACAAACGCACGCAATGTAGGGCACGAGCACTTTCAAATTCGTTTGCAGACAGATTTCGTAAGAAAAATGGCCGAAATACGTCACAGATTCAATGTGCATTTGATTCAATGTACTACGGTCGGGCGAAAAATATCAGATTAATCTATCCGGTCCGACAAGTTCGGCATCTCAATCACGACATAATACACTCGCTTGACTTGACATTTTTATAGATATACAGGTTGATTGTTCTTTTAATGACTATATATTTGAATTATTAAAATACGTTAATTCCAGAACGCGTACGCCTTAATGGGGAAAAGGATTGCTTTTAACATTTATGTGCCCTTATGACAACGATTACGCATACATGCTGAGTGGGCGGAGCTACCTGAAATTAATTTCTCTCTTTTGATTAAAGTAAAATTCGGCACTTGGGAGTTTTTGTGGTATCATTGATCGCGTATCCAAAGTCGAAATGTCAAAAAGAAAAACAAAATGCCCGAAGGATTTTTTGAAAATTGACGTATAAATGTGAAATTTTAGATACGAGGGTGTCTTAGGTCGCCGATCACAAATCCAAAATCAAAATGTCATAAAAAAACAAAATAGCGGAAGAATTTTTTGAAAATTGACGTATGAATATAAAATTTTAGATACGGGAGTTTTGGGGGTCGCCGATCACGAATCCAAAGTCAAAATGTCAAAAAAAAAACAACATGCCGGAAGATTTTTTGAAAATTGACGTATAAATGTAAAATTTTAGATACGGGGGTTTTGGGGGTCGCCGATCACGATTCCAAAGTCAAAATGTCAACAAAAAAAAATGGCGGAAGATTTTTTGAAAATTGACGTATGAATGTAAAATTTTAGATACGGGGGTTTTGAGGGTCGCCGATCACGATTCCAAAGTCAAAATGTCAAAAAAAAACAAAATGGCGGAAGATTTTTTGAAAATTGACGTATGAATGTAAAATTTTAGATACGGGGGTTTTGGGGGTCGCCGATCACGATTCCAAAGTCGAAATGTCAAAAAAAAACAAAATGGCGGAAGATTTTTTGAAAATTGACGTATGAATGTAAAATTTTAGATACGTGGGTTTTGGGGATCGCCGATCACGATTCCAAAGTCAAAATGTCAAAAAAAATCAAAATGGCGGAAGATTTTTTTTGATAATTGATGTATGAATGTAAAATTTTAGATACGGGGGTTTTGGGGGTCGCCGATCACGATTCCAAAGTCGAAATGTCAAAAAAAACAAAATGGCGGAAGATTTTTTGAAAATTGACGTATGAATGTAAAATTTTAGATACGGGGGTTTTGGGGGTCGCCGATCACAAATCCAAAATTAAAATGTCATAAAAAAACAAAATGGCGGAAGATGTTTTTGAAAATTGACGTATGAGTGTGAAATTTTAGATACGGGGGTTTTGGGGGTCGCCGATCACGGTTCCAAAGTCGAGATGTCAAAAAAACAAAATGGCGGAAGATTTTTTGAAAATTGACGTATGAATGTAAAATTTTATATACGGGGGTTTTGGGGGTCGCCGATCACGATTCCAAAGTCAAAATGTCAAAAAAAAAAAAAACGGTGGAAGATTTTTGAAAATTGACTTATGAATGTGAAATTTTAGATACGGGGGTGTTTGTGGTCGCTTATTACGTCTTCAATTTGGCGATTCTTCGAAACGTGATTGAACAGGGTTTAAATTTAATCTCCATTTTTTCTTATCGGTAGTAGATTCGGAAATATCATAATCGTATTGTACAATGTCTCAATGATAATGTTGCGCTCATTGAGCTCATTGTTTCTTTCGATACTTTAACATGACTTATGTTTAACATTAAATTACCTTTCTCGCTCTTGAGTGTGTACCGGTTTGTGTTAAAAACAGTTCGAGAAGAATTTTAAATAAAACGTCCTATTGGCTTAACAAAATATATGTATATACTTGGGTGCTTCAAAGGTGTATAAATGTAGACATTCTAAAAAGCGTCATGCCAGTGATCGCTTTTTATAGGAAAGGCGCTTCAAGTTAAAATTTGGGCATTTTACTTTTATTATTATTTCGTGCTCCTTTATTAACGAGAGTGGATTTCAAAAAGGTTGACAGGTTTTTACACTTTTGACATCAAAGTAGTATTGTACACTGTCATAATAAAAATGTTGCGCTTTTTGATATCATTGTGTCTTTGCATACTTTAACACGACTTATGTTTAACATTAAATTACCTTTCTCGCTCTTGAGTGTGTACCGATTTATGTCAAAAACAGTTCGAGAAGAATTTTATATAAGATATCCTATAGGCTTAACAAAATATATGTATATACAGGGGTGCTTCAAAAATTTATAAAAATGGGCATTCTAGAAAGCGCTGTTTACAGGAAAGGCGCTTCAAAAGGGCTTAAATTTAAAACTTGGGCTTTTTACTTGTGTATTATTTTGTGCTCCTTTATTAATGATAGTGGATTTCAAAAGGGTCACACTTTACATCAAAATAATATTGTAAACTGTGTTAATAAAAATGTTGCGCTTTTTGAGCTGATTGTGTCTTTGGATACTTTAACATGGCTTATGATTAACATTAAATTACCTTTCTCGCTCTTGAGTGTGTACCGATTTGTGTCAAAAACAGATCGAGAATAATTTTAAATAAAATATACTCTGCTCTTTTATTAACGATAGTGACTTCGAAAAGGTAGTAAGAAAGTAATATACTTTATAAATTAAATTTACTTAACCCATTCACATACATATGTTTGCGAGCTATATGTTTGAAGTTCATCAGCATTCATTAGCATTCTATAAGAATGTTTGAAAGCGACGCCCATTTACCAAACAAAATTTGTTGTAAACATGTTAAACACTATGGAGATACTACGTATATTTGAGCATGTCAATTAAAATGACGAGCCCGCGATAGCGGGCGAGTAGTATATATGTAATTCATTGAAAATTTAAAATGTTCTTCAATACAAGCCCTTCGTTTTTAATTGACGTGCGAACTAATTTTGAGTATGTGACGACGAATATTTCAATTATGCTGACCAAAATTTCATAATGAAAGCGCTGTTCCACTTCAAATAATTTGGGTGAAAATATCCCATTGTCAACTGATTATTAGGTTCTTTTTTTTTTATTAATATTGTGCATGCCTATCTTAAATTGTTTCTGAGCAATTGACATACCTTTTGTTAATATACTAAATTTTTCCACTGTTATTTCAATAGCGTATTATCCCGATTGTCTCAATGAAAATGATGCACTTATTGAGCATATTGTTTCTTCAGATACTGTAACATCATTCTTATGTTTAACATTAAATTATCTTTCTCGGTCTTCATTGTGTAACAGTTTATGTAAAAAAAAAATTCTACAAGAATTCTAAATGAAATATACAATTGGTTTTACAAAATATATATATATATACAGAGTGTGCCACAAGTCTATAAAATCTTACATTCTAAAAACCACCACGAGAGTGATCGCGTTTTACAGGAAACTGTAGAAAGCTATAAGCGGACGCGAAAAAGGCGAATTCAAGCTCGAAAAGATTGAAGCATTAGATAACAAACATTCAACACAATAAACATTGCAACATATAATAATTGGCCCAATGATAATAGTGTATAGGTAAGAAATTTATAAATTCGATTCCTTATTTGTTTATAAATACTTTCTACTCATTTTTAGCAATTATCATTACATGACTGGAGTCATTTCGTCCATGAATTAAGTTGTAAAAATACTTCAAAATATTATAAGATATTGTAAATAGAAAAAAGAAACTAAAATATATTCCTACCAGATTAAACAAGCACTTAATCATGTTGATACTGTGCCAGGCAAATTGAGAAGTAATATCATACGTATTCAGAAAAGATTGTTTAATTATTATTGACGAAAATGAACTTCCCGCGACATCGTCAATTACAATAATTCAAAATAGAAATTCTATAAGGATGTTTTACAGTATTTTGGAATATAAAAATAAGTAATCAATATTACCATAATACATATATTATATCTATATATTCCTCAAATTGTAGGTGTACAATGCAAAAGAAAATAATTATGTACAGTGTGAACAAGGCTTTACCAACATTATTAAGCATCATACATAACTGACAGTTGTAATACAAATCACCACAAAGAAACACTGCAAATTATAAAAGTATAGGAATGGAAATCATTATAAAATATGCCAATGAAATAAATATTGTTTGTTATAGAACAATGATTAAATGAATTATTTAAAAGTATACATTCGCGTCAACAAAACATAATTCTAATAAAGCTATCTACAAGTTTGTATAAAATAAAATGTTTTTTTTTTAAAATTCTAATGAATTTTCATTTAAACTAAAAAAAACAATGGAATCAACATATGTATATAGACTGAAACACTATTAACAAAAACTATCAAACCATATTTTCTAACTGATGCAAAAAACACAGATTTCGAGATTATTCTAATTTTATACCCACAAACAAAATTCAAACTATAGATAAATTAGGCAAACGTGAAATAAATCATCGGCAAGCCAAGGCACAAAAACCAATAATAAATAGAGTGAAAACTACCGTCTGTGAGGCACAGGAAAAGTATGTGAAAAATGTCAATATACTTAACTTTAAACGATAAAATACATCTTATTTCATGGACAGCCGTTAAACATTTTCAATTTAAAAACTGCTATTATCACTAAATCTATTATTAATCATTTCATCCGATAAGCATTCTGAATAAAATATTGCATAGTTGTAAACTATATACAGGGGTGTATAAAAACAACTAAGCAATATTGAACATCTAAAACACAATTATATTTAGTTATTCGCTACATATCGGAATTATATGGTGTTTCAAAAACTGAAACGCAATAAAGACAAAATCCGCAATAAATTTAGAAGAATAAGGGGGAGCGGTACCTCAACTGTAAGCGGAATAAGAGGCGATAGCGGGCCTTCAAGGCCTGCCGTATTAGCTAGTTACTAAATATAGTCACGAAATTCTAGCTTTAATATGACATGTGATCTAGGTCTCTTAGTGATACTTTATATGCTGTTTGTACTTAAATTACAGTCCTATTGATATTCATGTCCTAATTCAAATCTGTTCTAAATATAGAAAAGGCTGTAGTTAATTTATGTTTTCACATTAAAATTGGTTTCCTCACCGAGTTAAATTGCAATTGACTTAATAATGGGCGTTCAAAGAATGAACGTCCATGCTTTACATTAAATGATGCTATTGAATATTTCTAGGTCAATAATTCTATTTGTGCTTTTAAAAACACGAGATATACAATCAACGAGCTTTGGAGTGTCACTCCTAGTATGTACAATTTATGATTATGTTTTGATTTAGTCATAATTGGCATTTTTATAACGGCCCTATGTGTATGCTTTAAATGCATGTGTTGTGTGTGCTAGATAAGATGCTTTGTCAAAACTCAATGTAAAATGATAATGAAAGATTGAAAATAATGTATGCTACATAAGTATAAGACTGTATAGTGCGTTTCTGTTGTATTTAAATTTGTTCGCACTACTATGGTCATGTTTTTATGCTAAATTCTTTAACCTTATTTCTTCAACTAACCTTTGTGACCAAGATATAATTGTTTGCTAAACGATTAGATGGGATTGAATCTGTGTGCCAAGTTATATCTCTCCTTTATTTACGTAACTCAATGCAACTACAACATTTCAATATGTACAAGGGTTCGTCCCTAATAACAACTTAAAATTAAAAAAAATTGAATGTTGTAACTCGTAACTAATGTTGTGAATTTGAACAGTCTAGGAACATATACGAGACTAGTTCAATTTGCCCCTTAACGAAGGTAGATTTTTATTTATGAAAATGTGCGTTCGTTATAAACGACTTGAAAATACTTATGTATGGTACTACTTTGAAATAATTAATGTATCTATTCTATGTGCAGATAATATTTTATATTTTTTTTCTCTTATTTTTAAAGAACTATTATATTTAGGTGTACTTATAGCTAATGTCCTAATATTTAAGTTTTCAGTACAGTGTGTATGTCATATGTTTGTAATAATATAAGTTGTTGTTGTGTGTGAAAATTTATTCCAAATTATATTTATTGACTTATCCCTGTATATGGATATTGGTGCTAAGATGATATTTATTTCTTGTGTAACTGTACCTTTATTTATTTTTATGTATCTGTTGGATTGTGAACACTAGTTGATATCTGTTTGGTGTGCGTATGTTTTTCTTTCTTCCCTGTGTGTGTATTTAATATTTAATATTTGCCTTCAGAAAATTTTTCTTATGTACCATATTTCTTCTTTTGTTTTTATTCTGCGTTTTGCCTGTAATGTATCGAATTTGTATTTTACTAGAATGCCGGTGGCCTATTCTCAATATACCTTGTGTATGTATACACATAAATTGTATTTATTACTTCACATATTATTTCTTATTATAATTGTTTTTGACATGTTGTCAACTATTTCTTTCCTATTTGCGGAACATACTTTATTTTATCTTGCACTTTTTCGTGCTAATGTACCCTTTTTCGGTTATACATCAATTTTAATCATTTTTCTATTTCTTCCCATAATTCCATATCTTCTCATGGTTTTACTTATGAGGCAACTTTAAATCATATTTATTTATCTTTCCACAATACCATATCTTTTCATGGATTTCTTCATGGATTTAATTTCTTATATAAGCGTTATAATCGCTCCGTGGTATATTTTAATTCTTAGGCCCTTTCTTCTATCATCATTTTTCTATATCCTTCGATAATTACTTTTTCCATTTCTTATGTTGTGTAGGCACATTATTTCCTGTGTATTACTATTTGTAATGTCTATTTGTGTATTTTCATAAAGGCGGTTGTTCGATTTTCCTAACTTCGAATATTTATTTTTTTTTTCTTTATCCGTACGCTGTGTTCTTCGTTTTTCTTGTAAGTGTTTGTTGTTCCTAGTGTTTTTTTTTTCTGTTTGCAATCATCTTATTGTGTGTTTCGTTTTCTTCTGTATGATGTGTTGATGTAATGTTCCAACTTATATAACCACACTATATGCTGCTAAATTCTTATTGTAGGAATGGGGAAAAATAATTGACTTAATTCTAGGTTTCTTAAAATTCTCGGAGAATGTATTTCTTATATTTATCTTAACTTTCCTATATTTAACTTGCTTATCCTAATTGTATCCTAAATTCCGGATATTCAGATTGGGCTCGTCCGAATATTTCTGAGTCAGGTTCAGTTCTCGTCGGATTGGGCTCGTCCGAATAATTCTGGGGGTTATGTGAAGGCTATTGTTTCTTGATGTTACTGGGGCTTGATTAGTTGGATTCTGGTAGATATTTTTAGGCTATTGGTTCTTGATATTGCTCAGGTAAGAGTGGGGTCGCTATCCCATCGAAGGTCGCCTACAATGTCCCTTCGCCTTGCTCCGTTACGTTAGGCTGTCAATCTTGTAGTTAGCTCTGGTTGGGTGGGGTCGCAAGGTCCCAACGAGGTTAGCCTGTAATGTCCCTCGCCATGCCCGTTACGTTAGGCTGTGTCTATGTGCTTAAAATCTTGAGGCGAAAGTCGATGATGTTTTTGTTGTTCCGAAGGATGTCATCGCTGTGAGTAGTTTGTATTGTAATTTCCCTATCTGGTCGATTATATGATTGTGTGGGTGTATTTGCGAAGTAGTGAAGTGTTACCTGATTCTCTTTATACAAAATTACAGCTGTTCGTATTCCCTTTAATTTTTTGAAGTTTGTGTGCATTTCGCATGTGTAATGGATTAGTGTTATTAATGTTTGTGGGTGTACGTTTAAATCTTGTAAATATTTTGTATGTGTGTTTGAATTTGCTATGTGTGTGTGAATTAACTTACTTCGCATGTCTGTCCATGTGTTAGTGCCTATGCCCCTAAATGTGATAACTTCTTTGTCTGTCTTGTTAATTTTACCAATTTGTGTTATAAGCGTTTGTCGTTTCCAAGAACTTGTACATTTTTCGGCACCTGTAAACGTACCTGTTGACTTTCCTGAGGTGTAGAACCAAAAATATCTCTCCTCTTCCTCTTCAGTTAGAAGCGCGTCAAAGTGCGTTCTCAAGATCCTCCTGCTAGAGTCCATATATTTTGTTTTTGTTTGTGTATATATCACTGCGGCGGTTTCCTTGACTTCTGCGAACACTTGTACATCTTTCTCAAAATTTTCTAATGTCTTTTCTTTGGTCGAATCTTGTTCGTTGTTTTCCCACGTTTGTATTTCTACTATTGTTATTTCTTCCTTTACCTTTTCTTTAATTATTTCTACGGATGCTGTTTCTATTTGTACTGGTTCCCCAGCTGTTTTATTTTCGCTTGTGTCCTTTTTATTGAATAATTCATCCATCATCTTTTTATTTTCTTGTTTACACTCATCCATTTTGTTCCCTAATTTTTCATATGTGCTGTCTATTTTGTTCTCTAATCTTTGCAAATTTTTCTCTAATAACAATCTGATCTGTTCGATGAACTCCTTTTGTTCTGGCCTCAGATTCTTTCCTAGTTCTGCAGGCGATTCGTCTTCTCTTCCGCTGGCTGATTCATGACGGACTGTTGAAACGCTTCTGGATCTTGTATTCATCTTGCAGGTTTTTTATATTTTTATAGATACACACAATAATAATAAAACAAAAGCGATGTGTCGTTTGGATACGACCCCTGTACAATATGTTGTAAAAATGTTTGTAATAAAATATTTGACCTGTGTTTTTAATTTATATGGCAGTGAATAAATAATTTCAATTATACCCTGTGTTTATTTATTTAACATCGATCATCAATTCGTGGAAGAGCACATACACAAATACGTAAATCAAATACACATCTTTCTTTTTATGTTTTTATTATACAATTATTTTATTTTAAGAAAATAATGTCCTCCACTTCTTTAAATCCTCGGAGATGAGCTGAAAAAAATGCCGTACGTGTACTCTGTAGGTTATTCGAATGGCCCCAAAACGTTGGTGCGCCAGAATGCTATAGGGGGGTTGTGTGCTTATAATACCCCTAGCAGTTAAAGTTCTTAAAGAGCAATGAGACTAATTGAATTCAAATTAAAAAAAAACTGTTAAAAATTAAGAGAGAAATGTTAACCAAATTAAGTTTATGAACGCTAATATTATGCAAGTGAAAGTTTAATCTAAAATTATTGCTAACTGTATATGTGGGTCTAATTTAATAATTCAATGAAAAGGTGACTATCACTGCGGTATTAAATTTGAACTGTACTAAATTTCGCGCTTGAAATTGACTTCCTATCGCTTATATTTTGATCAATGATCTATTTCTAATAGGAGAAGGGGTTGTTTCCGGCATTCTACAATGAATTATGTGAGTATACAATAACGCCAGTGCGCGCTTCGTTAAATTTTATCTCAGGGCCGTTGCTGGGGTTCCGCGGGAATACCTACTGCTCAGAGTGACTTACGCAATACCTGTTATTCTTACGGGATCCTAGGACTCCTGTTGTGAACACGTTGTGGGCTGCTGCTAGTACCTATAGAAATTTAATGATGTGTCTCCACAAATTTACGATGGATGCCAGTTCAAAATACAAATAATAAACACAATGGTAGGTATAACTTCTAATTCTTTATATATTTAAATCCACTTGTTACATTCACATTTAATCAAATGAGTTATGTTTGTAGATAGAGTATATTCATCATAAGACAACAATAAAATTAATGAGAAACAATTTATGACATGGAGAGATAATGTACACAGATCCACCTAATCGTGCAAATTTCCCAAAGCGGGTAAACGCATCTGTTGCGAGTGCAAATATGAATGAACTGAATGTGCACTTAATTATGGTTAAAAATTTTTATGAAAACAATCTGTTCAATTCTAGGATATTAATTCTGACTGGAGACAAACAAATCTATTGTAAAGGTTAGCTATGTATATTATTTTATCTAAATCTGAGCAATGTATAGAGCTACTTGTTTACCAATATAGGTTAGGTTTCATTTCCTTTGATGTGACTGACTGTATGTTAAATATTGACTTTAATATTTAGTTAATTTTAACGAAAGACAATTTATTGATATGTGAATTCTAAATTTTTGATTTCTAATGACTATTATACTACTTTTAAAGTACTGACATTGATTTTAATCTTCGTAAAAACACGAATTACAAGATAGTTTGACGTAAATATTGTTACTTGAAAGCTGAACCTTTTTATGGTTTGTTAATACTTGTAAACATATCACGATACCTTCATCTAAACATATTTAAATGTCCTTTAGCTATATGGTGGCTTCCTTGAGCGACAGGAATGGGAATTTCGGCTGGTTACTCCCTGGAATCTTTCTGTATCAGGAATGGATGGGTCTCAGGATTTGATGGTCAGGTACCGCCTGCGGGAATCTCGTTCGTAGGACGGAGTACAGGATCGCCGAATCCGCTTCGGTATTGTGCAGTATCTTAAACTTCAAGTAACGACAGCAGCAGGTCTCGATGTTGCATATATGCGTACAGGTGAGTTAATTTTTCCTGTGCGTTAATGTATTGATATTTATTCTTGTGTCCGTCTCGGAGTTTTTTTTCCTTTCTTGGTTATGTTCTCTGTTGATATCTCTTTCTCTTTTCTAGCACGTGGACTTTATGTTCGTGCTATTTTATCGATAAAGCACGGCAGTTGCTTCACCGACGGTGATACAGGTTCGACGATTGACAGGACGCCTATCTAGCCGGCGTTGAGGTTTCGCCGCACTGGAGTTTATATCGACTTGTCGGTTTGATTGATATTCGTCTATTCACGGATGTTTTTTTTTTATGATCTCTGATGTTGCACTATTGGTGGATGTATCTCTAATCATCTTGTGAATGAATGTCTACCTATTTTATATGCTACAGTAGTCTATTGTTTAACGCCTCGAACCCAAAGCAGTTGTACAATACAATTTTATTAATTGTTATTATTTTGTGTATCTAAACGTGATTTGGATACTGTTTAATAGTTTTTCTATATTTATGACTAATAAAAAAAAATATTTATAGTGCGTATAATTTTTGAATGCTCATATTTGTATTTTTGATGCGTCTGACAGATTTAGCGTCGGTTTTTGAAAAATCAGTACAGTCATGTACAAAAAAATAATGAAATTTTCTAATTTTTTGGATTTTATCCAAAAATAAGGATATTAATAGATTATGTGGACCTGGTTTACAAATAATCTTAAAATTTAAATACATATAAATTCATTTCCGTTTTTTACTTGATTAAAATCCGTTCATTCATAATATAATGCCTGCTGTGAATATTAAATTTCCAAATTTAAGTCAAATTCATATTATATAGTCATTTTGGTTTAAATTGCTTAAAAGCTTATCAAAACTTTATCAAGTCAGTTATATCTTGCCATTCAAGGAATTATATTAACATTTCTAAATGCGCTTAATTGTACCAAGTGCTCACTTAATTTTTGGATTTCAAATAACATTTTAGTTTTGACAGTAATTAATTGTTAATAGCTTTATTCAAATAGGGCATCTATTTATGTACACAACTCATATTGTTAATTTGCCATACATACTTATTCAAAATATTAATGTTTGACATTTCTTACTGAAGCTACTCGGCCTAAATTTGAAAAGATGCTTTCGATAATTATGCATTAGTAAGGGCGTAATTCATGACAATTCCTAATCATAACTGTGCTGTGATATTTGTTGTTAATGTATTTACCATCAGATATCAGGCAATTACTAAATATAGTCACGAAATTCTAGCTTTAATATGACATGTGATCTAGGTCTCTTAGTGATACTTTATATGCTGTTTGTACTTAAATTACAGTCCTATTGATATTCATGTCCTAATTCAAATCTGTTCTAAATATAGAAAAGGCTGTAGTTAATTTATGTTTTCACATTAAAATTGGTTTCCTCACCGAGTTAAATTGCAATTGACTTAATAATGGGCGTTCAAAGAATGAACGTCCATGCTTTACATTAAATGATGCTATTGAATATTTCTAGGTCAATAATTCTATTTGTGCTTTTAAAAACACGAGATATACAATCAACGAGCTTTGGAGTGTCACTCCTAGTATGTACAATTTATGATTATGTTTTGATTTAGTCATAATTGGCATTTTTATAACGGCCCTATGTGTATGCTTTAAATGCATGTGTTGTGTGTGCTAGATAAGATGCTTTGTCAAAACTCAATGTAAAATGATAATGAAAGATTGAAAATAATGTATGCTACATAAGTATAAGACTGTATAGTGCGTTTCTGTTGTATTTAAATTTGTTCGCACTACTATGGTCATGTTTTTATGCTAAATTCTTTAACCTTATTTCTTCAACTAACCTTTGTGACCAAGATATAATTGTTTGCTAAACGATTAGATGGGATTGAATCTGTGTGCCAAGTTATATCTCTCCTTTATTTACGTAACTCAATGCAACTACAACATTTCAATATGTACAAGGGTTCGTCCCTAATAACAACTTAAAATTAAAAAAAATTGAATGTTGTAACTCGTAACTAATGTTGTGAATTTGAACAGTCTAGGAACATATACGAGACTAGTTCAATATGTATTACACTAAGGACAAAATGATAGCATTCAGTAGTCTCGATGACTTACAATTATTATCAACTTATCTTAATTAGGGTTGAATTAAAACACTGTTTACAACTAATTTCCAGTATAATCAAAATTTATTCAAAAATATGACATGTTTCACTACGATGTAGCTTCTTCAGTTATTACATTACTACAAAATACATATTCAAATAATTGCATGAGATTTCAATACCTTTTCACAACCTAAAGCCCAAATTCAAAAACGCCACTAACACTCCACTCAAACTCTCATTCAGTTTGGACTCAGTCAAGTGCCTCCTCCACCTATATCACAGAGTGGTATTCAAAAAGCCCGACTCGAATGGGTGTAAACTTCTTAAAAATCGTCATTAATACGTCATTCTTTCATGACGTCATGTTAGTTTTCGCGCCAAACGCTTGTTTAACGGACACTTTTTCAAGCTTGCTTCACTTTTGCTGCAGTCATCGTGCTATTAGTTGCTTCTGTTTGCTAGATAATTTTCTTTTTTTCAAATTTTAATATAGTTCTTGTGCATAGATTGTAGTTAAATATAATATAATTGTATATAAATACTATAGAAATAACATGAACGTAATATTGTTTAATAAGTAGTATTAGAGCATTATTAACATATAGGTACATATATTGTAAATTGTAGATATAGTATTTCCTTTTATTAATACTAATTATTTAAGTAGTATTAGCATTACTAACACAAACATATGTATATTGTAGATAATAATTAACTTACCCTTTAGCATTTTACTGACAATCGGTGACTGTACAGAGTGGATAATGGAAGGTAAACGGGCAGTGTTTTCAAGTCAAGACAGAAAAGTTTTGCTTGAATTAGTAAACAAACATAAACATGTAATAGAAAATAAAAAATCCGATTGCATTAATTTAGCACAGAAGAAGAAGACATGGGCAACACTGGCAGCAGAGTTTAATTCGTTGCCAGAAACTTCTAAGGTAACCCACAAGCAATTTATATTTATTGCTTCTTATCTATTATATAATTTATGTGTATAGAGAACAGCAGATCAACTAAAAAGGTGCTGGGAAAATGTAAAAGCCCGAAGAAAGAAGGAACTAGCTGATGCCAAACGAGAAATTTTTAAAACTGGTGGTTATGTGCCCAAATTAAAGTGTTTTTAGAATAATTTATTATTTGTAGAATTACTTGACTGGTCAGTTATACAACCAGAAACAGAATTTCATAACAAGGAGACGCCATTCAAAAATAAATCGTTTTTGTCGAGAGGTACAGCCATAGAAAAGGAGTTGCAAGCTCGTTTAGACCGCAATACTGCTCTTCAACTACAAGATGAAGAACTTCATGCTCTCAAGATGGAAGAACAACAGCTCAAAGTAAAAGAGCAAAAAATGAAATTGTGAGAAGCAGAATTGCGAAAATTAATTTTAGAGGAACAATTTCAACAAGAAATATTAAAAACTGAATTCTTAAGGAAAGAGAAGAATTAAAAAAAATTCAATAGTTTTTTATTTATACTATAACTTCCAATGTAGCTTATCAATTAAAATTTCTATTTATAAATGCAGCCCTAATTATGTTGCCTCGGACATGTTGTCTTGGTGGTGGAACTGGCACAATCCTTTCTACAGCATCGTCATACTCAATATATTCATGTGCTGCATTATAGCGAGTTTGCGCCTGTGTTTGTGGGTTTTGAACAGTTTTGTCCTGTTTGCTGATAAGCACTATCACCTAGCAAACTCCCTGGTAGCTGCCCAGACTCAAATTTAAGTTTCACTGAACTGTTATTATATATTCGGCTGTCATGGGCAGAACCTGGCCAGCGAATAACAATGCCCCATATTCATAATGTGGACCAACAATCACTTGCACATTTAATGACATCCAGCCCTTTCTGTTCCTATATATTTCTCCATTATCTCCACCAGGACTTTTTAATTCTATGTGAGTGCCATCAATGCAACCATTAACACCGGGAAAACCAGCAATTGCATAAAATAAATTATTATTTAACTTAAACTGCTCAGGGGTCATTGGAAATTTAATATATCTATAGCAATTTCTTGCCAACTTTTCTGAAATTTCCTTAATTATTCTTGAAATGCTTTACTGGCTAAGGTTTTGTAAATCACCACATACTCTCTGTGAAAGTAATTCATATTCTGTTCATCGAAGTCATATACTTATAAGAATATAATTAATTACCTGATAACTTCCTGTTGCATAAAATCGTAATGTTAGAGTTTTAAAATAGGTGGTACTGGACGATCTTGTTCTCCCTGCATAAACACTAATGGAAATATTACGTTCAATATTGTGTCTCTAGAGAATCGATAACGCATCAGTAGCTCATTATTATTATATCTTTCTAAAGGGTTATCGAAGTTACGCAGTCTGTTTCTGATAATTGATTTTTTAAAATTGTATAAGATTATTTCCCTCTTATAATACCTTGGTAAACATTATAGTGAGAAGAAGCCCTGCAAATTCTGTTTTATTAAATCAACCAGGTAAATTAAAGAAGTGGCTGAAACTAGTTAGTTACTTGACATAATGCCATATCTATAATAAATGTAATTGTGATCATTTTTAGACGCAAGGATAGAAAGTCAAAC
The DNA here is from genome assembly GCA_963170755.1 of Amphimallon solstitiale. NCBI lineage: Eukaryota > Metazoa > Arthropoda > Insecta > Coleoptera > Scarabaeidae > Amphimallon > Amphimallon solstitiale. Next base: position 33,392,328 of record OY720685.1, on the reverse strand, counting down.
AAGCATTCTCATATTTGCAGCTATCATATCATAAATGATAATCACAGAGATGGGCCAACCATTTTTACATATAACATTCAAAAACAATATCTAATTAGGAATAAAATTGTATATACAGGGTGAGTCATTAGTAGCCGCTTCTTCGATTGCTCTTTTATGTTTTAAATAAAAGAAAAAGCAATTAGTGGAGGATTCATGGTTGCTTGTGGCGCATATTGTAAAAATACTTTAAGCTGTGGCACACTTCCGGTTTCACCGGAAATGCACGGAACTTAATTTTTTTAAATGACTCATCCAATATATTTTTGGATTTTCTTGTACTGCATTAAATTGCCTATGCAACAGTTTTTTCTTTCTCTCAATTGTGCCAATAGTTTTTGAGTTATTAATTGTTTTTGAAAATATTTGACCAAAACACGTGTTCAGAAAAAAACTCATTTTCACATTGTCTTTAAAAGTAAAAACATTGACTTTGTTGGCGCTTGTAGCCAAGAAAAATCTGCATCATTTGGTAAAGTTGCACTCGACAATACCTCAAGAAACTTTGTTTTTTCAAAGCCTACTTCCTGAAATTTTCACATTCCAAAAACATATTTTTTTTAAATGGGACACCCAGTATTTTATTGAGTCATCTTGTTCCTTTTTTTATTCTCTTTCATTTTTGTTAACAATGCATCGCTATTAGTTATCATCCAATTGAATTATTCTTATGAAGAGTTAATAGACATGATTGACATTTTGGGTAAATCTGAAAGAAACTCTTTGCTAGCATCCAGACTTTATGCACAGCGATCCCTGGTAGAAGTCAACCGAAGCCAGAAACCTTTAAAAATATAAAGCGGACGGATTGAGTGAACAGAAAGCATTGAATACGAAAGAAAGAGCGGAAAAAGCAATAACTGGTGAGGATAAGACTTTTATGGTACTTGCGGGTGTAGTTGAAAACCCCCATACTAGTACTACGAAGATTAGTCGGCCGTTAAATGTAAGTCAAATTTGAGATTTCAAAATAATTAGGAAATACGAAATTCAACCGTAGCATATTCATACACAGGGTTAAATGAAAGAAATGTTCAGAATCGCTTACATTTTTGTCAATTGGCAACAGATAAATTATCCTGGCTTTCTCAATTTCTTGTTGTTTACCAACGAAACCTTCTATTCAAGTGAACACGTTCATCGTCACTATTTCCGTTATTATAACACATAAAATCCCTCACTTTATCACACCTGTTAACTTTCAAAGTCGTTGGTCATTAAAACTGTGGGGAGGAATAGTGGATAGTTACATAATTGGACCTTATTTCTTTGATGAGAATGTTACTTCGCTATCTACAAACGGATTTTCAAAACTTTTTGAAGACATCTTCAAATATGTCGGAAAACATAACCTTTATTTTATTTCGATGTTAACCAACAGTGTTAAAAATGAAATGCTGCAACTGGACATTGCCGGAATTAAAAAATTGATATGGGATGCTCTTCATTCTATAAAATTATTACTTTTGGGATAGTTGAATATACCATTTACTTTGTTTGACAGTTGACTAAGGAAGTAGGGCGCCATCCCTGCCTTCCATTGGTTGAACGAATATTTTGGTGCATAGAACAACAGCGCTCGTAGTTCTTTAATTGACCGCTAATTGCTCCTATAGTGATTATCTCAGAAATTACAAAAGATCGGTATAGGACATTGTTAACAAAAATGAAAGAGAATAAAAAAAGGAACAAAATGCCCCAATAAAATACTGGGTGTTCCATTTAAAAAAAATAAGTTTTTGGTATGTGAAAATTTCAGGAAGTAGGCTTTGAAAACACAAAGTTTATTGAGGTATTGTCGAGTGCAACTTTAGCAAATGATGCAGAATTTTCTAGGGTACAAGCACCACCAAAGTTAATGTTTTTGCTTTTAAAAACAATGTGAAAATGATTTTTTTGTAAACACGTGTTTTGGTCAAATATTTTCAAAAAAAATTAATAACTCAAAAACTAAATTGGCTCAATTTTCAAAAAGAAAAAACAGTTGCACAGGCAATTTAATGCAGTACAAGAAAATCCAAAAATATGTAGGATGTCATTTAAAAAAATTAAGTTCCGTGCATTTCCGGTGAAACCGGAAGTGCGCCAGAGCTTAAAGTATTTTTACAATATGCGCCACAAGCAACTATGAATCCTCCACTAATTGCTTTTTATTTTATTTAAAACACAAAAGAGCAATCGAGGAAGCGGCTACTAATAACTCACCCTGTACAGTTTGCAAATAAATTGTTTCAATTGTAAACGGTCATTTATGTATAAGCAAGTAATAACAAAAAACATTTATGTGTACAAAAATAAACTTGGATAACCCAGTATTTCCAAATGCTGTTTCTGTTTTACTTCAAATTCACATCTGTTGCATTTATAATTAAATCTTCAAATGTTTATCTTTTATATGTATTTCTAAATGCTGTTTCTGTTTTGCTCTGAAGTCACATTTATCGCATTTATAATTAAATTCCTTCGAATGTGTATTTTCTATATGTGTTTCTAAATTATCTTGGTGATATGTTTTATATTCGCATGAGTCACATTCATAATCAAATTCCTTCAAATGAGTTTTTATGTGTCTTTCTAAACGCTCTTTGCGATACGTTCTATATTCACAAGAGCCACATTTAAAATCAAACTCCTTCAAATGTTTAACTTTTATATGAACTTGTAAATTATCTTTTCGGCTTGTTTTATATTCACACGAGTCACATTTATAATCAAATTCCTTGAAATGGGTTTTTATATGTCTCCCTAAGTGACTTTTCAAGTTTGTTTGAAATTCGCACTTGTTACATTTATAATCAAATTCCTTCAGATGAGTTTTTATATGTCTCCCTAAGTGACTTTTCCAGTTTGTTTCAAATTCACATTTGTCACATTTGTAATCAAGTTTTTTCAATTTTTTTTCCTCTGTATGTCCTTCTAAACAAGCCCTTTTGCTGTTTGTTTTATATTCACGAGAGTCACAATTATAATTAAATTGCTTCAAATGTTTAGTTTTCATGTGAATATCTAAATGCTGTTTTTTGTTTGTTCCAAATTCACAAGAGTCACATTTATAATTAAATTCTTTCAAATGTTTGGTTTTTATATGTACTTCTAAATTATCTTTGCGGTTCGTTCTATATTCGCAAGAGTCACATTTGTAATCGTACTCCTTTAAATGTTTCGTCTTTATATGCACTGCTAAATTATCTTTGCGGTTTGTTCTATATTCGCAAGAGTCGCATTTGTAATCGTACTCCTTTAAATGTTTCGTCTTTATATGCACTGCTAAATTATCTTTGCGGTTTGTTCTATATTCACAAGAGACACATTTATAATCAAATTCATTCATATGTTTAGCTTTTATATGAATTTCTAAATTACTTTTATAATTTGCTCTGAATTCGCATGAGTCACATTTATAGATGAATTGCTTCAAATGTTTGGTTTTTATGTGTAATTCTAAATTGATTTTGATGTACGTTCTAAATTCGCACGAGTCACATTTATAATTAAATTCCTTTAAATGTTTAGTTTTTATATGGATTTCTAAATGCTGTTTTTTGTTTGTTTCAAATTCACATTTGTCACATTTAAAATCAAATTTCTTCAAATGTTTAGTTTTTATATGTTTTTCTAAATTAATTTTATTGTTTGTTCTATATTTGCATGAGTCGCAACTATAATCAAATTCTTTCAAATGTCTGGCTTTTATGTGTATTTCTAAATCCTTTTTGGCGTTTGTTTCATATTCACAAGAATCACATTTATAATCGAATTGCTTCAAATGTTTAGTTTTCATATGTATTCTTAAAGATTGCTTGTATTTTGCTCGAAACATACACAGCGAACACTTAAATATTTTCTGTTGATCTCGTGTCGTAGTCGTAGAATGTTCTCGGTCGTCCTTTCCACCAACATAAGCGTGCGAATTTTCCACGTGCAGCCTGAGAGATTCTTTAATCTTGAAACGTCTGTTACAAATCCCACATTTATACATTTTAACTTCGTGATGCTGTTTATTGTGCTTTTTGAGGTCCGCTTGGTACTTCGTCCTGTACTTGCACTGCTCACATTTATAAATTTGGCGGAGACACCTCTTGCGTCCGTTCAATGCAGTTGTCGTTAGCTTAGTCGGTGGTGTCGGTAGAATGCTCTTTCTGAAAATAAATAAATATTTTCAATTTCATAGACATCAATTTAATGGCTGAATTTATTTCAATACCATATGGAAATTGTACAAGTCGGTAAAGAAACCATTACGTAAGAAACTACGTTGTTGAGCCATAATGAAGAGGAACAACTAAATTTATTAATAACGGCTCCAAAATTATGCCCTTTATACTTTAATAATGTTTTAAATAAAATAAAATAATTGAATCGTTTTACCTGCTACCTCATTTTTTTCCCAGGTCGATCCAAGTTAAGAGATATCAATAATAAATAGTCTCAGGGCATTATTTGGCACAATTCAATGAAACATAATTGTATCAATTGAAATAATATTTGTATTAAAAACCAAGAGTTCTTTCATATATTAATACAAGCACAAGAAAAAGCATTAACAAAATAACATCATAGCGCCGTCAACACAGAAATATTCAATGTGATTTATTAATATTATCACTTCTACGAAATAATATATATCTACTACGCAAATGATAGTTTTATAACAGCATCGACAAACAATTTAAAGATGCCGAGACATAATTATATCGAAAACAATTTATTAAATATATTTTTATTATTAGATTATTATATTAATTTATTGCATCCCCACATTAAGACAAATTTTAATATTTAAATTTACCTAGCACTCACGTAACGTAATAACTATTTTTAAACACCATTAATAGATTTTTCTTTTTTTTAAACTGAAGAGGATCTTCTTATTGTCGATGTACCCTGTGGGAATCCTCCCTCGACGATAGATACACTTGTAGCTTCCACAAACTGCTATTCGCACAATGACTTTTTATTGAAGATATTGTTAAACTGAACAACTTTAACACTTCGTTGGCGGTCGATCTTTTGTAAATAAATAACCTATTTATTTACTTTTAAGGTTCTAACATCGATAATTTAATATATTATCGGACGCTATGTGTGAGTCGACTTACTATTTATACATATATAGGGACTATTATGTGCGGTTCGGGACAGCTTGTAAACTGCTGTTAATCGCTCCAAGTCTCGGGGTTCCCCTTTTTTTCTAGAACGCCCATGTACCCTAGTTATAGTTTTCACACGTTAATGTCAGGTTTAACTTGCGATAACCTAAACACAACGCCGCGCATTTTATAATTAATACAAACATTCGGTGCCATAATTCTTACAAACATTAGCTTATCAAACTAGCGCTTAATTTATACAAAGATAAACATTTAGGAAAAATAGTACCAAGAAATATATCTTTTGGTTTGTAACACATAACTTTAAAAATACAATTCATATACATATTTGAAATTTATAAAATTATTTAAATAACAAATATAAAATTGAATAAACTAAGAAAGCTAGATAAAAATACGATATATTCTCTATAAATCTAAAAATATAAGTATTTGATGTGTTTAACTATAATGAATCGTTAGAATACATTTTAAATATCACATCTAACACCAAAAAAAGGTCAATCTACGTACACAACTTTTATAAAAATTACTTTGAAATAGTCTTTTTTTCACTCCATATACTTTACATGTGATAAAAATAAGTAGCCGGTTTGTTTGGATTGTGAACCTAGACCTAGGATGAAGGTGACGTCAAAAAAAAGAATACCCGCATTACGAGAATAGTATAAGGCCATTTAAGTGTAGGATCAAAATTGCCCAGACGAAACAAACAAAAACGAAAACTGTTTGGGAGTACAACAACATTTCTCCTTCACTATTCTCATGTATAACCTTATAAAAAGCAATCGTACCTTGCATTCCTCTCGGAGCAGAAATCCATATGGTGCTGGAAATATTCCTTTGGATCCAAGTGGATTTTACAAAATGGGCACTGCGTTAGTTCTGGAATTGCGTGAAAAACACACCCATTAGAATTACATGCAAAACTGACATTGATGTAGTGCTTGTCGAACACAATAATCATGGAATATCATAACTATTAAAGCACAAAATGATTTTCATGTTCCGTTTATCTCCTTGAAATATTTATCATTATACGTGCCCGCGGAAAAGTCTGCACCATATGGAAAAAAAATTTACTCTTTTAATTTTTAAAATTATTTTTTTGTAGTTTAGAAACCAAAAACTAACCTAAAATATTTAACATATCGCATTTGCTTCAATGCGTAAATGTCATTTAAAAATTGCCAACGTCCAAACGTGCCAGTATTTGTCAAAATATAAGAAGATGCCATAAGAAAAAGTTGTTTGTACTTTCGCGGACATCCTAAATCCAAAGTTTCGTACAAAAATTTTAATTTTAATTTTTTTTCCATAATTTTGTAAAAAAAACGCCTGTATATTTTTTAAGTGTATTTTTCTCTCGAATTCTGATAAAAACCTATGTTACCATGTAGTAATAAACAAAAAAAAACAATTTGTATTTCAGAATAAGGTATATTTTTTTTAAATAAATGATTTCGTTAAGAAAAGTGGAGGACATTCTTGGACTATTTTCATATTTTCGTATGTACCATTAAAAATAAATTAAAAAACATAATGGTCAAAAAAGCTAGAAAATAACCTTTTAAAAATGAGAAAAAAAAGTAATTTTATTTCAACTAACAAAGTTAATTTCAAAAAAAACCAATTCTAATTCTTAAAATTAAATAAATTCACAAGTAAGCGTAGTCAACAATTCCAATTTTACAAAAATACCGTTACTATACAGTTAAACTAAATGAATAAAAAAATGTTAACAATACTACATTTCTGTATGTCTCCCTTCTCTTGCAATACATTTGATGATCCTTCTAGAGAACTCTCTTGTAATGTTTACAAAATATGTGGCCGGAATTTCTAGGCAAACGTCACGTATTGTGTTTTCTAGATGTTCAATGTTTCGAAATGGTCGTTTGCGGTACACTTTCTCTTTTAGATACCCCCACAAGGAAAAATCTAACGGAGTTAGGTCAGGGGATCTCGCTAGCCATGGATACGCTGAATATCTGCCAATCCATTTGTCCCCAAATAATTGATTAAAATAACTCCTCACCGCCAGTGTACTATGTATAGATGCGCCGTCTTGCTGAAACCATAGGACAGATCTTTCTTCCAATACCATATCATCAATTAAATCGGTTATTTCGGTCATGAGAAAGTTCAAGTACCTTTGCGAATTTAAATTTTCGTGGAAAAAATAGGGTCCAATCAATCTACCATAAAAAATACCACACCAAACATTTGTTTTAAAAGAATATTGGTCCCTGCATTCGATGATAAAGTTAGGGTTTTCATCAGCCCACCTTCTGCAGTTCTGCGAAGTCACCGTTCCATTGGAAGAGAACGTTGCTTCGTCCGAGAACATGATTTCTTTGGGGAAACGACGGCGACGGTTTTCTTCGAGCTCTCCTTAAAACCACATACAAAAATCAAATCTTGCGTTAAAATCTCGTTCTTTTAGTATATGGACATATTTTGGCTTAAATGGACGGTACTTATGTTTCTTTAAAATTTTTCTCACTGTAGTCTCTTTTGCCCTAGTTCTGTTGGAAATAGCAGCAATTGATGTAGTTTTATGCTCTACTACATCTAATAATACATGTTCTTCATGCTGCTGAACTTGCCAGTTTACATGTGGCTTCTTAAAATCATTTAGAACTGAACCGGATGACTTGAACTTATCTACAACACGACCAACAGTAGAGTGCGAAACGAATTTGTTAGGGTGTCTTTGATTAAAAATATTTGCCGTATCCCGTTGGTTCTATTTTCTCCGTGAATTAAAATGATTTCTATTTTTTCTTCCATGGATAACATTTTAAAACAAATCTATTAGAGAAATACACAAAACTGACATTTATTTAGTTGTTTATGTCTAGAATTTGCAATTATTTTCTAGGCCTACTTGTGAATTTATCGAAGTTTAAGAATAAGCTTGTTATTTCCTGCTTTAGAGATACTAAAGGAAATTTTGCTTAAAACAAACAAGGCTAGGTACATAACATGTTCTAATCTTACAACTAGTGTTATTTTCTAGGTTTTTTGACCATTATGTTTGAAAAATAAACATTTTTAATATACGAAAATATGAAAATAGTCCAAGAATGTCCTCCACTTTTCTTAACGAAATCTTTTATTTAAAAAAAATATACCTTATTCTGAAATACAAATTGTTTTTTTTTTGTTTATTACATGGTAACATAGGTTTTTATCAGAATTCGAGAGAAAAATACACTTAAAAAATATACAGGCTTTTTTTACAAAATTATGAAAAAAAAATTAAAATTAAAATTTTTGTACGAAACTTTGGATTTAGGATGTCCGCGAAAGTACAAACAACTTTTTCTTATGGCATCTTCTTATATTTTGACAAATAATGGCACGTTTGGACGTTGGTAATTTTTAAATGACATTTACGCATTGAAGCAAATGCGATATGTTAAATATTTTAGGTTAGTTTTTAGTTTCTAATTATGCAAAAACAAACTACAAAAAAATAATTTTAAAAATTAAAAGAGTAAATTTTTTTTCCATATGGTGCAGACTTTTCCGCGGGTACTGTATATGAAATATACCGAATTGAAGAGACATTCCACTAATTGAATGAAATTTTCTCTCGGAATGGGTTGGGTGCCACAATGTCCCAATTCTCCCTGATCGTATCTACAACTAAACCTATTTGGATGTTAGTGAAGAGACTCACAACGTCAAAAGAAACTAATACTTGGTTTTGTGGTATTTGCATGTTATTTACCTTATCTGCAAACTCAAAGGAATCATAAATTCGGAATTTGTTATATTGACCAAAATATGTTTACAGTATGGTCGCTAGAAATTTGGCAATTAAGAATATACATTTATAAAATAATTCATTTTTATTCTTAAAATTTAGTTGGACGGACCTGTATATCAACCGTCGTGATCGTTTGGCCTCAAACAGCGAGGTTTCCTTTTGTAAAAAGCATATTTCTTCGTATCTAGTCCCTCAGTGTTTTCATCCACAGAAATAATAGTTTATTTAATTTAAGTGGTTTTTAAGGAAATTTTTAAATTTGTATTTTGTGTTTCGAATGTATTCGAAATGTTATCTTCAATAACAAACACAGGATCTAAATGTAAGTCTTCAATTTTTATATATGCAATCTTTTTACTTGAATAAACCGTTAATTCTGTTTTTCTTTTTTAAATGTTAAGTGTAAACTTTAGAGTCATTAATATTAGTATTTTGTTGTCTACACAGGTCTGAGGAACGACTAAATAAATGTCCGAAACATCATAAAGAGAAATAGTGTTTAAAGTCCAAATTCTGTTTTATAAACAGTAAAAATCAATTTTTCTATATATATATATGTATCAAACATAGAAAGGAAGTTAGACATGACAAAAGTAACCATATCACCAAAGAACATCACATATAATTACTGTCACATATGTGACCTAAAAATAATAAGAATTGCTATCCATGTCTAACATAAATATTAGTGACAAACATAATATTACAAAATACCTTCAACTGAAAACCTTCCAGCTGTACCCTCAATGCAAATGGTTTTATGTTTGGCCAGATGAGATTTCAAGCTGAAGCCAAGACAGCAAAACGTGCAGGCAAATATCTCCTCACCGATGTCTTTTGTAGTAGTAACAAAATTCAGTCTGATTATTTTATTTGGGCTGTATTTATATTCCTCAGCAAAATACACCAGTAATTCATCACCAGCTTGAATTTGACAAGTGCTTTGATAATATATGTTACCTTCCGTTTGAAAAGCCTGCAAGTTTTGTTCAGAAATATTCCTGGTAGGATTGACGTACTGCATCCAATTCAAATACTTGGATTTATTTTTGTCCAAAACAAATTTTTCCCCTTTCATTTCCCAAGAACATTCTGTCGCACAAAGTCCAGTGAAAGGACCAAATTTTACACCTGCAGGAATAATTCTTAATGCATATACTCCAATCCGTCCAAAAGAATCTTGAATTTCTAACGTATTATTTGGTAAATCTTCATGTGCCCTGTTATCTGCACTATTCACAGCATTCTTGTTTAAAATATGTCCAAGCATTCCACATGCGATGCAATAGTCTTCATAGTATGCTTCACAATATTCACAGTCTGTTGACAAAATTTACTTAAATCAAGAATTATAGCATTTATAGCAATTTGGTAATTTTTGTTTTCAATAAAAACAGAATAATGAAAAATATAAGTCATACTGTTAGTTTTCAAAATAGTCGTGTAATAACTATCAGTGAAGACTCAATTGGCAGATCTCAAAGTATTAATATTACAGTTTGTTGTTAGTCTTTTCTTATTATTTCCTTTTCTGTGCTTCAAGGACAATAATGTTCTAATTAAAGTTTGTTCACTTATAGATCATCTTAAATCATCTACAGTCGAAAGCAAAAAAAAGTAGACAAGAGATATTGTACTTAGTAAACTTGACTTTATTTACTTGTCATTAATGACACTATTCTATGGAATATCAAAACATGTTCTACCTGATTAATACGAACCAAAATACTAACTAAAAGACATCATGAAGAAAGTATGTATTAATGTCTGGTTATAGAGCCGTTTTTGTTTAAAACTTCTTGCAATCTATTTGGAATAGAGTTACAAAGGTTGGTAGAATTATTTTGATTTTCATTCTCTCATGCTGTGTCTATTTCTACCGGTTCTTGTCTATTTTGAGGTCTTTGATCTTTGATTTAATTTGTTTGATTATTAACTCCGACATATTTTCGAAAATATTTAAATCAGGACTTCTTGGCAGAAAATCCAACACATTGATATAATTTTCTGTCAAAAATGTTTTCACTCTATTCGATGTATGGATGGGACGGATGTTCAAGTGCATTTCTTACACGAGTTTCTTTGTGGATCGCATTCAAATTATTTTTCGGCAGTTTTATAGACCGCAAATTAGCTTCTCTAATTCTTTGTTGGACGGTAAAAATAAAACCCAGAAAGTTATTTACATCAGCTGCATCCATTACTGTAGTAAATGGATTTTCAATAAGCACATTTATGATATGGCGGTCTTGCTCGGCTGTTGTTATTTTTTTGCGGTCAGAACCAGAAATTCTACAAATTCTATGCTGATCTCGCCACATTTTATAAATTCTAAAAGCTGTGCTTTTATTTATATCATTTCTTTTTGAAACCGTTACTCAAATGTGCAATAACATTTAATACCTTCATTTATGGAAGGCATCTTTATAATAAGCCTAATAACTGTAAGGTTGTCAATTTTGATAGAAAACCAAATATTGACAAGTAACTTTGAAGACGCTATTACACTAATCATTTTGAGAAAGTCTATGACAGGAATCTGTGGTTTTGTCTACTTTTTTTTGCTTTCGGCTGATAAGGCACACAAGCTAGCTTGTCAAAAAAAACATAAAAATATTTTAACAGATATTACAATAAATTTAGTTGGAAATATACATTTATATATTATATTATAGCTACTTATTTTAAAGAAGTAATGTTCATAGATATAGTCATGAGAAAAATTTCTATTTATTCCTACTGAACATAGCCTACTCTTAATGTTTTAGATTATGGCTACAATAAATCATAACAAAAATTATAATCAACATTAAAACGCATTAACTTACATAGTAGTCTATTATTGAATTCAAGTTTAATATCATCAACATTCATCCTTTCTACTTTAACATTTCCATTTTGTACTTGATCAGCATTAAAAGCTGCCCCTACTTTAATGTTGTCATTTTGTACTTCAACTGATGCTAATTCTGTTTTAATATTGGCCAAACATGTGGACTCTTCAAACTGCTTTATTTTGCTATGCCAAATGGGACCTTGTATTTCAGCATTATCTATAGTAATCACAGTTTCTGTGATGTACACTTTATCCTCTACAAAACTGTCTTCTTGGCAAGGTTCAACACGATCAGCCATTATTAACTTTTATTTATTTGTGAATAAATAAATAAAATAAGTATCCAATGCAGCAATAGCATAAACTGACAAGAGCAAAGTGGAGCGAACTGCGAATATTATGGTTGGAAACATAATGTATAAAAATTGAGTACTTACGGAACTGCCCTCTTGCGGGCTTAGTCACGTATTACTTTCATATACCTATTCATAATATTTTGAAATATGTAATTATTGTTTTCGGATGCCAACAAATTAAATGTGTTCATTTTCACCTCGCTTTAATGCACATCTTAAAGTCGGATGAAAATTAACACATTCAATTTGTTTGCAAGACAAGAATACTCTCTTTTTAATTTATTTTCACCCATCACAATAGTACAATATATTTTTATATCAAACAGAAATTCAAATTCAAACATTATTTCTCATCATATTGTACAATTGTAATGATAAATGGATCTAGAAAGAAATAATAAAAAAGAAAATCTTATAGAAAAACAATGCCAGAAATGAGGAAGTTACTTTATTACAAATAACTGATAGATATACAAATACATACATGTGCATAACTAATAATATAAAACAAATTATTTACATAATCAAGTATTCTTAATTTTTATGAAGAACTTCTTGTGTTTAATATATTGTTCTCGCACAAGTAATTTCAGTGGGTCTGTTAGATTCACTGTGAGTGTATTACCTTTCAATATTTTGTTGTTTTTTTTTTGTAGGTAAATAAATGAAATTGAATAAGTAAGTTTATAAAAGTCTTTCCGGTATCATGCATCACACATTTGAAAATACTTATATCAACATTTGATTTTATTTATACTATACCACGCAAATGGACAAGAATGCAAAACAACTTGGTAAGTATATACGCTAACTGTTTTACCGATCGACCGTATATGTCCAACGAAGAGGCATCTAGCGGGCTGAGTCAGGATTTAAAAAACTGTCTGGACCTGGCCGTAAGAGATAACAACCCGTGGTATAACAATTATCAATTGCATTTGGGCATATTGTACGTACGGATTGTACATAAATAATTGTGGATTACTTTTAGGCAATATATAAAGAATCCTTTGCTTTATTAGAAGTAGAAGTAGGTGGATGTTATCAGACAACTTTCAAAAAGCAACACAGAACATAACCTACATGAAAGCAGTCGTAGAAAACTTATTTGTCGTTGCTCCACCATCTTTATTTTCAATATCTAGATATATTGTGTGTGATTGTATATTGTGACCTCTATGCTCCACACATAAATCAAACAGCGTCTGTTTGTATGTTGTATATAGTATATACCATAGGTTTACATATTTAATTAGTAGTTGTGATGGCTGATCAAACTGAAAATTCTAATGTGAATACATTGCTTTCGTTAAATACATCCAGTACACAGGAAATGGACGATTTTGTAGATGACAAAGTCCACGTCTCGGAAACTGTTATTATTGCAAACAATTTTGAATTGCAGGACCACATGAAGTGGCATGACAAGATAGAATACGAGGTATCCACAATTTTAGACAATATTAAAACAGAATTGCCATCATCTGAAGGACAATATAACGTAATAAATGACCATGTTAAAATTGAAGATGGAATCAATGCCCTTGAGATAAAAATTGAAGTAGATAATGGACTTCTGTGTAAGTAAAAGCATAATTAAGTTTACCACAACTGCAAAATAACTCTTAATTACTTCTTATTGTAATCATACTCTGCAGATTCTTTAGACTTTTCAATTTTATTAAAAGTGCAATTATCTTTTTAAAATGTGTTTCGGGCCCGTTAAGCCAAGTAATAAATATTTTTATTTTTAAATTAAAATACACATATATAGAGGAGACGTGTTATATTCAATTGCACGTCATTGATGACATTTACATGTTATCCTAACTGTATTAGTGAAACTAAAGGAGTTATTTTGTTAAATTGTATTTGAGGGCTTTTATTTCTTTAGTTTAGATAGAAAATGTATACATTAATCGTAATGTATGTATTCATGGAAAATAAACACATAATTTCCGTTTCAATTGAAATTTCTGTCTTACATATTTTTAATAAACTAATAACTAGTTCAATTCGGTGTTGTCAGATAAATCATATCTGTCAAAAGATGTGCGTTGTGTATATTTTGCCTGTCAAATTTGCGTGTTTATTTTTGCTTTGATATAAATTGTATAAAAACAGTTCTTCTTAGAAGCGTACATCCTGTTTATTATCTATTTGCGTCCTTTGAATATAATGCCGAAACGTTTCTGTAAACAGTCGAAGCTTTTTACAAACTTTTTAATAATTATCTGATTAATGAGAATAGCTTAAGTACTTGTTGTTTTTAATTTTATTATGCATACGTTATGAAACATTTATGGTTTTTTGACAATCTAAGTGAATATAATAAATAAATTGAGAAAGGCTGAAGTCTTAGAGAATTTCAATTACAAAATATATTACGTTATTGCATTGTGAATAAATATTTTCTTTGGTTATATCAAATATCACTGACAGAAATAAAAATATATCCGGCAACATAAAGAAGAGGAGACGTCATGGATCTAGTATGACGTACAATTGATTGTAACGCGTTTCCTCTATATGTACATAATTCCTTATAAACTGATTACTATGGATTGGCAGTCAGATTTACATTGCAGGTCAGGGCTTAATAAAAAATGTAATTTGAAGTTGGGCACAGTAGTGGTAATTATTACCACTACTGTGTGTTATTCTGTTAATGCAAAATTGACTGCGCCGCTCCCTGTCATAACTTTTAATGTGTGATATCATATTATCCACTATAAATTATAAAAAAATCAAAAGTACAAATTAAAAACCATTTTTAACCTTTCATGACATAATTAATAGTCTTTATAAAAATTATCAGAACTTATAAAAAATATATAAACTGATTGAAAAAGGTGAGAGATATGGCATCTGTATACTTTTATTGTATACATATTAAAATATTACTTGTACATAAATTGACGCCATTTATTTCTATCCTGGGCTATCTTTTTCCCCTCACTCCATGTTTTGCCTATTTTCGTCTACATTTATCTAATTACATACATTGTCCCACGTTTGTCTCGGCCTGCCTCTAATTCCTCTACCTGGACTTCTTGATTCCCATACTGCCTTGACTGGAACACTTCACCAACTTAATTGCCTTTGTTCAATAAAATCAAACACCGAAATGATTTCCATCTCTGCCCTAATTCTTTCATTTCTAATCTAATGTCTCTTCTTGTCACACCCTTGGCTCTTCTAAGATATCTCATCTCTGCCGCCTGCAACATGCTCTTCTGTCTTGTGCATAGTACCCAGGATTCACACCCATATGTGAGTATAGGCCTGTAAACTCCAACACCCTAATTGGGTAAAAAGGGATATGATTATTAGGGAGCGGAATCGAGCGAGCTAAACTACCACGGAGCCACAACCGTGAAAAGAAATAATGTAAACAACTGCGTGTTGTTTACATTATATCTGAATAGCACTAATTCATAGGGCGAACTGCAACATCTGTTTACGGCCGAGAATCAGAGAAAAAACTGCCATTAAATAAGGAATTTTATGAATAAGTAAAAGTATTACTTCCGGTCCGAATTTTGAAATTTCATATATTCAAAAAATATTGCAAATCTAGCACTAAATACTTTTGTATTCCTGATAAATACATATAGAATGCATAATTTACGACATATTCGCAAAAAGTCGCTATTCGATAAGAGTAAAAGTGGTAATTCCGGTCTGAATTTTGAAATTGTTTTTATGCAAAAGATATTGAAAATTACGTTTTAAATACTTTTATACCCGTAACGTACCTGTCTAAAAAGCATGACATGCGAAATATTCGCAAAAAACTGATTTTCGATAGGAGTAAAAGACCTACTTCCGGTAGCAGCTTCGAAAACCTTTTTAAATAAAATTGTTCTCAATTTTAATTTTAAGTACATATGAATTCTTTATAAATTTGTTTAAACTTAGTAGTTGACAAAATATTGGGAAAATTCGAGTTTTTCACTGAAGTAAACTGCTACTTCCGGTCTACCGATTTTACTGAAAAACTACTCAGATCTCAAGAGGGAGATTAGAAACGTAAATACAAAATTTGGAATTGATATCTACAGCGGTTATCGTGGTCACATAGAGACACACAGACATTTTTTAAAAACATCTTTTTCGGTATCAGGGGACTTCAAAACGTGGACATCTGCAAAAATCTCGAAGTCGAAAATTTCACATTACTTCCTTATACTACGTATAAGAAAGTAAAAATGGATTAACCACATTAGATGTGGCTATTAATAATTCCAAGTGACTTAGACGCAGTTTTTAATAGAAATCCAGTTTAATAACATTGCGGCAATTGTGTATGCTAAATACGCTGAAATAAAAGAATATTTCCATTACGTAAATATAACCAGTTGCGATGTAGAAAAGACGTTTTCTATCTACAAGGATGTACTTAATTCAAAGAGAACAAGTCTTACAGAAGAGAAAATGAACAAATAGTAGGGTATTTTGTATTTTATAATCACCAGCCACTTGTTATTCAATTATATAGATAAAATTAAAACCTCTTTAAAAATACAACATTTCAATAGCGCGAGTCATGACTCGCTCGATTCCGCTCCCTAATGATTATATATACATATTAAAACAATTTATGGCCATGTTCAATAAAAATCAAACGAAATAAGCTTCTGTGGAATATCATTAAAATATATTCTTCTAATTTTGAGACTAATTATGAAAGATTACTAATTAAAGTGTCGAAATGCTAAAAATGGTTTTTAATTTAAATTTTAAATTTTTTGTAAATTTATGGCCACGAAAAGCTTGCCGGGAATTAATCGTGGAATGAAAATGTTTATATAAAATAGGATATTTTAGCCTGGTTAAATGACCAATAAACTCTCGTTTCTTCTTGACTTATGCAAACATTATATTACTTGCTTTTTAATCTGTTTAAACTTTATCAACAGATTGTGAAAATTGTCAGGCTTATTATGAAGACTATTGCATTGAGTGTGGAATGCTAGTACATATTTTGAACAGAAATGCTCCGGATAATTCAGAGAACAGAACACAAGATGAGTTACCAAGTGATGTTTTAGAAATTGAACATATGTTTGGCCAGTGTGCAATTTTGGCCTTAAAAGTTATTCCTGAAGGTGTAAAATTTGGTCCTTTCACTGGACTTTATAGAACAAAGCGTGCTTGGAAAGTAAAGGAGGGAAAATTGGTATATGACAACGATAAATCGCATTTCTTAAATTGGATGCAGTACATTAACCCTGCCAGAAATGCTTTTGAAAGAAATCTAATTGTCGTACAATGTGAAGATTATCTTTATTATCGAAGCACTCGTCAAATTCGACCGGGTGAAGAATTACTGGTGTATTTTGGTGAAGACTTCACAGACAGCTTGAATGGAAATGTTGAAATGGATTTTATTCCTACTATGGAACACCTCATTAAGGATATATTTGCCTGTACATTTTGCTGCCTTGGATACAGTTCGAAATCATGTTTGGCCAAACATAAAACAATTTGCCTAGGGGATGCAGGTAGCAACTTTTCAATTCAAGGTATGAAAAAAATCAAATCTTCATGTTCTTGTTTAATTATTCTTCTAATGCAGTTTTTCTGTTGAAATTAGTTATGCCAACGAATACAGTTTATTAAGTTGATGAGTAGAATTATTGAAGGTTCATGATAAAAAATAAATTGAAATGTTACAATTGATTCACCAACACAGTCACTTTATCAGACAAAGACCAACAAACTGTGCCACTGTTTTGGCGAATCAATTGTGTCACTTTGTTGTTAATAAATTGTGAAGGATTTATTTAGTTGTTAATTTGATTATCAGAAAGTAATTACTTTTGATTGTATTTCAGTGTATTTTTTGTCATTTCAGATCTTACGCAGTGCCCATTTTGCAAAATCCACTTTGGTCGAAATGAGTATTTGGAACACCATTTTGCTTACTGCTCTGCAAGAAGTGTCAGGTATCATTCGTTTTTATATCATTTTATTAACGTAGCACCTTGCATTAATTATGTTTTGTAATGAACAATTAATCATAAGTAATTACAATGTACTCCCTCTTAAGCACACCTCCAGTCGCCTTAAATTTGTTCTCTTAAAAGAGCTGTCCCTTTAAAAGATATTTGCGGAAATGTGTATGTACATACATACATGTGTACTATATGTATCATATACATATTTGCACAGAAAAACTGAAACAGCGGAAATATGTATTTATACACTTTGTTTATTTAACATTGAAGTGCATACATAAGTATCTACAAGAGTACTTTTAAACTTAGGAAATCTAAGATTCTTGTTTGATATAAATTTTTTATTAAAAACTTATTTTTCCAGTGTTGTTCTAAATCAGACACCAACTCAAAACCATTTGTATCGCCATTATTGGAGGTAAACACTTTTATGCTGTCAAAAATTGGTATTGTATCCTCTTCATCATTATCTAGCATTTCCTCATTAGAATCAGATTCTTCTTGCTGCAACATTCCACCAATGTCAACACTTCTTAAGTTAGCTCATCTTTGGGTTCACAAACAGTTTAGAATTGTAACTGAAGGCACTATTAGGGGTTTTAAAATCTTACTTGGAAATAAATTAATTGATCAGAGACTATGCTCGTCGCTGCGTCACCAATTAACGAGATCTACAAATTCAGGTGCAAGATAATTTGGTGAATCAGAACATGCACTTACCTTTATAGTATATATAATATTAATCGCTGATGATTAATAATATTTTCAGATGATGCCCTCGAAGTAGACTATCGGTATTATATTGTGATCCACCCAGTATACCTAGCTGAGATTATTTAGTAAGAGCGTGAGATTACTAACAGATGTTAACTAATGTCCGTTTGCGCCACCCATTTTATAATAATCAAGGCAGGGTCACTGTTGTTACAGTATTGCACAAAGTAAAATGGGAAACTTTGGACTAAACTGATATTAAAGGCCTACCTCAAAAGAAACACAAAATTAATTAAAACAATAAAAATGTATTAAATAAAACAAGAGAAATTTGAAATGGAAAATTTAGTACATAAAAACAATAATAATAAAATCGAAATATTCTCTCTCTTTATAACATTCCATACCGTTTTCTGCCTATTTTCTGAATTGACAATCGTGTCCCTAATAGCTGCAGATTTATGAGATAAATAATTCAATTTAGGGATAGTTAATGGTGCTAAACATGCTGAAGGTACTATGTGAAAATATTTGCCTTTAGTAAATCGTTGGGCATCATTAATTAGACGAATATTATCTTGTTTTATAATAATAATTCGTTTGTCAAAATAATAACAGGATAATTAATGGTGCTAGACATGCTGAAGGTACTATGTGAAAATATTTGCCTTTAGTATATCGTTGGGCATCATTAATTATTATATAGTCATTTAATTCAGGAATTCAAATAAAATAAATACGAATAAGCGGGCATGTTTTTGACGGGCAGGTGCTAAGCTGCTAGAGGTACAATGTGAGAATGCTTACAGCTAGCGATTAGTATAAGCCAGTTTCAGAGCATTCACGTTGCAAGGTTCTAGATTACCAAGGCACCATGTGAAAATGTATGTTTTGGTGAAATAGAGTCGTCTTCGTATTAATAAATAAATTATCAAGAATCAATAATTTTTTTTATTTAAAGGAACAAGATAATTATTCTTTCAACTATCATTATAGATGTATAAGTATTACACAAGCATTATAACTCTAAAAATGAGTATAAATGCTTTCCCTTTCTCTTTCTTTGTAAAACAAAAATATATAGCTACAGTGTGGCAATGTTATTAACGATTGGCATTTTTACAAAAATATAAATATAATTTTTATATGAAATTTAGACATTTTGTTTAATTTTTGACCTTATCCCAAACAAAACTAAATAAGAGATGTACCAGAACATAAGAAGCGAATTACTGCAAAAACTCATTAAAACATAAATAAAAAATTTATGCTGTTAGGAATAAGCTTATAAATAGGCTATTATAATTTTTATCTTTCATTAGCATTAGCATTAGCAAATAAAAATTATTATTTTTAAAATATATTTTTAATTTAGGTAATATTTTCCTTACAGGTATATAAGGAATTAATTTAAAAAATGCTCACTAAATTTCTGTGGCCGAAAAGATGGTGTTACAGCTTTTTGTGAAAAGTAGTTCGCCGAGAACTAGTTCGCTTAGAAATTGCGAACTAGATCATTTAGTTCGATGAGAAGAGTCGTTCTTATTGAATCGGTCGTTCACGAACTACCCATCTCTATTTCGCAACTACTTTCATTTGTCCGCTTAAGAGGAAGCAGGACCGTGAAAATTGCTATTATCGTGTGACCGTGTCCGGTTAACAGACAGTCCACTTAATTGGAAAACTTGGATATGTAAATCATACCATTTCTTTCAGTGCCGTATAAGAGGTGTTCGCTAAGAGAGAGTACACTGTACTTGTTTGAGTGTATTCATAATAACCTTAAAGACTTCAAGTCTATTCTGTATTCATTCAAACTGTTTCATTCTTCCATTAATTCATACAACAGTAAGTTACCAAAAAGGCGAAAAGAAAACACAAATTGATGAACGCATTTGTCTATTAATTGCCAATTTGGAAAGTCGTAAGTGGAGCTGAGCTAAGCATTCGAAACGAGCATTCTCGACCCCCAGCAGCCAAGCTTTGTAAATTGACATAGTGTTCAATTTTTGGATACAATTTTAATAGTTCAAAACTTGCTAATACCAACTAAAACTATCTTGGTCACACAATATCTGTTTGCTTATGTTAAAATCACTTTCCTTGATTTTTAGTGTTTACTCTCCAATCATTTCATGGCTTATGATCTTTCCAGGAAACGCAGTGCACAGACGCTAAGCAATCAAATAGCAAAGTTGAACGGAAGCAAGACACGTCGCAGCCCATCGTATAAGTGTGAGCTGTGCAACTACAGGACAAAGTATAAAGCAGATCTCATGAAGCACACCAATAAACAACATTACAAAGTTAAAAGGTTTAAATGTGGGATTTGTTGCAGACAATTCGAGGCAAAAGAATATTTGAGGTTGCATGTAGAAAATACACACACTTCTGTTGGTATAAAGGAAGACCCAGTACATTCCAGATGTAATTATGAGAATATATATATCAAAGTAGAACAATCAAACTTACACGGTCACTGTAGGCTCCGAACAAAACACAAACAATCTTTGATAAGACATATGAAACTGAAACATTTGAAAGAATTTGCTTTTAAATGTGAATTGTGCGAATTTAAAACAAACCTCAAACCTTATTTAAAATACCACGTCAAATCAAAACATCTAAAAGAATTTGATTTTAAATGTGATTCATGTGAATGTAAAATAAATGACAAAAGCACTTTACAGAGACATATAAAATTAAAACATTTTAAGGAATGTGATTTTAAATGTGACTTGTGCGAATATAAAACAAAGCTCAAATCTAATTTAAAATATCACGTCAAATCAAAACATCTGAAAGAATTTGATTTCAAATGTGATTCATGTGAATATAAAACAAATCAAAAAAGGAATTTAGAAAGACATATAAAATTAAGACATTTGAAGGAAGTTGATTATAACTGTGATTTGTGCGAATTTAAAACATACTGTAAAGATTATTTAAAAAATCATATCAAATCAAAACATATGAATCAATTTGATTTTAAATGTGACTCGTGCGAATTTAAAACAAACCTAAAATCTAATTTAAAATATCACGTCAAATCAAAACATCTGAAAGAATTTGATTTAAAATGTAATTTGTGCGAATTTAAAACATGTCGTAAAGATTATTTAGAAAATCATATCAAATCGAAACACATGAATCAATTTGATTTTAAATGTGACTCGTGCGAATTTAAAACAAACTTCAAATGTTATTTAGAAAATCATATCAAATCAAAACATATGAATCAACTTGATTTTAAATGTGACTCGTGCGAATTTAATACAAACAGCAAATGTAATTTAGAAAATCATATCAAATCAAAACATATGAATCAATTTGATTTTAAATGTGATTCGTGCGAATATAAAACGAACTACAAAGGTGATTTAAAAAAACATATAAAATCAAAACATTTGAAACAATTTGATTTTAAATGTGACTCGTGCGAATTTAAAACAAACCTCAAATCTAATTTAAAATATCACGTCAAATCAAAACATCTGAAAGAATTTGATTTAAAGTGTAATTTGTGCGAATTTAAAACATGTCGTAAAGATTATTTAGAAAATCATATCAAATCGAAACACATGAATCAATTTGATTTTAAATGTGACTCGTGCGAATTTAAAACAAACTTCAAATGTTATTTAGAAAATCATATCAAATTAAAACATATGAATCAACTTCATTTTAAATGTGACTCGTGCGAATTTAAAACAAACAGCAAATCTAATTTAGAAAATCATATCAAATCAAAACATATGAATCAATTTGATTTTAAATGTGATTCGTGCGAATATAAAACGAACTACAAAGGTGATTTAAAAAAACATATAAAATCAAAACATTTGAAACAATGTGATTTTAAATGTAATTCACGTGAATATAAAACAAATGACAAAAGCAATTTAGAAAATCATGTCAAAACTGAACATTCGAAAGAATTTGATTTTAAATGTGACTTGTGCGAATTTAAAACTTGCCGCAAAGATCATTTAGAAAATCATAATAAATCAAAACGTATGAATCAATTTGATTTTAAATGTGACTCGTGCGAATTTAAAACAAACATCAAATGTAATTTTGAAAATCATATCTTATCAAAACATATGAATCAATTTGATTTTAAATGTGACTCGTGCGAATATAAAACGAACTACAAAAGTGATTTAAAAAAACATATAAAATCAAAACATTTGAAACAATTTGCTTTTAAATGTGATTCATGTGAATATAAAACAAATGACAAAAGCAATTTAGAAAATCATATCAAATCAAAACATTTGTAAGAATTAAATTTTAAATGTGATTATAAGAAAGACACACAAAAGCAAATTATTTGATATAATTTAATTATGAAACATATTCTGCATGGTCCTAGACCAGTGGTTCCCAAAGTGGTCCAGGTGGACCCTCAGGGGTCCATAGGAGACCACACGGGGGTTCACGTAGACGTGAAAATAAAACAGGGGTTCACAAGTTGTAAGTGGGGGTCCACGAAAATTTTTGTGGTTTTCATAATAAAGAACAAACATTTTGGCTTGGATTTACCTATCAACGTAGGCAGGTAGCATCATTCACTAGGTAGGTACTCAAAAATATTCGAGACTCAGTTCAAGCACAGAATTGAATAGAACAATAGATAATAGTACAAGTGTACACCACATGTCGATACTTGCAAAGTGCCGCCCGTGCGCCCGCTCGTCCGGGATGCTTGTTTAATTAATCAATAAATTTGACATGCCATAATTGCACTATCAATTTCAATAAATAAATTAAAATTGTTTACATCTGT
This sequence comes from Amphimallon solstitiale, assembly GCA_963170755.1. NCBI lineage: Eukaryota > Metazoa > Arthropoda > Insecta > Coleoptera > Scarabaeidae > Amphimallon > Amphimallon solstitiale. Next base: position 33,368,742 of record OY720685.1, on the reverse strand, counting down.
AATAGTTACGTGTTATATTGTTTCCATATTATGTTGTTACATAACCTTAAAATACAGTTATATGTAAAATATCTTTACATCTATAGTTACGTGTTAGGATATTTGTTTCCAATTATACTTCTGTCATACATATTTTGCTATTGTTAGTTAACATACAATTAGTTATTTTACCTTAGAGGTCGGGCATTTATAAGTTTTCGAGTATGATTTGTGGTATAAATCTAAATAAAAATAAACTTGAATAAACAAACTGCAATGAATTTTGATGGTTGCGGCATTCCCTTTATTTGTTTTCATTATTTCCCTAGGTCAATAATAGCCTCATTATTTACCTGTTATTAGTTCCAGGTCGAGAAATGACATTTCGTGGCGCTTTGTTATGTGTAAAAATGCTATGATTTTTTACTACTGGTACAAAAAAACATTTATTTATGTAGTTACATATTGAATTACGACGTAACCAGGCCCGCTATATTCATGCTACCAAGTCAATCCCAGTGTATAACACACGAGTTGTCATTCAATCGACGTTTTTAGACCCAGCGATTCTACCGTCTTTCGAGTCCCAGTGTGTAAAAAAGCAACATTTATCAGACCTTGTCATTCCCGACAGCATTGCCAAGTATACTACATAAACAACGTAATTTGACAGTCCCGCTCGTGCTATGAAATTCAGCTTAAATTTATTTAAGATGTTTTAAGAGTAAGGGAAAAGTAAGATTTTAAAATACAATATTTTAAAATAAATTGTGTTAAAGGTAATTTAGATATTTGCCGTTATTTTTGGTTGTTTCACTTTCTTTAGATATCTATATTCTTTTAAGTATATCAAACAAAAGGTAAGGAAATGTGTATATCTTCCATTAGTGTTTTTTCGAGTATGCTAGTATATTCTTCAATTCTATTACTTTTATTATTTCAATATATTAGTTTATTTGGCTGAGATTAGAAGATTCACAATTCTAAATTAATATTCTTCAAATAATCTTGGAATTATTTACTGCAGACTACTTTAAGACCAACTATAGTAATTGTAAACAGAGATATATTATTCGAAAAATATACCTGTAACTAATTATACTTAAATAATCCGCCAGAGATCAAATTAATTGTGCCATCTGAATGGGACACAATCTCTTCCACTTACACGATGTAACCGATACCCATGTAGTTATACGTAAATAAAGTATTATATTAGTAGACGAAAATGATTTATTTGATAAAATAAGAAGCAATACAAAACAACTTAGGTCGGCGATAGTTGTTGCTTTGTATATATAATAAAATTCTTATTTATTAGTTGAGAAAGAAGAAACAAGTCCGGGTCTCTTTAATAACCTTGGTAGAACAGCTGATTTATCATAACTAAGAGATTTGCTTGCTTTCTGTTTTCATTTTATGTAATCAATTTTAGGGATTAGTAAAAGCATTTATTCAAATATTTAATTAATTAACTCCCATTACAACAATAGCTTGTATGCTAATGATTACGTATTTAAAAAATCAAACTTTTGAAAAGAAGCAACTTTGAACAAATCTGAAATTACGTTATAATATTAAGTCGATGATTGAAATCCGTCAAATTCGCTAGCTGAATAAAAAAAGGAAAAAAAAGTGTCAAGAAATAAAGTATTTCGAATTGGGTGAATTTAATATACTATTATTGTTATTATTAGAGCCTTTATTATTAAATACGCCATTAACTCACTGGCTAGTATGCCACACTGGTCAAACAACGTGTTATTTAGGTACTCTAAAAATCAAAAGTATCCACATTCAGGAGTAATCATAGTTGTCGTTTGACAATTAAAAAATTTAGTGGAGAATGAGGTAGACAAAATAGATAGATAGCTATTATAACAGTAAAAGGTATGAAAAGGTCAGCATTTACACTACAAGGGAGTAATTCGCTTATCTACAGAAGTTATACATATATGCAATTTCAACTCTTGGATTCAAACATATAATATATGTAGTTCATTATTAAAAAGCTTTGCTTTCCATTTATTTAAACCATCTGTCAGCAAAGACGAGATGGAATAATTTCGATTTTAAATAATTAGTCTATTATAATAATATAGTTGTAATATATAAGCTGGTGTTAGCAGAGCGAAGAAAACTAAAAGCTTCCATAATTCGTTGATAAAATTTTCAAACCTTAATGATTATACTATTTCTTTTGATTCCAAGAAGGTCTGGCCTTGTTGAACGTAGAATTCATTATTTCAACCATACATAAAAGTTCTCTATTTTTGTTAAGTAATACTATAACTGCAATACTATATTAGCCATGTTGACATTCTTAAATAATCTTGCACTTATAAATAAAGTACACAATGTTTTCTTTTACTTTGTTTAAAGGGTATTTTTAAATATTAAAATGTATTGCTTAATCAGTGTGTTAGATTTTATGTGTCACAGCAAATATCGCGGCTATTGTATGAATGATTGAGGAATTACGTGTAAGAAAGTTGGATAATTTTTTAATAATGTGTCAAAATCGGAAAAACTATTGAACATCAAATACTAAAAAAAAAATTTCATATTTTAAATGGAACATACCCATTGCATATTCTGAAACTACAGTATATCACATGTTATACTTGTTTCATTTATTTACAGCGTAATAGAATAACTAACTGAGCGTGTTAACAACCTAAACAGTTTAACTAATGAGGTGTGGCCACCTCACGGCTTTCTTATACGTATGAGCGTTTCAAACTATTAAAATTGTTCTAAATTGTTTTAAATACTTTTATCTCAGAAACATAAACCTGTGAGTAAGTGTGTTACTTCAAGTCCAAATTTTAAGAATTTTTTGATGTAAAAATTATTCAAAATCCTGGTATAAGTACTTCTGTTCTCTTAATAAATCTCCGCAGAATACATACTTTGCGAGATATTTAAAAGAAAATGCTACTCGCTAAGAGTAAAAGTGTTACTTCCGGTTAAAATTTTGAAATTTCATTAATTCAAACAGATATTCCAAATCCAGCTCTAAATACTTTTGTAGACTTGATAAATATACAGTGAAACATCTATTTGATAAAAGTGTTACTTTCGGTGCTAATTTTTAATTTTTTTTTATACCGAAGGTACTGAAAATTAAGTTTTAAATACTTTTATACTCGTAACGTATGAGAGAGAGAGAGAGAGAGAGAGAGAGAGATTTGCAAACACCAAATTTTCGGTGTCAGTGGACTTCAAAACGTTGACATCTGCAAAAATCTCGAATTCGAAAATTTTCATCATCACAATACTTTCTTATACTCCGTGTTATTGCTAGCGTATCGAAGTGACAGTAAATTAGCATTGTTTATTTTCATCTTGTGACACAATTGGTGATAATGATTATTGTAATAAAGAAAAAAATGGATATATTGAGAGCGTACATAAGATGCAATAGGAATCTTAGAGAAGCTTCTGCATTGTATCGAACCTTGTATCCAGAAAGGGTACACAGACTCGCACGTTGGCAAAAATTGAACGTAATTTAGGAAGAAACGGAGTTTAGTGTGAGTTTTAGTGCTAAAATGCTAAGACCAAGAAATTAACGTGCAGCACATTAAGAATATGTAATGGTATTGGCATATTTTAAAGTACATCCTAGCAATTTAATACGTGAAGCAGTACTCGACATTGGAATAAGTCTTTCCATTCTAAAAACAATATAAAATGATCCCACATAAAATTAAATCGATTTCCGGTTTAAGAGTTGGGTATTTTAATAGGAGGTTAATATTTTTTAACTGGCTTAACAATAATCAACATTTTGTGACTGTCATTCTTTGGAGTAATAAATATAATTTCAATAGTAACGGCATTTCTAACAAAAGAAAACATCATTTCTGGGATACAGAGAATCGTGATGAAATTCGGGAATGCAGGTTCCAACACAGATTTTCTATTAATGTGTGCCTCAGTTTTATTATTGTATTACGTGGTAAATTAATTAAGTACAACATATGGTAGACGGTTGTAAAGATAAGTTCGTGTAGAATATGTACTAATTACTTTCCATTTAAAATATTAAGTTTTTTTTGCTTTACCTGAAAAATTTGATGTAAAATTATTTTTGCCGATTTTGACACACTATTAAGAATAAATAATCTAATGATTTTCTAATATACCTACCATTTTCTAACCATTAATACAATAGTCGAGATATTTGCTGTGACATAAAATCTAACACTGTTTTATATAAAATATCATTTTAAGTGATAGGTAAACATAATATAATATAAATAAGTAGATTGCTCTACATCATTAATTCATTCGAAATATAGTTAAGGATAGTATTTCAAAGAATCTGGAAGCAAATGTCTCAAAATAATATTTTGCGTTACTCGACCAATTGAAGAGTATTAAAAGAAAGGCAATGTGTTAGTTCTACAAGTATTATTCCTAGAAGTGTCCCGCTTATCGTCATTTACGTAGCTGCCAAGTTTAGGGCTTGGGAACGTCGGTATAATATGGTGGGCTTGACAACGTAAGAGTAAAAGTGTTTACACAAATACGCCTGGCCCTCTCCCAGAAAATGCCTGAACTAAACTTGTATATAAGTTGATATTGTACCGCGTTAGCGGACCCAAAAATTTTTTTTTGAAATATCATTTTTTATCATAAGCATTGAATAATAGACCGAAATAACACAAGAAACGTTGTCAGTCCCGAAACCGGGACTGACAACGTCTTTGCGGGCCTGACAACGATTACTGTATATAGCAGATCGGGTCTGTGTAGACGGTTAAATAAATATATATATATATATATATACAGAGAGAGATCGTAAATGCTTGACCGTGCCGCTTCGTAGTCATGGTGTAATTGCCGCACATATCATATTCTGTATTGTATGTATTTTGTTCGTGCGACATCTGTTATTTTACGTATGAACTATTTTTAAGAATTTTTGTTAAATTTACTCGTTTTAATAACTCAAGAAATACATTAAATAATTGAAAATATCTTTATTAAATGTAATTTAATACAAAGATCGATATTGCATAATTACGCATTACATATTTAGAAATATTATAACATAAAATTGCCCTATTATTCTTCTTCGTGATATTGCACACCGAACACCTATTTTAATAGGATGCATGTCAGTTTCAATAAAAACATGTGGGTTTACGGATGACCAGTGTCGATAATTTTGGGAATTGATATATCCACTTAGATGAAATCAGGCCTCGTCTGACAAAAATGTGATGTCCAACAAATTATCATCCGCAACATTATTATTAAACCAAGTACAAAATTGTATGCGTTTCTCAAAGTCTGTTGGAAACAATTTCTGTACAACAGATACTTTATATGGATGTAAGTGTAGTTTTTTAGTGGCTTTATGGCATGTTCCATAAGATAGTCCTATAGGAATATAAAATCAGAATTAATAAATTTTCTGTATATCAAACAAAGTAATATTTTACCCGTCTGCGCTGATAGATGCTTTAATGATTTGTTAGCTTTCTTGAATATCTTCTAGCACCTCTCTTGTTAGTAAAGTAGGTCTACCAGAAGAGTGTTTCATAGATATACTGCCAGTTTCTCGAAAACGGCTAATAAGACGGTTGACATATCTTGCAAAAATATCAAGTTGGAATTCCATTTCTGGGAATCGAGTGTGAAACTCTTGTCTACATGAATCAGTCGAATATTTCCACTCTGCATTCGGTAACAGTACTCCGCCACGAAAATAAGCCTCCACAATAAACTTATCTTGTTCTTTCGTAAATGGCATTGTGATTTCAACGCAACTTTAAAATTAAACAAAAATGATAATGATACTCGTATAAACACAAAAAGAAATAACTTACAGTGGCAACGAAATGTACCTTTTATTGGCTTGAGAAAGACAATTTCTAATATTCAATTAAACGCAGTAAACCAAGGGAAAAAGAAACGACAACAAGCTTATATTACTGACAAATATGTATAAAATGACAGAATATTGGTGTGACAGCCACTTTAGCGAAGTTAGATACAAACTAGATATTCGTACTACAACAATGAACGTGTGGCAAACTCGTGCTAAAGTTGATATATCGATGAAGCGGCACGGTCAAGCATTTACGATCTCTCTGTATATATATATATTGAACTGGTGTTGATTATGTGACAACACCAGTCAAATACCCACAAACACATATAGTCACCCTTTAAAACCCCTTGAATACAGGCAACCATATATACATCGGCGATGCATTATGTTTGGACCCTTGTATAAGAGTACAGGTAAAAATTCCTAAAAATTAATACAGATTTTACTAACAAATCTAGTAAATTCTGAGAAACCCATCAAATTTTAAATATTAGAAAGAAATTCACCCCCAAATTTAGAAAACCAAACCAATGACTACTCTTTTCAGGAACCCCAACTGAAACCCCCGTATTAAATACTTAAAATTGGATTTAAATACCTGATTAGTTTAAAATACACATTAGTCTTATTTTTATACTTATATTTAGCAAATTTCCACAATACAACAATAAGTAGTTAAATGTTATATAGGCAAAGTAAATATATAAAATGAATCTGACAGCCATTACAAATGGACAATTTTAAATTCCAAATTTCAACATTTATTACCACACTATGAGCATATAATTGAGTACCATTTTATAGTGTGATTTCTCAAGAGTAAATTGTCACAAAAAGTTACAGGTTCAAGGTTAAAGCAAGGTTGATAGTATCGAAAGCATCATCTCAAACTTTGGCAAAAGTATTGCACATACATGACAAATTGTTATCTAAAAATGCATAGCTTAAAACTAAAATAAACTAATGGTGAACGTAAAAAACATTTAAACCATAAACCAGTTTACAAGTTACAAGCATGGTAACAAACAATAAAACTCTTAGTTGCGCACATTTAAGTTAAGCATCATTTTAATTTTCAAATTTCGACGCGCCATATTGACAGCGGCATAATTAATTTCAAATATTTCCTATGAGTGATCAAAGTAATTATAAATTAACTCTAGCAGTTACAAAGTCTATCAAGACGCATTTACGAGGTAATATATTTCAATGTCATATTTACTGGTTGAGTCCAGATATTTAAATAAGCATTTTGAATAATTTGACAGTTGTCAACATAGGTAAAAGAAAAGTTTTATAATATTAAGTACAAGCTATTCAGATAATTCAAAAAGGTGGTAAAAGATTAAGAAAAGGTCATAGTTTCATGTTATAACAGTAATTCGTAAATAAATTAAAAGACCATTTAGCTATTACACTTCAAAAACTAACCACACTAATTTTTTGTATAAAGAAAGATTTTAAAAGGATTAAAAGACGAAAAAATATTGTATGTATTTATAAGTTTAATTTGTAAAGGTAAAGTTCTACTAAAAAGGCATTTTAAGCCAAAATTCTGATATTTAAATTTATTTTATTAGCGTCATTGACGTCATCGAATAAATGACAGTCGAAATGCTAAATTTGCCCTTTAATTTTTAAAAAAATGTGTTTTTCTAAAAGAAAACGAATTAAAGTAATTTTATTGTACCGATTGAAAGACGATTTAATTTAACTAAGATAAAACATGATTCCACCAATATTCAAAAATAAACTTGCCCGTAAATAGACTTTGTAAAATTCTACCGTATAAAATTGCCATGGTTACGACGTCCACAACAGAGATTCATATAAAAAGGCACATCCGACGAGAAGCAAGGATTATTCATCCATGATTCATGGATGATTATTATTCAGATTCATTGATTGATTCTTCATTGTTTCGTGAGCATTCATGGTTATGCAAGCGGATTATTCATTGATTATTCATCGATTAATTTGTTTTTTTGTGAACCGTCATTAACGAGCCATTCACTTCGATTCATTTTTTTGCGATCATGCAATCATCAGTCGATTAAGTATTATGCGATTTATTTTATTTGTGATCATTCATTGAGTGATATACGCCTCATTATTTATTATCGACCCATACCGATATCCAATCGCTGTCAAAGTTGATACATCGAAATAAGCCGAAGAGTGTCTGCTGAATCATTCCCACGCACGAGTCAGAAGGTCATCCATTGAAGAAGTCGACCTTAAACCGAGCCGAACTAGGTTAAGGACACACCGAACGCCGATACCAAACAACTGGGATGCGAGCTGCCTCCACAGGGATTCACTCCATTAGAACAAGTACCTGTCCTTAAACAAGATGAGGAATTAATACACAGAAGGTACCAAGTCTATTATTAGTATATGCATTTTTTTTTTGACACAAATGTGGGTCAAATCTAAATCTATGTCACATTTATGTAACGTCTTTTAATTCGATCATATCTATCAATTAATAAAATTCAAATCTAGATACATAGCTTATATAAACACTTGGAAAATCAATTTAAAATTTCAAACAATATTATGCTTATTTAAAATAAATATCAGGATCTACTTACAGTTAAATTTAATCCTATCTCATTTGTCATGCGGTCCATTTTAATAGTTGGTACATAAGACCAAACTCGTATACTGTGCCTTGATTTCAATATATCAAATTTGTAGAACTTCTGCCTAAATAACTGCTGTGCTTATACACAACAATAGTGTATAGTTTTATATAAATATTTTATGGACATTGTTGTATTGTAGTAGATATTCAGTGTTATGTTTTAAATAAATTCAGATTTGTTGTTTTCTTGTATAAAGTGTTTGTTTTCATCACTGTTAAAACTCATTCTTCAACCATAAGAGGTACACATATTCTGTTGAAGCTCCAGCATTGGAGCTCTCTCTCCAAATTGACTTTCTAGGTTAGATTCTTCAAGATCGTCAAACGACAACTGGAAAGCATGGTATACCGGACTAAGGTAAATCACATTTCGAACCTCAGTAACGCCCTGTAGAGAACACAATTAGAGTCACTTAAATATCACCCACTTAGTTAATCACATAACTTTTAAATTTCTTTTTGATTACTTAATCTATACACACGTACACATTAAGGCTCCGGACTACTCATTTTAATATTGCGATTTTAAGTAATACGGGTTGCATAGCATATACTGAATTAAAAGTGTGAAAATGTCCCCCGTAACTTCCCCTCTTCAATACTTCTCCTATAAGGGCGTGGCCTACACATAGGAGACTGCAACGGAATAATTTTTAGAGAATATCGGATAAAACCTCATATTTATATGTAATGGGACTGTAAGGAAGACATACAAGTGGGGGGCTCGGGGTGTTTGTTTGACGAAATACACACATGTTTCGGAATGAATATTCTCTTATTGAATAAAAAGTTGGTTACACAATTTTTGTGTTTTCTTACATATACATATCTGAAATACACCCGTCTAATAGAAGATTTCTATATTGTTTTCTCATTTATTCATTGTTCTGTTATTATAGATCAAAACCATACTTTCTAAAAATTCAAGACATATAATTGATAATTTCCAATGCTTTTTACTGATCTTGTTTACCACACTGATAAATGAGTGGTTTTTATTTTTCGGTCAGACATACCAAGTTATTTTCTTATTATTGATTTTCGATTTCTTGATAGTTCTTTCATATGACATTTTATTTTAATATGGTGTTCAAAATAATTAATTTATATATTATTTATTATATAATATTTTAAACAATGTGTAACAGGTATAACCATATTAAAATATGAAGTAAGTAAAAGAAAATGGATTTTATATTAATTTAGTACCTAAATGAATCAAGGGAATACACAAATATTATTAATTTACAAAGTACATAAATATAAGATTAATAATAAAATATATCAGTTTTAGTGAAAAATTAAAGCGACAGTGCTAGTTAGTAGAAAATTATTTCCTACATATACAACAGGAAATTAATTTTTTGTTTTCTAACTTATTCTAGATATTTGACAAAATTTTGTTTCTATGTTGTTTTTTTTTTTGTTACTTTAAAGCAATCAATTATTAATTTACTAAAAACAAAAGTGTACATACTGTGTGTCCAAAAAGTCTGGAAACAGCCAAATAAAATCGAAACGGATGATTTTTGAGAAAAATGCAAAAACAGGTCAATTAGTATTTTCAAAAATTACTGGCCGATGGTATCTGTTTGGAATTTTCGATGATCTTGAAAAAGTTATGATGTCATCAAAAAAAAATTAAATGGCAACGTCGCATTTTTAATTTTATTTTTGATAGATCTTTTAATTGTCTAAACGACAGTCAAAAAATTTTTCATTCTGCTTAAGGCTGGCGTTTAGTTTTCAGTTTGGTGGTGATGAAGAATATAATGTGGGGGGGTAGGATTAGGTGTCGGTAATGTGGCGGTTCATGTTGGCAAATAGACGAACTTAATTGAGGATGAGAGATGAAGCAATAGAAATGTAGATTGCTATTACAGCAACAAATTTATATCTGGGGCTTTTAAATGAACTCGAACATAGACAGACAAAAAACTAACAGGCACAAAAAATTATTAAAGAAACGCTTTCAACACGTTTTTGTCTACATAGGTATTTTAAATTTATGCTAGTATTTATTACGAACCTGACTATATAGAAATAATCTCAACAGTCAAGCATCAATAAATACAAGCATTCATTTATAGCAATTTATAAAATTTCAAGTAGGTATATACACCTTATAAAATAAATAGGAATAAAACAATTTATGTTTGGAAAAAATATTTTTTGAAGTAATAATAATAACAATATTTAGTAATTCATGTGACTATAAACATGGTAAAGAACAAGTCAGTTTGAAGTATTCTTTCTCGCTTAATTTGTAATGTGTTTAATGAATTTTGGATTTAAAACATGGGTCATTGTAAAAAGAATGATGGACAATGCCATCAAGCTTCTATTGCCGCACAAAAACTGTTAAAAAGTAATGAAAATAAAATATTTATGAGTGACATTTTGTGTGATGTGTTACAAAGGGTAGAAAAAGTAGAACAGTCGACCATAGACTGCAGTTTTATTCTAAACATTGTGTAATGAATGACAAAAGAAATAATGTATAACATCACGCAGTTATTGAATAGCACTATTCGTATGGTGATGCAACATCTGGTTTCGTCGAGAAAACGGACAGCAAAAAAGTCGATTTTAATGTTAAATTCCTTTCTTCTATTTACCTACCTTATATTTCGTGAGATTAATAAAGTACGGAGAATTTACTCGATAATATACAATATACACAATACACAATATAAACAAATAAAAAAGTATTTTGTATTTTATAGATCACCACCCACTTGTTATCCAATTATATAAATAAAATTAAAAACTTTTTAAAAATACAAAATTTCAATAGTGCGCGTGGGTGATGAGTCATCGGCCGCTCGTGTCCGGTCTCTGAACATATGAACTAAAACATACAGCTTATATTGTGATTTTCGTAACTTTAACTGTGTGTTTAGGAGATATGATTCAGAATGTAACCAGAAAAGATCAATAGGTATTAATTACTTACATTTTTATTTTAGTCCAAAATTAATTTTCATAGTAAATCTGTTTAATTATAGGTTGTCTATAGGTGACACTAGTGTTTTTGGCAAAAATCAACTGCGCTTCTGTACTTAACATTATTCATATTTTATTATCTTCTTAAATAATATTGGAGATGCGCAACATTCAGAAGTGAAAGTAATTATTTTAGTTGTTAAACGTACCTAAATATATTTTACCGAACTGAAGTAAGTTTGCCAAAATAAGGTTTTGATTTTCCATATTATCCAAAGATGACATATCAACTATTATATTCTTTTAATAGACTTACCTAATATTTCACTATTAATGACAACATAAAGAATTTTTGGTATAAACCACCGAAAAAGAAGCTATCTACCTGACGAAACGGTTGAACATGCAGAACACATAATTTAAGCCTATTGTGCCATATTTTTATATGGTCTACCAAATCTAGTACCTTCAAGAGATATCTAAAACGTAGAATATTAACTTTCTGTGATAGAAACACCACCGATGTAATATCCTTGGAGAATATACATATAGCCCAGTCAAACTATACCAAAAAATCTCGCATGGTTCAATTAATTAGGGTACCTTTGATATTTTGATATGGTGTATGGATTGGTACACTGTTTCAAAGTCCCAAGTTTTCTTATTTTCCCCACTACCGCAGACGCCGCCATCTTGAAGAAACCGCTAAATTTTTTAGCCTCTTTTTACAGAATATCTCCTAAAGTATTAGTTTGAGCAAAAAAGCCGTTTACGTTCTTATTAAACTAGAGAAAATTTTCTACAATTTAATACAAAAACGGAATATTTAGCTTCATTACTTCCCGAGATAGACCTCTTTGAAATTAGAGAATTTTTTTTTAAAAATGTCAAAATAAAGATTTATAATCGGTTTTTGCTCGATAGTAAGTAACTGGTGTATTCTCCGCTAAAGTCTGACATAGCATTTATAGTAGAGGTAGGTAGCTAAAGTTTAAGACCAAACTGATTCTTCTAGCTCGTTTAGACTATGATACTCTCTTTTGAATATTTTTGTAGTCTTTTAGGAAGACACGTTACGCAATAACTTAATACTGACAAAATTAATGTATCTATTTATTAAAAACAAAAAAAAGTTCATTTATTGCTAAGTTTGTATATCTCATATATTCAATAGGTCTGTGAATTATATATCAATAAATTTGTAAGTAAATAAATAATTGATAAATAATTATAAATAAATTATATACTACATAAGTTTCATCAACAAAAGTGTCAGATATACCACAACTTTACATTATAAGAACCAAATGGTGATATTTTGTTATATAAGACAAAATGTGTCTGGACGACAAGCCACATTTGGAGCTTCGGAACTTTAGCTATTTACCTCTACTATAAATGCAGTGTCAAACTTTAGCGTAGGATTCACTATATACTTACTATCGAGCAAAAACCAACTAAAAATCTTTGATTTTTACATTTTTAAGAAAAAATCTGTAAATTCAAAGAGGTCTATCTCGGGAAGTATTGGAATACTTTGGAAGATATTTTGTAAAAACTGGTATAGTGCAAAAATTTAGCGGTTTTTTCAGATGGCGGCTCATAAGCCAAAAAGTTTTCAAAAAAGCTTGTTATATTTATCGTGTATAGGTATTATATTTAATCCTTTCTACCAATTATCAATCGGAATCATAGCAAATTAGACGTATAAATATTATTAGTAGGAATAATATAGATTTTGTTATGCTCTGCAACAGAAATCTTTCAGCTTCTTTATTTGTGTGTACGTGTATAATATAAAAATTACTTTCGTAAGTTATTGATGTAATTTAAGCTATTGTACATTTACATATTTCAAATAGACTCTTATTAATAAATACATAGGTACATATTTTTTAATTATTTAATCATACACTATGAATAAATGAATTAGTATTTATTTAGAGTAATGTACACAATGATAATTTGCGTTAAGCACCGGTAAATCTCAAAATTTATTGAATAAGTAAAAAATGTACCTATATATATTTATAGGTATCAAAATGCCTTTGTAGTCCCGTCGCAGAATTCAATAAATTTGTGCATCAAGAATTATTTAATTTTCTGAAGTAGACTAAATAAAATATACCTAGAGTTGGTATACCATCTTCTAGTTTATCCATGTTTATGTGATTGTTTGGATATTATATTCTGATAATAGTACGAGCAGAAGCATTGTTTAAGTCTTCGAGATTATCAAGATATAAGCTGTACCACTGCAGATTTTACTTATTTCAGTACAATACAATACACATGTAATCGTAATTAGATAACATTATAAGAAGTTAATTATATCATATATTAAATCAAGAAAGGTTTTCCCTTTTCGTCCAGTTATCACAACACACATATTTCAAATAATGTCAAACTGTCAAAAATTGCTATAAATATACATCGCTCGAAAGTAAACAATGTGTAAGATTATTATACCTATAGCAAATTTATTATCGTTTTTGTTTTTTATAGGTATATATTTTATATTACATTCCGCAAAGTGTTAAACTGTTGAATATATAATAATAATAATATATAACTGTTTTTATTATTAGAGGAAGTATTGTGAGCAATTGTACTTTTGCGTAAATAAAAGTACCTATCCTGACATTTTTAATTAATAATAGGTACATATATACGCACAATTTCCAGTGCCCCCTAATGCCCAGAAGCTACACTAATATTCAAGTTCCTGGCGTGATAATTCTGCATCTTAACGGTTTTTCTCCACACTATAGTTGAATTGTAACCCTAATTTCATATAATGTCCACGCATTTTTATTTTGGATACCATTTACAAACGAAGATATTATTTTCGTTGCAGTATTTTTTGTTACAATGCAAACTAATTTTTTGAGGTCAAGGGGGGTGCAAGAATGCTATACTTTATTTGAAAATTACAGATAAAAAATATTTATTTTTACCTCTAAAAGGGGTATTTTATTCACAGTATATAGTGTAAAAACAGCCCAATTAGACATTTAAAAACCCCCTACGACCTCGAATCAAGTTTCCTTAACATAACTGTGTACTTTTTATAACAATTAAATTAATAGTTTCCATTTCTTATCAAAAAAATGTGGGCATGTTTTCAACGTGAATATTGTCCGGTGCAGCGTACCGAGACGCCAGCCTTAAGAAAAATTTTGAAAAAAAAAATCATTATAGAAAACAAAGAAAATTTTAATCGTAGAAATCAGCAAAAACTCTTACAATAAATATTCAAAATGTTGTCCTTGAGCATCTTGGCAATACCCTAAACGATAATAAAATTGATTTTGAACGTTTTCTATCATTTCAGGAGTGATCCTTCGTACTTCAATCTCAATCCGTTGACGCAAGCCTTCCAAATTTTCAGGTTTAGTTGCGTATACCTTATTTTTTAGGTAACCCCCCAAAAAATAATCAATAGGCGTTAGATCTGGCGACCTAGCAGGCCACTCGATACCCCCCCTCCTGCCAATCCATCTGTTTGGGAAGGTATTCTCCAGATAATGCCGAACATTTCCCGCATACTGGGATGGAGCCCCATCTTGTTGAAACCAAATTCTTTGGCTGGGCAAATTAGGATCTTCATGGTTCGGAAATATTTCTGCTAATGACGGAATTAAATAATTTTGTAAAAAATCCAAATACATATCCGCCGTCAGGTTACCGTTGAAGAAAAAAGGCCCTATAATTCTGTTACCAATTAAACCAGCCCATACATTTAATTTTTGAGGATACTGAGTTCGTACCTCTCTCATCCAGCGTGGATTTTGGCGTGCCCAGTACCTGCAGTTTTGTCTATTAACAGTCCCATGTAATGTGAACGTAGCTTCATCTGAGAATAAGATATTTCTGATAAAAAACGGATCATTATCACACATAGGCATCAGTTGTTCGCAAAACTGTACACGCCTGTCGAAGTCGTCTTCAGACAGCTCATGAACCAAACAGATTTTGTAGGGATGATACTTAGTTTTCCGGAAAATATTACCAGTTGTACTCTTCGACACGTTAAACTCCCGCGCAAGCTGCCGTGTACTAGAATTTGGAGTTTCCTCTACTGACAATAATACGTCGAGTTGCGTATCTTCTGCGATCCTTGGACGACCACTTCTAGGGCGATCTCTTCTTCTTGAAATTTTTTGTGAATCTTACTCACTGCAGAAATACTAATTGGGGCACGCTCCGGATGTTCTGTATTAAATAAGTCGCAAACTTCTCTAACTGAACGAGCCCTATCCCCAAAACCAATCATCATCAATATTTGAATACGTTCCCTCTCACTTAAAACCATTTTTAAACAGATTTTTTTAACTTACGCACAATTCGTATTTGACAGAATGTCACAAATAAAACAAAATGTGTTTGAAAAATAATCGACTTTAAACCAACTATGTTTTTTTTTAAAGACAAACTTTTCCATTTTCGAAGAAGTAATTAAATTTTTCTCGGTCATTTTCTTAAGTAAAATGAAAAATTTTTTTACAGTCATTTAGACAATTAAAAGATCTATCAAAAATAAAATTAAAAATGCGACGTTGCCATTTAAATTTTTTTTGATGACATCATAACTTTTTCAAGGTCATCAAAAATTCCAAACAGATACCATCAGCCAGTAGTTTTTTGAAAATACTAATTGACATGTTTTTGCATTTTTCTCAAAAATCATCCGTTTCGATTTTACTTGGGTGTTTCCAGACTTTTTGGACACACAGTATAGTTTACATAAGCGTCCCTAGTTGTAGTCTTTTGTTCTAGCCTGTAAATACCTTGGTAAACCCAACCCCCCTTTTTTCGAAAATTGAAATTCTAAAGGGTGTTCAAGGTTGTTTTAGTTGTTCTAAACATTGTTCAAAAGAATCTCCGGACAAAAATCAAAATTGTCAGAGATAATCGGAAAAAACGAGCTTTTTCCGGCCCCCCCTTTCTTAAAAATTGTAATTCTGACGGTTGTTCCAGGTTGCTCTAAGTTTTTTCTCAACTGTTCCAAAGTATTTCAAAAATAAATAATAATTGGCCGAAAAAATGGCAAAAAGCAATTTTTCGCCAATGCCTCTTTTTTCGAAAATCGAAATTCTGACAGTTATGTTCGGTTGTTCTAGGTTTGTTTTAATTTGTTTCAAAGTATTTCAAAGAAAAAAATCATAATTTGCCGAGATAATAGGAAAACACGATTTTCTCACAGTTCCCTTTTGTGAACATTGAAAGTCTGAGGGTTATTTTAGGTTTGTTCTAGACATTATTCTAATACTTCAGAACCGTATATATCAAAAGATATTACAAAAATACGACATCCAAAAGTGAGAAGTTAGCCCCCCTTTTTTTGAAAATCTAAATTCTGACGGTTGTTCCAGGTTTGCTGTATGTTCTAAATTGTTGTAAAGTATTTGAAAGAAAAAATCGAAATTGACCAAGATTTATAATAAGTATCTAATATAAGTAGTAAATATATATTTTCCCAAGAGATTAAGGGGGACTGTTAGAAACCCGTTTTTCCTATTAATTCGGTCAATTATGATTTTATCTTTGAAATACTATGGAACAATTTAAAACAAACCTAGAACAACCGTCAGAATTTAGATTTTCGAAAAAAGGGGGATAACTTCACACTTTTGGATTTGTTTCTTTTTTTTGCAATATCTTTTGATATACCGGGTCGTCCAAAAGTCTGGATTCACGTGGATTTTGAGTAAACTATTCACTTTTTTGGAAAACTGAATTCTGTATCTTGAATGGGAATAAAATTGCAACTCAATAGTATTTTTTATTTCAAAAAAAATGTTTATAATTTTGAGATAAAGTTAATAACAATGTTTTTTTAAATGGAAACCTACCGTGATTTTTATTTCAGAGAGAGTACTTTCGATAAGAATTGCATTGGCATAGAAATTTTGGCTATAAACCTTACGATTATTGTTTAAATTAATATTAAATTTTCGATCCGAACACTCGTTCGCGCTTGTTCGGAAAATACACGAACGTGTCTTCTCTTACCACGTTTCCAACTGTAGGCATGGGTCCACCCCCTAATAACGCATTCTATTGAAGGCGTTACGTTTATCTTGAATGAAAGCATTTTTTTTTATAAAATGGAGATCTACCGCGATTACGATATTTAAACGTTATGAGAAAGTACAACGTAGTTTAATAAAAAATAATTTTATGGTCTTTTTCCGTTTTTAGACACTTGGAAGGTCCAAATCTTATCTCATTCTGTTTTTGGTATTACTAGTGTACGTTTACGGAGCGAATTTGAATTTTTATTTTCTGTTTTCTTGAACGTTTTGTTTGTTGTTAATTGTGTTGTTTTGGTATTGACTTTATCTATTATTTTTGTGATCTGTGATTTTGAACAATTTGCGTAAATATGGAACTGGTAGAGAGAGAACGGATAGAAATTCTAATTATGGTGGGATACGGCGACAAAAAGCGGTAGATCTCCATTTTATAAAAAAAAAATGCTTTCATTCAAGATAAACGTAACGCCTTCAATAGTATGCTTTATTAGGGGGTGGACCCATGCCTACAGTTGGAAACGTGGTAAGAGAAGACACGTTCGTGTATTTTCCGAACAAGCGCGAACGAGTGTTCGGATCGAAAATTTAATATTAATTTAAACAATAATCGTAAGGTTTATAGCCAAAATTTCTATGCCAATGCAATTCTTATCGAAAGTACTCTCTCTGAAATAAAAATCACGGTAGGTTTCCATTTAAAAAAACATTGTTATTAACTTTATCTCAAAATTATAAACAATTTTTTTGAAATAAAAAATACTATTGAGTTGCAATTTTATTCCCATTCAAGATACAGAATTCAGTTTTCCAAAAAAGTGAATAGTTTACTCAAAATCCACGTGAATCCAGACTTTTGGACGACCCGGTATAAGAGATACGGTTTTGACGTATTCGAACAATGTTTAGAACAAATCTAGAACAACCGTCAAAATTTTAGTTTTTGCAAAAACTGGGTCTGACTTCATACTTTTAGCTCTCATTTTCCCCCATTTTCTCGTCTGATTATGATTTTTTCTATGAAATACTTTGGAATAATTTAGAACAAACCTAGAGCAACCTAGAAAAATCGGCAAAATTTAAATTTTCAAGAAAAGGGGGACTGGCAAAATCTCGTTTTTTCCGATTATCTCGGCCAGTTTTGATTTTTTCCCGAGATTCTTTGGAACAATGTTTAGAACAACTAGAACAACCTGGAAAAACCTTCAAAATTTCAATTTTCGAAAAAAGAAGGGCTTTAATTATCTCGGCCAAATTTGACATTTCTTTTAAAATACTTTAGAACAATTTAGAACAAACCTAGAACAACCTGGAGCAACTGTCAGATATCCGATATTCGAAAAAGAGGGGGGCTCTTCACACCCTCGAAAAAGACACATGTTAATAAATGTCGAAACACTCAAGAAAATGTAGTTTTATTTATGGTATTTATGGCCGCTATTTGAAAGAAAAAATTGTTTTAATTTAGGAACATTATCAATACGAACAGGGCGGCAAAAATAAGTTCTTCTTATTTTTATTTTCATATTATATACGTATATATATGTGTGTGTCTATTTCTAACAAAAAAATAGGTAAATAAATTGCGAGAAGCAATATTCACACTCTAAGTACAAACAGTGTTTTTATGACGCACCTGTTATTTACCGCCTTTTATTCTGCATTGCTGTATAACTTGTGTTAGCAAAGTATGCCGGAGAGTTCAGACAAAAAATAATGTGCATACTACGCCTACAGTTTGTGTAATTAGGAATTGATCAACTAAAAAAACACATTTAGCAGAAGATTTGTAGTACATATAAATATAAAAAAATTCGTTAGCGGTAGGTAGAAGGATATACATTTTGAAAAAGAATTAAATTCCCATCTTACGAATCAAAAACAAATTGTGTGTTCTATTTGCAAAAGAAATATTTTTAGCGTCAAAAAAAAGTGGAGGTATATCTTTCAAAGAACCAGCATAAAATACCATAAATATATTGGAAATTATAACTCATTTTTTTTTAGGGAGACACGAACACTTTTCGTAAAAGTGCCCAGATTATATATCTACTACAATATCCAAGAGAATAAAAATTCATTTATCCCCGAATATTTACACATTTGCACCCGCCCTCCAGACAAACTGTTGGTCGGAAATCTATCCCTACCTTCTGCCTCTTCCCTTGAGTGTAATGTGGGCTGCCTAATTTTAATTTCTTTTATATCAAATATCTAAGAAAATATCAATTTTGAAAAAAAAGGACTTCATAGCGAGCAAGAGTTTTAAACGCTCTATTAAACAAAAAAAAAATATTCTTCTATGTTAAGAAATAAAGGTAGAAACAGAAAAAAATGGTTCGACGTTTTATTTTTTTTTAAACACATTTAAAGACTATTTTGAAAAAAGGGCGTCATAGATACATTGCATTCATTCATACGTATATAAGAAAAAATAGTGCATTGCTTCATGTTACCAAATAAGCAAGTAAAAAGAAAAAAACGGTTACATGTAATAGCATATACCTATAATTTGGGTAGCCCGGAGCCTTAAGTATAGCGTCCTCGCGCGAATTTCAGTGTTCGTTCCACCTCTTGGATAAAGTATATCCCGATCTTGCGCATTCATACGTTGAATGCCGCGAAATTTTTGAATTACTAATAACGGTATTTATCTATTAGGAAAATTTTGAGATACTAATTGGTACATAAACTAAATAGATAATTTCTCTCCGTGTTCGTAGAATGCAACCCCCTTTAGCTAGCCGGCAGAATTAAAATTGATAAGTTAATAATTCAATAGATTATTGTGTTTAGTAGTTTATGTTTTAGGATAAAGTAAATTAAGCGCTCTAAGTCTCATTAGCTCTCCAGTCATTATTATAACATAGGTCATTGTAAATTAAGTACCCCCATTACATTTTGGCACCGCAACTAGGGGATTTGTAAGGGCACCTACCCCCCTATACACGTACCCCCCCCATAACAATATATATATATATATATGTTGTCACTGGATTCGGGGTTTTCTTCCGCGTTTCCACTGCTTGGTCTTTGGAAAGACCGATGCTGGTTTCTTGACGACGTTTCGGCAAAATCACACTTGCCATCTTCAGGTCTGCGATAACTGTCTGCTTCTGCTTCTTGTTATTCGTAAACAGTTTACGAATAACAAGAAGCAGAAGCAGACAGTTATCGCAGACCTGAAGATGGCAAGTGTGATTTTGCCGAAACGTCGTCAAGAAACCAGCATCGGTCTTTCCAAAGACCAAGCAGTGGAAACGCGGAAGAAAACCCGGAATCCAGTGACAACACATACTACTACCCGCGGAAACCTGAAAGAGAACATATATATATATATATATACATACAATCAAATTGCACAATGCCAATCGTTTATGAATTATCTTCATTTCTTGGTATAAACGCCTTTTACGAGTAGAATTTTTTGCAATCTTGATATATCTATATATATATTCTATTTCCATCGTGAATTTTATTTTTGGATGGGTTTTGTTTAAATGTTCCAGGAAGATGTTGAGCTGGTCCTTTCCATGTGTCCAGATCACGAAAGTGTCATCGACGTAGCGTAGCCAGAGTTTGGGTTTGTGGGTATACCGAAAATCCACCCATACAGACAGATATCTGAACGCTCAGTCTCACCACCACCCAGCTCAGTTACAATCAGTAGTGAAAACCCTAGTGACAAGATCGCAGAGATTAGCAGACGAAGATAACATCACCCAAGAAATGGACAAACTCCACAAGGCACTCCAGCAGAATGGTTTCAGTGAATCTGCTATCAAAAGAGCATCCAAGCCGAAACCAACAACACCACAAGAGGAAAAAGAAACACCAACTGCCAAAACCTACTTACCCTATGTTAAAGGCACCACCGATAGAATATCCAAAATCCTACGAAGACACAACATTGAAACAACATTCAAAGCAGACAGAAAAATCAGTACAGTCCTTCGAAACCCTAAAACAAAAATACCTTTAGAAAACCAAGGAGTTTATGAAATTCCGTGCCTCAACTGTGAAAAAACTTACATTGGACAAACGAACAGAAGGGTAAACGCAAGAAGAGACGAACACAAAAATTCCGTAAGAAAAGACGAGAAAACTTCATCCCTGGCTCAACACGTAAAAGAAACATCCCACACGATAGACTTCAGTAACACCAAGCTATTAGCGAACATCGAACATACTAAAACCAGAATCATCAGGGAAGCCATCGAAATTGAAAAACATCCGAACAATCTGAATTCACGAGATGATACCCAGAGGTTACCAATTACCAACAGCATGGAAACCAGCACTAACAAGAACAGATACCAACAAAGAACACCAAACTAATACATCTACATCGCAAACCAACCGACACACTCCAAACACGAGCCCAACGACACGGAACCATGCACACACTCATCCAAAGGCAACCAACCCAAACGCTAACGCAGTATATAACCACCATCCGAATCCCGAGAACGTCAGTTTACGAATAACAAGAAGCAGAAGCAGACAGTTATCGCAGACCTGAAGATGGCAAGTGAGATTTTGCCGAAACGTCGTCGATAAACCAGCATCGGTCTTTCCAAAGACCAAGCAGTGGAAACGCGGAAGAATACCCGGAATCCAGTGACAACACACACACACACACATATATATATATATATATATATATCAAAAATGACGTTTTCGCGGTTATGTGATGACAAATTGATATTTTGGGTTATTTGCCGCGTTAATTCAAATCAAGTATGCATATACGAAATAATTCGTATATGCATAAGTGATATGAAATGTAATGCATATCTACACCACCAATTGCTGACATTGCAAATATCAACGTGTAGACAGCTGTTTCGATCTAACCTCGATATCGTCAGTACACGAAGGTGATATTTGCAATGTCAGACAAAGTTGGATTTCCTGCTTATATACGTGATTGGGTACCAAATGCCTATGAGAGAGACTCCCAGCGGCATCTGTGATCCAATATCAAGAACGCAAGGAAATGTTATCTCTTAGTAGAACATCAACTTTATCGGGCAACTGTAGATGTTCTACTAAGGGTTAACATTTCCTTGCGTTCAGGGTGTTAAATATGTCGTGTCTAAGTTATCGATCTTTATTGGTTATTTTCTCGTTTTTTTTAAATCTAACCTATAATATTTTTATAAGTCAGCATATTCCTTGTAAAATCGCCTTTAAAATGGTACCAATAACATAGTACTTATTTCTAGTATTTTCAAAGTTATAACCCTTTAATGGGATATACTCATGTTTATAACATGCAAAATGCGGGGCATCTAATAGTTGGTTGGCCATGAAAATAAAACAAAGTAATTTTAACAAACACATGTTTTTTTAAATGCTTTATCATTAGTTTTACAAATACATTTTGAAAATTTTCGATAATAAAACAATCTTAATTTAAAATGTGTTCAAATATATTTTCATTCTGCTCTACACATGCTCTCAACCGTCTCTGTATCGACAGACTTATATTCTCAGCTAAGTTATTCTCACTTAATTGAAGAAAAGCGTTTCTTATTCGTTGCTGCATGTTCTCTGCCGTTGTAGGAGGTGTTGCGTAAACAATGTTTTTTACAGTTGGCCACAGAAAGAAATCACAAGGTGTGAGATCTGGTGATCGTGGTGGCCAGCTTATCAAACTTCCTCTCCCAATCCACTTATTGGTGAATACCCTATCTAAATGTGCTCTTGCAGCAGCACCATAATGTGCTGGTGCACCATCATGTTGGTACCACAATCTCCTGATGACGTTATCTGGGAGGCCTTCTAATAGCAATGGTAAATTACTTTGTAGGAAATTTGTGTAGATTGCACAATTTAAAGTATAATCAAAAAAGAACGGACCAATAATAGTGTTTCCTATGATGCCTCCCCATGTGTTAACACTCCATTTTTGTTGATATAAAATGGGCTGAACAAAATGTGGGTTTGTAGTGTCATAATAATGGGTATTTTTTCTGTTTGTGGTTCCACAATTAGCAAATGTTGCTTCATCTGTGAAAAGCACATGATCTAGAAAAGTTATATCGTGTCGTAATTGTAAAAGTAGCCATTCACAGTACACTAGTCTCCTTTCAAAGTCCGTTTGTAATAAGCCTTGATGATTATATGAAATTTTGGAAAATAACCTTTGAAGATTACCTTATAGCGACAGGGCAAAATGAATCTGCTGATAGGATTAAACTTTCGATTTTGAGGAACATCATAGGAACAGAATCTGCAAAATTGATGTCAACATTGGTTATTCCGCAAGAAGAAGAAGACAAATATGATAGTGTTATCAAAGCAATTGACAAATATGTTAACCCACGGGTAAATGAATGTTTTGAACGATACAAGTTCATGAAACGTATGCAGCAGGAAGGCGAATCGTTTGAACAATTTTTAACAGAATGCAGACACTTAATAAAGACTTATAACTATGATGAAGTAGATGATAAGGAAACTGCAGAAAATAAATCACTAAGGGATAAGATTGTAACGGGAATTAGGGACTCAACTACAAGAGAAGCTTTATTGAGAATCGACCAATTAACATTAGAGAAGGCGATACAATTATGCAGGACCAGTGAGCAAAGTCGGAGTCAAAACGAACAATTCCAGCAGGGAACAAGTGGTGAGATCAATATGGTAAGAAGACAACAGAGAAAGTATAATGTAAGTAATAGTGATAAGTTTAAATCACATCATAAAAGAGACAAAAGTGACACTCGAGTTAAAAGGACTGATACATTCAAGAGTAGACGATGTAGTAAAACACATGGACAACGAGAATGTCCAGCATACAATAAAAAATGTAGAAAATGTGGTTTATTGAATCATTTTGCTATATCGTGTAGAGTTAAAAATGTAAAATATGTAGACCAAGAATGTAACAGTGATTGTTCTACTGAAATATACATAGGTAATGTAAACGTAAAGAAAAATAAATGTAATCGTAATGTAAATATTCATCATGTAAATAACATTTGGGATGAAATTATTAATATTGAAGGTAAAAAAGTTAGAATCAAAATCGACACAGGTGCACTTATAAATATCATGCCATTAAATATATTAAACAATTTAGGGTTAGACCGACAAATTATGTATTAAAAGCTTTTGAAGGTACACAGACCAAACCAAAAGGTATTGTTAATTTAAACTGTAAATATAGAAGTTCAGACATATATGAAGATTTTATAATTGTTGATAAAGCTAAATATGTACTTTTAAGTGGACGAACATGTGTAAATTTGAACTTGATAAAAAGAATTAATAATGCTAGGTTGGAGGGTAATAATGTTAAAAAAGAAAGATTTATAAAGCAAAATATAAAAATATTTGAAGGTTTGGGAAAATTTTCAGAAAAATATAAAATTACTACTATTGATAAATTTGAAACAGTGAGTCATCCACCAACAAGAATTCCTCTCGCGATACGTCCAGCACTAAAAAACGAATTAGACAGATTAGTAAAAAGAAATGCGATTGTTAAAGTTAATGAAATTGATGCTCGCGCAAATATAAATAGAGTTGTAATTGTTGAGAAACCCAATGGAAAATTGAGACTTTGTTTAGACCCATCGGATTTAAATAAACAAATAGTTCGAAAACCAGGATTAATTCACAATATTGAGGAAATATGTTCAAATTTAAGAAACAAGAGTTTTTTTTCCAGTTTTTGATTTATCGGAGGGCTATCACCATCTGGAATTAGTTGAAGAATCCTCTTGGAAGTGTTGTTTTGGGACACCATTTGGGATATATAGATATGTTGTATTGCCATATGGTTTGTCAAACTCACAAGATTTATTTCAAGAAGCAGTTGCTTCAAAATTCAGTGATATTGAGAATGTTCTAATTTGCCACGATGACATGATAATAGCAGGTAAGACTGAAGAAGAGCATGACGAAATAATAAGACAAGTAGTCGACCGTGCCAACAAAGTAAATGCGAAATTTAATAAAGAAAAATTTCAATACAAACAACAACAAGTTAAGTTTATGGGTCAGATATTTTCAAGGGATGGAATGCAAATAGATCCTGATAGAATAGAAGCATTGAAAAAGTTAGAAAGCCCAAAAGGCAAAGTAGAGTTACAAAGAATTATAGGCTCCTTTAATTATATTAGACGATATATACCAAATATGACAGATTATTTGCATCCTCTGTGTGAATTATTGAAATCTAGTATAGAATGGAAATGGATGCCAAAACACCAGGAAGCCTTCGAGAATTTAAAGAAAATAATATGTAATACACCAGCTTTGGTACCGTTTGATCCTGATAAAAAGACAATTTTACAATGTGATGCATCCAAAAATGGACTGGGATGTTGCATGTTTCAGGAATACGAAAATAAAACACTCAAATTAGTAGCTTGTTCATCACGTAGTATGAATGACCATGAAATAAACTATAGTCAAACAGAAAAAGAATTATTAGGGATTTATTTCGGTACACAAAAATTTCACCAATTTATTTATCATTGTGTTGTTGATGTGCAAACGGATCATAAACCTATCATTGCCATTATGAAAAAGCCTATCTGTAAAATAGGATCTGTTAGATTACAGCGACTAAGATTAAAACTTATGAAATATTCTCTTAATGTATATTATGTGCCAGGTAAGGAAATACACTTTGCAGATCATTTTTACCACACGTAACATACGACGCAGAAATGATAGAGATGATACATTCTGTATCCAGACACTTACCCATGAGTGATGAGAAGAAATCCGAATTTAGAACAGTAACATCAAATGATCAGGTATTAGTAAAAATAATTGATTATTATTTTAATGGATGGCCCAAATCAAACAAGGTTGAATCTAAATTGAGACCATACTACAATATCAAAGAAGATATATATGTTGAAGCAGGTATTGTATTTGTAAACGACAAAATTGTGGTTCCTAAAAAACTTAGAATGTCAATCATAAAAGTATTGCATAAAGGTCATATTGGTATGAGCAAAACAATAAACAAAGCGAGGAGTTTGTTTTTCTGGCCAAGTTTAACTGAGGATGTTAAATTATATATTAAACAATGTAGAACTTGCGAAATGTTTATGCCGCATGATTTCAAAGAACCTCTATTGACTCACGAAACTCCTAAACTAATATTCAATAAAATAGGTGTTGATATATTGGAATTTGGAGGAAAAGCGTACTTAACGTTAATTGATCATTTTTCACATTGGATTGAAATACGAGCAATGCCAGACAAGACAGCAGAATCTACTATAAATATTATGCAAGATGTTTTTACAAGATTTGGATATCCGGAGTACATAGTAGCAGATAATATACCATTTCTGTCAAATAAATGTAAAGAGTATTACAGAAATAAAGACATCACCATAGTAACGTGTTCTCCGCACCACCATCAAAGTAATGGTAGCACAGAAAAGGCTGTTAGTATAGGCAAACAAATTTTACGCAAAAGTTTTCATGAAAATACCGACTACAGGGAAGCATTAATGGAATATAACAACTCGCCAATAATATATTTAAAGGCATCTCCAAGTCAAATTCTCCAAAGTAGACGACTGAAGACACAATTACCAATAACTAGTAAAATGTTAGAACCTAAAATTCAAAACCAAATTTATCCACAGCTTTGCAAACAGAAAGAACATACAAAGTTACACTACGATAAAAGAAGCCGTAAACGAATTCAAGAGTATAAGAACGGAGATAAAATAGTAATTAAAAGTTCCAAGGACAAGATTTGGTATAAAGCAGTTGTCATTGAAAAGGCAAAAGAACCAAGATCATACTGGGTACGGAAAGAGTGCAACAATAAAATTGTGAGACGCAACTCAAGTCAAATAAAAATATCAATAACAAAACCCCAGCCAGGTGACTTGAAATTAATACCAGAACTACAAATAGACCAACACCCGGAAAAAGAACATGTAAATGAAAAAATAAAATCACAAGGTACACATAGTGATAGTAATAACCATGACAACCAAGAGATAGACGAACCAACTTTGGTCCCAAATCATAATGTTGAAATACCTTCACAGCTTGCATGTAAAACAAATGTTATTAGTAATAAGATCACTCGACATGGACGCCAAGTGTTACCACCCCAACGACTAGATCTTTGAGGGGAAGGTGTTCAATGTAATAAAGACTGTAATAGTGTTTGATGTAAAACAGGCTTATGTATTAGGTTGTCAGTCTATAGATTCATAATAAACATGTTATACCAGTATGATGTATATGTCATTATTTCTTAAGTATAAAAGAATAAAACAAATGTAAATATAAATATAAATATAAAACAAACTTTACATATATTTTTAGCAGGTGAAATATATTTATTAGAATGTTGAACTAATAGGTACGTTATGAAGACAATAATATGACTATATTTCAGTTTTGCATATTATTATTATTAGACATGATCAACAGAAATGCAGGCTACGTACTAAATGTATCAAGTAATAGAAAATGTTTTATTTTGCATAACACAAACACACTGCTGTTTATTTATTGTGTGGTTTTATATAATAATAATAATATTAGTTTATTTCCAAAATAAGAGAACAACATTGTATTAATATAAATTACAAAATATAAATATATATCAAATAAGAAAATAAGAAAGTCGAATGGATGAGTATCACCTACCTTTAGCGAATATGTTTAAGAATAACTTAATTTATAAATAAAAGAAACGTAATTTTAAATTTTTACAAATAAATTCAAATGAATGCTTAAAGTTTGCGCGTCTTTCTCCCTTCAGCATGAAAGTTGACAAGTATCGATTAGATTCATATGTATAAAATCGAATTGCAAAGAAAGTCTGCCAGACCAAATCTACGTTTGTAGGTAGAAATTCAATAAGCAGGTAAAATGACCTTGAAATGTTTTTAGATCTTCAGAATTAGTTTAGTTTGTTAGAATTAACATCGTGGCGCCATCCAATTATTACTAGTAGTACTTAAGAAACGCTAAAATCTTAGATACAAACCGAAATGGATTTGTCAACTTTGAAACGCACCCTTAAGGGTGCGTTTCAATCCTGGCAAATCCATTTCGGTTCGGAACTAAGATTTTCCTGTATCTTAAATACTACTAGTAATAATAATAGGATGTCGCCACGGTATGCATTCTAAAATTAAATAGCAATTACCTTAAAACATTTCAAGGTCATTTTACCTGCTTCATAAATTTCTACCTCTACGATTTGTAAATTTGGTCTGTGCGGCATTCTTTGCAATTTTATTTTATGCGTATGAATCAAATGGACACTTGTCAACTTTCATGCAGAATTAGGGAGAAAGACGCGCGAACTTTAGGCATTCATTTGAATTTATTTGTAAAAATTTAAATTCAATTACTTTTTATATACTTATTTTATTTATAAATTTAGTTATCCTTTAACATATTTTTAAATGCTAAAGGTAAGTGATACTCATCCATTCGAGTTTCTTATTTCATACAAAACTATCAATAAATAAAGAGCAGTGTGTTTGCTTTATGCAAAATAAAGCTTTTTCTGTTACTTGATACGTTTCGTACACGCAACTGCATCTATGCGATATCATATCTTTGTTGATCATGTCTAATAATAATAATAATATGCAAAACAGAAATATAGTCATATTATTATCTTCATAACGTACCACGTACCCATTAGTTCAGCATTCTAATAAATATGTTTTACCCGCTAAATATACGCTTGGTTTGATATATAGTTTGAATTTAGAGTTTTTGTTTTATTTCTATTTTGTATTTTAGCTCCTGGGCAGTTTTTAGAATGGATTTTTTTGTAAGTTTGAATAAGAGAAATTCTACATATTTTAAGGCATTATTTGGTCATAGGTACGTTGAAAGCGCAATGAGAATATGCTACCCCTTGTATATCAAAATTACCAAACGCTTTAAAAGGCCATAGCCATCTCAAAACTCAAAAAAAAACAAGTAGTAGAAAGTATGGCGCCACCACGATATCTAACCTTCTATTTATTAAATCAAAGTATCCGATGGCTTAAAATTTTGAGAAACGCTATTCAATTAAACACACCAACTTATAACCCAACTTTGGTCTTACCTCATACTTCCCCAAAGGTTGTTGTAAAATAAGATGTATAGCACCGCCTCTAGCCAGTCGAGAAAATGGGCGTGGTTCAAACTCAAATAATTCGAAGGTCTTATAAAAGGACGCCAGTTTCGCTATTGTATCTATGCCATACACCTAGCCGACGATTATAAACCCGAAACTAGTTTATTCATGACCCTCAGGTAGAATGATAAATAAAACCATCACACTCATTCACAACTCAACATCAGGTATATTAAAAATAAACATATATAGAACAAAAAACAGTAGACGCACGAGACATTAACAGCATCTATTCATTTGGTCAACCCAATTGTCGTTACAACTTTACAAAAAAAATAAATAATAAATATAAGCAACATGACATAATTAAGAAAACAATGTCCCACAAGGGTACTCAAATGTAATTAATTAAAACACTGAAAATTGACTTAAACGTTGTACAAGGTCACCAAATGTGTACCAAAGAAACAAATGAATTACGCAAACGTATAATGTAAAAGTTGACAACATAACACAGGCAGCATTGGCCAAAGAGTTCCATCCAGTGTCGAGCAGCTTGTACACAGTTCAACAAAATTTTAGCCAAGTAAACGTAACACTCTGTATATCAGAGCCTGACAACAAGCTGATCGCACTAGGGCCATATCTCTAAAGGATGTTTATTACTAATACTAGTATAATCACTAATAGCTTCAGTTAACTTTGCCTTACATAGAGTGAACGTGATTTAAACATTCAGATCGTTGATGATCGTTCAAACTTATACATACTACAGGGTCTAAATTGATTAATTACAAGTTTACCAAACAATAAATCTTATACAATGATCACTGGATTGCTACAATGCAAATAGCATCCAAAATATACATTAAAATTGATACACCAAAAATAATTCTGCTATATAACAAGCCGAAAATTGATGTTGTAACCCCACATAGGTCACAAGTAAAATTTAAATGAACGTTACAAGAAAAGAGACAAACTTAGTGGCTCGTATGTCACCATAAAAATTAATTAAAAGAATAACGTTGACTCTAATGAATAGTTATACAAGATTTTACGAATACAGTGTACGTTACAAATTCAAAATGTACACAACTTACGCAACTTAGTCGTGTTTATCTGCACTCTTATGATGCAATTACAGACAATGGTAATAAACATAAATTAAATTTGTCACAATACCTGTTCGATGTTGACACACATTCAAATACACAATACTTCTCCTCCAAGGATACGAAACACGTACAAGGGATGTCCGATCAAAAGTCTGTTTGGTTACTCACACTTCCAAAATATCGCAGAACAGCAACAGCAACATATAAGTGTACGAAACTGTGCCAAAAATATGTGTTTCACCAAAACATTCCAAAGATACAGGTTTCCAATTTCCTACATAACCTCCAAGGTCCACGTGCTCACAATTCCCAGCGGGACGGCATTTATTACTTGTCAGGCATCGGTAATTTACAAACTCCTGAACAACTGTTATTAACCGCTACTAATTGTAATCGTCCGCTACTAATAGTTATCAGCCGCTACCAATTGCAACGTCTGCCAATAATTGCAACTAAAAGAAAGATAGGAAAGACAAAAGGAAATTACCAACAGTCCAACACGCTAATAAAATACTTACAACAACGGCAACCCTAACCAGCTAAACAAATATCCATTTATAGCTTTTCTTCAAAGCGACAGAACCAAATTTATGCTTGTGAATTCCTTCATTTAATCCATCTTACGACGATGATTCACGATACAACTAAAAGGTATTAAATCCACAAGTGCCGATCAGCCACCGTGCTTTGCAATTAACCACGTGTTGATTGTTCACAAGGCAAGACAAAAGAGAGCAAGAATTCTTCTCACACACACAGCGGGAAGCACATATCCGACCAAACGAGCTATTGCCCCCCACCCAACAGACAAGGATACAACTACGTACATATAATTAGCGTCAAGCAGTAACTTAGAAGTGGAAAATTACACCAATATTTTTAAACGACAAACCATGAATTGTAAAACCCAAAACAATTAAAATAAATGCTTTCCGAAGACTAATTAATCAAGCCATCAACAAAAATCACGAGGCCCACGCCATCTTCCATCAGTCGGTAGTGATACACACATGAACAACACCACGACAGGGAAACGAGATGGCGATAGGGTCGACAAACATTAACATTAAAAACACAGATCACCAAAAATAATCTAGTAATCCAGTTCTTATTGCCCGAAACAAAACTAACAATTTCCCAATATTTAAAATAAAATAATACCGAACGAAAATCCTACAGGGTAAACGTAAAATTCACAATACTGAAAATAATAAAAAAAAACAAAGTGTAACAATTCCCTCCTCACTACCAAAGGTTATTTACTTGTAAATTACCGCTAAGCTAAACAGACGAGACAACCAACAACTGTGCGAGACATAACACAAACATACGATATTATTAACGTGAAAAGTCGACATCGACTAAGGAAAAGGATTGACAGAAGTACGTGACAATGCCGACACAAGCGCAGCACCACCAATGGCTTGGCCAAAACTACTACGTGACCCTTCGGCATTCAACCGGTACAGGAAAGGTAATCAAAATAAAAGAACAAAGGTGTCGAGATTCTGCACAGACGCGCCCCGAGACCTGACCAACCGACAGCCCAGTACCACTGATAGCATCAAAAAGGAAAGGGAATAGACGGGTTACGTTACGGCGTGCCCGGCCGGCGGTGATCCTTACGACGGTCGAAGGCACAGGAATTAGGAAGAGATTCTACCAATAGACCAAGATGCGGGAAAGGCAACCCCCGGAACGACACTCTGCAGACACGCGACGGTAAAAGAGAACTTTGGGAAAAGCCCTCGATATCTCAAACAAACAAAAAACAAGGTCAACTAAAAATGGGTTTATTACTACAGATACGGGATACAAAGCGGAATAAGGAAGAGGAACTAAAAGATAGGGTACAGCCAAAAGGTGAACTACACATAACCACGAACGACACGTTCACGCGACATACGTACATTCCAGAAACACAACAACTGAAGATCGCCAAACAAAAAAAATAGACATAGCAAAAGAAGTTTAAAGTCTGGACCGGCGTTGTCCCGACTGAAACGCTGAAGGCGAATGATATGCCATAAGGCGAAAGTCAATATCCAATCCTGGAAGTAACATTTTGACAATAACAATAGCAAAAGGATCGCCAGGACACGACCCTTGGAAGGCTGGAAACTATCACATAAAGACCGTTTCTCTTTATACCTTCTCTAATAAAACGTCAAATCAGAACGAAAGTGTCAATACGACACATACAATACGATAGGATATCTATCAATGCAATTTCTAGACCATACGGTACGAAACATAATCCCAAAATGGTACAGGTTCTAGAAATGCTATACGGTACGAAAGTCAAAATACGACACAAAGTCAAGAACAGTAATCATCGATTAAGACGATTCGAAAAGTCGTAATCAGTACAGAACGTCATAGTCAGTACAAAAAAAAAGTCCAGATCGGGAGTAACACACATAACTTGAGAAAGTTACACAGAAGTCGAAAATAACTTATAAAAGTTAAACGGCAAAAATCCACCCAAATCAATCGTCGTTGTGTGGGCTATCGACCAAAACATAGGGGTAAGAATCCCAATCAGAACACGTAAACACAAAATGTCGAACCCACGACAACTAAACTGATGATGTTAAAGAAACGGGGGGGAAACAGAAAATTTTGGGACGCCTCTTACGCCCAGGCATAAAACCCACAGGTATATTCTTATGGCCTACCCGCAAACCAGAAATATCCACAATAAAGAATTCAATCATCGGTAGGTTGTGCTTTAAGATGTTCCACACTCCATGTTCCAGGAAGTACATCACCATCACAGTTCTTAAGCTCATAGGCGTTACCAGACACACGTCGATGAATCATGAAAGGACCGATATACTTGTTTGCTAACTTCGCAGAGTAAAATTTCGCAGCATCAGACAAAACAAAATTCTTACGCCAAACCAACTGATTAGGCAGGAAGGAAACCGGACGATGTCTAAAATCGTATCTAACTTTAGACTTCTCATAAGCTTTTTGAAGACGAATCTTAATGTCACTATAAAGTCTCGAAAAGTAAGAAGACCGACACATAAAGTCTTCCGGATTTCGTTGACACGTTTCGACAACATTTCCATCCTCCGCAGGCGTCTGAAAATTACGTTCGCCTGTGAGATACATTTCCCTACCAAAATTTACGAAATAAGGAGTATGACCAAGAACCTCATGTTTTGCTGTGCGAACGGCACAAGATATCTTCGGCAGGAATAGATCCCAATCACGATGGTTATCGGACACATACGATACCAACATAGTCTTAATAACACGATTAATACGCTCAACAGGATTAGCTTGGGGGTGATAATATGAAGTATACGAAGGAGTAACCTTGTATTTCTCTAGAAACTGACGATATTCTCTGGAACGAAACTGAACGCCATTATCACTAATAACTTTACGAGGAGTTCCAAAAAGCAAAAACACATGATCTTCCAAAAATTCAATAATCTTTTTCGTCGAAGCTTTAC
Organism: Amphimallon solstitiale; assembly: GCA_963170755.1. Classification (NCBI taxonomy): domain Eukaryota; kingdom Metazoa; phylum Arthropoda; class Insecta; order Coleoptera; family Scarabaeidae; genus Amphimallon; species Amphimallon solstitiale. Next base: position 33,334,614 of record OY720685.1, on the reverse strand, counting down.
GAAGTGCACACGTCAGAACGAATTTACTAAAACAGTCGGATACGACAAGAATATAGCTGAAACCACGTTTCGTTCTCGGTAACGGACCTACAATATCGACACTCAATACGTCCCAAGGTTTATCAATGAGAGAATGACCTCCCATGCGACCAGCAGGCTTACGTTGCTCAGGTTTAGTCCTGATGCAAATAGGACAACGACGAACATAACGGATTACATCATGAACCATACCAGGCCAAAAGTATTTTTGATAAAGACGATGAAGAGTTTTAAAAATACCTAGATGACCTGATGTTGGAGCATCATGACATGACGAAATGGTCTCAGTACGGCGTTCTTTAGGAACTACGATCTTCCAGTCTTCATCATCATTGTCGAAATATTTGTTAGAAGGACGTACGAATTTACAAAGCTGACCATTCACTATTTGAAATGTAGGATACTTATTCGGAGACAGCTTGACTGCTTTAAGTAAACGGTGATACCACTTATCAGTTGAAACGACGGAGACAGAAACAGAATCGACAACAGGCACCGATCGAGAGAGAGCATCTGGTACAACATGATCTTTACCTTTGCGATGTATAATGTCAAAGTCGTATTGCTGTAAGCGCACAGCCCATCGTGCAAGACGACCACTAGGAGAATCTAACTTATGCAACCAACACAAAGAGTAGTGATCCGTGATGACAGAGAAGTGTGATCCCTCTATGAACGGACGGAGCTTCTCAATAGACCACAAAACTGCTAAACATTCTTTCTCGGTAGTCGAGAAATTCCTTTCGGCACCATTAAGCGAACGACTAAGATAGCATATTACTTTTTCCTCGCCATCGATATTCTGGGTTAACACAGCGCCCAAACCAAAATTAGAGGCGTCAGTTTGTATAGTGAATTCTTTACTAAAATCAGGACAAGACAAAATAGGAGCCGATATCAAATGTTGACGAATTTGCGACTAAGCCTCTTCACAAGACTGATCCCAACGGAAAGGTTGACTTTTACGTAGCAACTTAGTTAACGGACCAACGAGAGAAGAAAAATTTGGTATGAATCGACGATACCAAGAAGCCATACCTACAATACGTCTAACACCAGATACAGAAGATGGGGTCGGAATTTCAAGGATCGCTTTAACTTTATCAGGGTCAACCAACAAACCCTGTTTATTTATTACATACCCCAAATACTTCAATTCGTCACGACAGAATACACATTTCTCACGATTAAGGGTGAGACCAGCAGTCTCTATACGAGAAAGAACTTCACTTAAAATTTCCAGGTGTTTTTCGAAAGTAGACGTCACAATAACTATATCATCAAGATAGACGAAAACATGCGGTTCAAATTCAGGACCCAACACTTGGTCTATGAAACGCATCCGAAAGCTAAACGACGAAACTGAAATAACCCCCGATTAGGGACAGTAAAGGCGGTATAGGGACGAGAAGACTCCTCAATAGGAATTTGCCAGTAAGCGGATTTAATATCCAAGGAAGTCAGAAATTTAGCATCACGTAGCTTATCCAAGGTATTCGAGACATAGGGCAACGGATAGGCATCACGTTCCGTGACCTTATTAAGCTTCCTGTAATCGACACAAAATCTATAGGTTTTATCTTTCTTCGGAACCAATAAAATAGGTGAAGCCCAAGGACTGTTAGATTTTTCAACGACACCCAATTCCAACATATGATTCAACTCTTTATCTACGATCTTCTGCATCGCAGGTGAGATAGGGTAATATCTTTGTTTAATAGGCGGACCAGTAACTACAATACGGTGTTCCACTAAATTGGTACATCCTAACTCCTTAGTAGATTTCGAAAAATGGTTATTAATGAGCTGATCTAATTGTTGTGTTTGAGCCCCAGAAAGGACATGTTCAATACCTACAGAATTAATTGGAACGGGCTCAGACGAAAATACCCATTCGCCACGTCGAAGGTCAGGTACAATACCCATAATCTTCCAGAAGTCTGCGCCCAAGATCAACGTATGCGGTAAAGAAGGTGTGGCGGAACCACAGGGGTTCCTTTTGTTCGTCGCTTTAAATAATACAAGTAGTACACTTTTATACTTCTTTATTCAAGACGGTCAGGTTAGTTCTATTATAATAATGATCCCGTTGTATATGTACCTATATGTATATATATCTGTCTGTTGTCATCTCGGTGTCTGTCAGACTGCAGCGTAAGCATTAGCTTCGTACGTGCTTCTATGCGGCAATCGACCAAGTACGGAAGCGCAACAGACATGATCTAATATTACAATAAGATATGATAATATTGTGTATTACATACATCCTGTCAAGGTATACACTACACCTTCCCTTTCTACGAGAATGATCCTCATTGCAAATGAGATCATTCTTTGTTGACATAAATAAAATTTGACACCTTAGATCTTAAATCGTCTTAATACAAACTTACATTTATCTGAAAAATACATATACACAATGTACTTAATATCTACGTATTCCTATATTAACATATTATGACACGTTCATGCGTATTACAAACTAAACATTTATATTCTTAAAGTATACATTCAAATTTCTTAACTAATTTGCTTAAAATGATAATCCTTAAAAATTTATTCATAAAATAGATATACCTTAATTAGTTATTCAGTAAATATATATATATATATATATATCTTACTTAGTTATTTAGTAAATATGTATATACACCTTAGTGAGATATTCAGCGCTGAATATTTATAATTTGATTTATAGTTAGATTATGCTTAATTTTTAGGAAATATATGGAAGTACACGGTTTTTATGCAAAGTCATTTCTTTGCCTTTTGCATTTTTGATCACGCAATTGGGACCATCAATACTAGTTATCACAAAAGGACCCTCAAACCACGAGTCGAATTTACTACGTTCCTCGTTAGAAACGAGTACATGATCACCTGGTTTGAGTTCTAAATGTTTTGCATTATTATCATATATGTGTTTCCGCTGTATTTTGGCCTTTTCCAAGAATTCTTTAGCTGTTTTATGCGCTACTTGAAGTCTATAACGTATTTCTTGTTCGTATGCCTCTACATTGTACAAAGGGTCTACTTTAGCACTCGTAAAATTCTCTACAAAACTACAGTTTCTACCGAAAATAAGCTCAAATGGTGTATAATTGTGATATGTACAGGGTGTTGTATTATAACAGAATGTATAATACTTCATCCAGTTTTCCCAGTCGTCATGCGTGTCATTGACATACATGCGAATGAATTCATTTAACACTCTGTGATTTCGTTCACAACCACCTATACTTTGACTATGGTAAGCTGTTGATATTTTATGACTTATTTTGAGAAAGTTTGCAATGTTTTCGAAAACCTTATTCCTGTATTCTGTTCCCATATCAGTTCTAATTTCTTTCATGGGGCCATATACTAAAATAAAATTTTCGAAAATTGCTTTAGCTACCGTTTTTGCTTCTTCATTTGGTATTGGCACTGTAATTAAATATTTTGTCAACTCACATTGTAGAGTTACAGCATATACGTTTCCGTTCACTGACTTAGAAAATGGACCAATGGTATCAACGCAAACTATATCAAATGCAGTTTGGGGAGTTGGTGTGATAACCATAGGTTCACAATGTTTTGATTTTGCTTTATTTATTTGACATTTTTTACATCGTTTAACATAATTTGCAATGTCGCGCGACATATTTTTCCATCTATAGTTCATTCTTAGTTTTTTCAGAAGTCTTTTTTGTCCACAATGTCCACCTGTAAGCGGATCATCGTGAAATGTTTTGAGCAATGTCTGCTTCTCATTATTATTAGTAACTGTTTTGGGTACCCTACAAAGTATGATTGTTATATGTTTCAGTATATTTTGTCCCACCTTTTTGAATTCATTTATAGTGCACTTTGAAAATATATTATCATTCATAAATAATTTTACTTTATTGAAACCGCAATTATTTGCTAGATTATCTAGTCGAGATAATACTTGCGCTAGAGCAATATTACCATTAATAATTGTTATCGGTTCTTGAGCGCTCACTCTTTTATTTTGCCTAATCATTATTCTAAGTAATGTTGGCTTTATAAAAAAATTTAAAGTGGGTACTTTATGTAATTCAGAACTGTCTAATGATTCGTATATAGTAGGTTCTAGAGCGATGGAACGTTTGCGTTCTTGCTTAACCTCGTCTTTTTTTAATGTCATTGATCTTGTTATTGGCATAATTTGTGAAACATTTTCCTGTATTTTCTTTAATTCATGTATATCGATTCGCGATAGTGCATCAGCCCCGACATTTTCACTACCCTTAATATATTCAATTTCAAAATTAAATTCTTCTAGATCTAATCGCATTCTAGTTAATTTTGAGGAAGGATTTTTCATTGAAAATAAATATACCAAAGGTCTGTGATCGCTTTTTATTAAAAAATTTTGATTCCACAAATAAGGCCTAAAATAAGTTACCGCCCAATGAATTGCTGCCAATTCTTTCTCAATAGTTGATTTATTAGCTTCTCCTTTTGTGAATGCGCGTGAAGCATAGGAAATAGGCAATTCATAATTTTCGAAATTTTGACTCAAAATTGCACCACAAGCTGTGTTTGATGCATCTGTTGACAAAATAAATGGTTTCGAAAAATCTGGGTATTGTAATATTTTAGGACTTATTAGTGCTTTTTTAAGCCTTTCAAAACTGTTTTGGCATTCTTCTGTCCAAATAAATGTGACTCTTTTTCTTGTTAATTTATTCAACGGATGTGATAATTCTGCAAAATGTGGAATGAACCTGCGATAGTAGTTACAGAATGCTACAAATCGATATCAATGACGTTAAATTGATCTCGAAGACACACAGGAACTGAAATTTCACCCAAAGAACGACACTTCTGACCATTTGCTACCGTACAGACCGTAATTTTTGACTTCAGAGGAATATTCATAGCACGTACAGTATCCCATCCAGGACCCCCTAAAATAGTGCGTGAAGCGCCAGAGTCAAGAAGACCTAAGAATGACCGATTAAAAATTGACACATTTAAATAAGGACGCTCATCTCCTCGAGCGTTCGCGAGAATGAAATCTATTTGATACTTATGCTTACTATCCGTCGAATTATCAAAACGACGACCCAAACGACGACTTAGGACGTCCGACGAGCGTTTCCCGAACATAACGGACAAGACGATACAGTCACATTTGGTTTGCCACAACGGAAGCAATGTTTTTTTCGAGGTTGAGAACATTGACCAGAACGATGACCTACAACTCCACAATTCCAACACTTGAAAGGGAAATAATTCTTAGAAGTACTAGCCTCCACCGTCGTACGTTTCACAGGAACCTTAGGTGCCGACACACAAGCAAGGTCGGGTTCAAGTGATTTGCCCCGAGAGGGAGGAGGAACATAAGCTTCAACTGAACTTCTACGAGCTTCCAACTGTTTACCACACTTCAAGAGTTGTGCAATGGACGTAATCTCGACTAAACCAAATTGTGTCTGATAAAATGGCAACAGATTCTTCAGCATAATTTTAAGCTGAGTGGCCTCCGGAACATGAGTACATAGACGAGCAAATAAGTTTTTCATTACCGAAACATAAATACCAATAGACTCAAGAGATCCCTGTGTTCGATGTTTAATCTCTTCAAATAATCGATCATCATAATCGGGAGCCAAGAATTCAGCCCTTAACCCGTCCAACAAATCAACCCAATTAAAGAAAGAATCTTTATTAGCACGATACCAGATTAAGGCATCACCGGTAAAAATATCTATAGCGGAACTGAATAAAATTTCATCACTTGAATGACGCGCGATCTTAAGTTCGTTTACTCGTTCAATAAAAGCGTTGACCGACATTTCGCGAGGATTCCCCGAGAATTTAAGTCCCCAAGTCGCGACAGGAACAGGCCTCAACGGCGAGACAGGCTTAACTATTAACGGCTCAGGTTCCCAATCGCTAGAAGACTCCTCAGACTCCAAATCCACTAATGGACCTCCGGCAGTAGTTAAATCCAAAATCGTGCTTTGACCGACCATGGTACTTCTGCGAGCAGCTCTAGCCTTAATCGTCAATTGAACTCCCAAAGTACAAAGTTGATCGATAAATTGAGCTCGTTGTGCAGTCTCCTCATCTGATGTTGGCTTACTGCGTTGCGCACGACCGAAAGCACAAGCTAAAGAAGTTGACAACTTTTTATATGCCGCCGACGTCCGCGTGTCTGAAAACATAGACAAAGTTGTCTTGATAGCGTTAATTTTTGCCGTAAGGGCCTCCGCATCCTGAGCAAACGTAAATGGATACGCGGGTACTAACGTTTCCGGATTCTTGCACAACCGCTGCATCATCCTTAAGGAACGACGCAATTCTTCAACCGTACCCTTACTCGTTGAACCGTACCTCGCCAACTCGTACTCCAACTCATCTTTACTAAGTCGGTTGGTTTCGATTTTAAGATCCATAATGACGTAACCGAAAGTCAAGCTCCCCAATGAACACCCGACAAATTAAAATTCCGCTACGAATCCCTCCACACGATGATCTATAAATTGTTAAAATTATCGAAAATAAGTAAAGTCGTTAAAGATCCAATCTTAAAACTGGTTACCAGCGTTCAAAAATACCTCCACCTCAGACTGTCACAAATACTGTATGACTGTCCACTATTCGCAACACCAAAACTATTAATATCACTATTCGGAAAATTCAATCACAGGTCGACAAAATTCTTGGAAAATGTACAGTCCTACTCGACTGTATACGGGAACGCACGCTAACGAAAAATTAAAAAAAACTATTCCCCAAGAAATATCAAAAGTCGAAATACAAAAGTCGAAATAATTTTTTTTCCAAGTCCCAACCAATTATGTCTTAACTAGACCTCAGACATTCATTAACACACACACCCAAGACGCAACTGTGATACAAGCTGGTATACTTTTTTTTTCCCCTCTCCAAATACTATATGACCAGGTCTCAAACATTAAAATTTAATTCCTGAAGATGATCCAAAACGTTTCTGAAAATTTCAAGTCCCCTTGCCAACCCCAATTGACTTAACCCGAATTTTTCCCAAAAGTCCCAAGTACAGGGCATCAAAACTTTACTAAAATTTCAAAAAGGAAGTCCCCAAATGTTGGGCGGCAAAGCTCTTGAATCAAACTATTATTTTTCCCTTAAAAAGGCCCCAAATGTTGGGCGTCAAAAACTTTTGCTACCCCTTGTATATCAAAATTGCCAAACGCTTTAAAAGGCCATAGCCATCTCAAAACTCAAAAAAAACAAGTAGTAGAAAGTATGGCGCCACCACGATATCTAACCTTCTATTTATTAAATCAAAGTATCCGATGGCTTAAAATTTTGAGAAACGCTATTCAATTAAACACACCAACTTATAACCCAACTTTGGTCTTACCTCATACTTCCCCAAAGGTTGTTGTAGAATAAGATGTATAGCACCGCCTCTAGCCAGTCGAGAAAATGGGCGTGGTTCAAACTCAAATAATTCGAAGGTCTTATAAAAGGACGCCAGTTTCGCTATTGTATCTATGCCATACACCTAGCCGACGATTATAAACCCGAAACTAGTTTATTCATGACCCTCAGGTAGAATGATAAATAAAACCATCACACTCATTCACAACTCAACATCAGGTATATTAAAAATAAACATATATAGAACAAAAAACAGTAGACGCACGAGACATTAACAGCATCTATTCATTTGGTCAACCCAATTGTCGTTACAACTTTACAAAAAAAATAAATAATAAATATAAGCAACATGACATAATTAAGAAAACAATGTCCCACAAGGGTACTCAAATGTAATTAATTAAAACACTGAAAATTGACTTAAACGTTGTACAAGGTCACCAAATGTGTACCAAAGAAACAAATGAATTACGCAAACGTATAATGTAAAAGTTGACAACATAACACAGGCAGCATTGGCCAAAGAGTTCCATCCAGTGTCGAGCAGCTTGTACACAGTTCAACAAAATTTTAGCCAAGTAAACGTAACACTCTGTATATCAGAGCCTGACAACAAGCTGATCGCACTAGGGCCATATCTCTAAAGGATGTTTATTACTAATACTAGTATAATCACTAATAGCTTCAGTTAACTTTGCCTTACATAGAGTGAACGTGATTTAAACATTCAGATCGTTGATGATCGTTCAAACTTATACATACTACAGGGTCTAAATTGATTAATTACAAGTTTACCAAACAATAAATCTTATACAATGATCACTAGATTTCTACAATGCAAATAGCATCCAAAATATACATTAAAATTGATACACCAAAAATAATTCTGCTATATAACAAGCCGAAAATTGATGTTGTAACCCCACATAGGTCACAAGTAAAATTTAAATGAACGTTACAAGAAAAGAGACAAACTTAGTGGCTCGTATGTCACCATAAAAATTAATTAAAAGAATAACGTTGACTCTAATGAATAGTTATACAAGATTTTACGAATACACTGTACGTTACAAATTCAAAATGTACACAACTTACGCAACTTAGTCGTGTTTATCTGCACTCTTATGATGCAATTACAGACAATGGTAATAAACATAAATTAAATTTGTCACAATACCTGTTCGATGTTGACACACATTCAAATACACAATACTTCTCCTACAAGGATACGAAACACGTACAAGGGATGTCCGATCAAAAGTCTGTTTGGTTACTCACACTTCCAAAATATCGCAGAACAGCAACAGCAACATATAAGTGTACGAAACTGTGCCAAAAATATGTGTTTCACCAAAACATTCCAAAGATACAGGTTTGCAATTTCCTACATAACCTCCAAGGTCCACGTGCTCACAATTCCCAGCGGGACGGCATTTATTACTTGTCAGGCATCGGTAATTTACAAACTCCTGAACAACTGTTATTAACCGCTACTAATTGTAATCGTCCGCTACTAATAGTTATCAGCCGCTACCAATTGCAACGTCTGCCAATAATTGCAACTAAAAGAAAGATAGGAAAGACAAAAGGAAATTACCAACAATCCAACACGCTAATAAAATACTTACAACAACGGCAACCCTAACCAGCTAAACAAATATCCATTTATAGCTTTTCTTCAAAGCGACAGAACCAAATTTATGCTTGTGAATTCCTTCATTTAATCCATCTTACGACGATGATTCACGATACAACTAAAAGGTATTAAATCCACAAGTGCCGATCAGCCACCGTGCTTTGCAATTAACCACGTGTTGATTGTTCACAAGGCAAGACAAAAGAGAGCAAGAATTCTTCTCACACACACAGCGGGAAGCACATATCCGACCAAACGAGCTATTGCCCCCCACCCAACAGACAAGGATACAACTACGTACATATAATTAGCGTCAAGCAGTAACTTAGAAGTGGAAAATTACACCAATATTTTTAAACGACAAACCATGAATTGTAAAACCCAAAACAATTAAAATAAATGCTTTCCGAAGACTAATTAATCAAGCCATCAACAAAAATCACGAGGCCCACGCCATCTTCCATCAGTCGGTAGTGATACACACATGAACAACACCACGACAGGGAAACGAGATGGCGATAGGGTCGACAAACATTAACATTAAAAACACAGATCACCAAAAATAATCTAGTAATCCAGTTCTTATTGCCCGAAACAAAACTAACAATTTCCCAATATTTAAAATAAAATAATACCGAACGAAAATCCTACAGGGTAAACGTAAAATTCACAATACTGAAAATAATAAAAAAACAAAGTGTAACAAATACCAGTGATAAGCAATTAGTAAAGGCTATGTCCGTCATTATTTTGTCTTTTAATCATACTTTTACTTCATATTATAACTTTTCAATTCAAATATCGCGCCAAAACTGTACTATTTTTAACAGAGTGTATTGGTTCCTACCTAAGGAAATTTAACAAGGAAGAACCGCGAGATCAAAAATTATATTTGTCATTATACAATTTTCTCTGACATCTTGTAGTTTTTCAATTATGGTGTACACCACAGGACACTAAACGTACATAATTGAGGCGTATTTTAGAACAGGCGTGCTAGTTAATGGTATCTGGGAATACAGTAAGCGTTTATGTTTGGATAATTTTCGTGTTATGTTATTCAAACATGTAAATCATTTTAAATAAACATATATTTACAAATTTTATGTCAGTCAAATGTCAGTATGACAGTTAACCTGATAATTTAATCGGGGGTAATACCATAAGAGTTTGTGTTTATCCGGACAAACTTTCATTTTGAACGAAAGCTTTGTTGCTTGGTAACTGACGAGAACAAATAACATGGTATTTTGTTATTTGTTCGAGTCGTGTTACCCTTAAGCAACAAAGTTTGAGTTTTGTCAAAATGAAAGTTTGTTCCGGAAATAAACACAAACTCGAATGGTATTTGGTAAGACAATTTAATGAATCATTTAATTAATATTAATAAACCGAAATATTTTTATTTAACATTCCTTTGAATACATAAACATCATGTTTATGTATGAAATTTATTTGAACGATACTGTCAGAATTGAATTTTCGTTGCCATGGAAAATCTACATGCAGTTTATCCGCTAGCAAACATGCAGTTTATCCGATAGCAAACTAACACAGCGTGTATTAAAATGTCATGTTTTTGACAGATTAATTAAATTGTCAGAATTATCTCAAAAGAATATCTAAGACGGACGTTTTACATTCCATGGCAAACCTTTATCAACATAATTTTTGATCTTGCGGTATAAGTATGCCATATCGCCATACCTGCCATATTTCATATTTTATAACATAACCAAGCCATCACCTGTGAAGCTATGAACATTCTCTTGCATTTTTCTTAGTGTAAATAATAATGACACAGTAATAGTTATTTATGTACCAAGTCAGTAAAGTGATACTTTATCGAACGAGTCTGATTTACGAGCCAAGCGAGTGAAGCGAGCGCGGCGAGTAACAGACGAGTTCGGTAAAGGTACTTTACTGACGTGGTGCATACAAAATTTTATCGCCAACCGTGAAAATTTTTAATTTAAAAAATAAAAATATAATAACTTTTGACAGTTTATGACAGTGGCAAACGATTTATGTTTAAAGTCATCAGTCATGGCTACACTGACAGATATTAGCGGCAGGTAAAGTACTTTTTTTTATTCCGGTGCTATAAAGTTCACTTTACGACACCCGTTTTGGTTGCATAAAGTACCACGCGATCATTTAAATTCTAAATTATAGTAGGCGGGATTTTTTTTTATTAGGTTGTCCAGAATGTCAATTATTGATTAATTAACATTTTGAAACGTCACTTTGACAATTCAAATTGTAAATTAGTACTTATATACCAACTTAATTTAAATTTCACAGCCTGCTCTAATTTAGAATTTAAATGATCGCGCGGTATTACTTTATCGCAGGCTAATTTTATTTTTTTGAAGTTGGTAACAAAAAAAATGGAACCAAATCGTATTTAAATGTCAAAATATAAGCCTTTAAAGTAACAAAAATGTGCAATAAAATTGTACAAAGAATAAAAAGCACACATGCTAATATTTCACTTACTAATTAGCAATATAAATTGTTAAGCAGAGTTGGATGATAAGTTTTCGGATGCTACTATTGAGATTTACTTAGGTACCATGTTGAATAGTACAACTCTTATAAAAGTTTGTTTTGATAAATATGTAGAGAGTTTGTGGACGAAAGATTTTGTAAATTGTCTTCTGCTATTTTGCGAATCTCTGGGGGCGTACAGTTACTTATTTCATCATTTTTGTTGATAATTTGAAATAATTTATTGTATAAATCAGTCTGAATTTTAAACACAATTACATATAGCACCACCGATATTCAAATATTTAAAACGTTCTATTTAAAAATCAGAGTAACCAACTTCAAAAAAGCAAAATTTCTAAAATATTCGAACAAAACGTGTCTTATTTTAAGCTTTTTTGAACTTTTAATAACCGAAATAGAAAAAATAGTATAAAATACACGTTTCATAAGACATTTTGCGCACTTGTTCTTTAGAAAACTCGCCTAGCGGCTCGTTTTCTAAACTTGAACGCGTGCGCAAAAATCTTATGAAACTTGTATTTTAATATACTATTATTGTACAATACGATAAAGTGTTTGTTTACCTCCGTAAAACGCTATGGTAACGTATCGCTTTACTGACGGTTGGCGATAATAGTTATTTATGTAACAAGTCAGTAAAGTGATACTTTACCGAACGAGTCTGATTTACGAGCCAAGCGAGTGAAGCGAGCGCGGCGAGTAACAGACGAGTTCGGTAAAGGTACTTTACTGACGTGGTGCATACAAAATTTTATCGTCAACCGTGAAAATTGTTAATTTAAGAAATAAAGATATAATGACTTATGACAGTTTATGACAGTGACAAACGATTTATTTTTAAAGTCATCAGTCATGTCTACGCTGACAGATATTAGCGGCAGGTAAAGTACTTTATTGTACAGTACGATAAATTGTTTCTTTACCTCCGTAAAACGCTATGGTAACGCATCACTTTACTGACGGTTGGCGATAAAATATAATATTTATATACTGTGTTATTAAACACTTAAAAAGATGTTCAAGAATGTTATTGAACTTTTCAAGGAGGATAGAAAAGAAGGAGAGACCATTGTCGACAAAAAGTGATGCCGAGAGGGGTATGTTTACATCCGCCATTGGTGGAACCATCAGCTGATTATTTGCGTAATATATATTTTGTATTTTATTCTTTATTATCGTGAATTACAAACTTATTATGTTCATATAACATTTATTTTTTTATTTAATATCTTTATTCATTGCACGAATTGGATTAGCAAGAAGAGTGCAAGGCAATTAGAGGCATAGAAAAGGAAAATTATCTTTCCACGATTGTAGGTAGGTACATAAAGTTATTAATTTCATCCAAAATTTGGTGAATATAAATCTTTTAACATTGAAAATTGTTGATTATAGGATACAAAAAGAGCCCATTAGAAGGAATCTGCGGTTAAAGAAAATAGATAGGCCAAATTGGGTTCCAAAGGAAAGTAGTATACATTGGTCTCATTTTGGGAAGAATCGCCATTATAAACATACTCTAACTACTATATACCTTAGTGAAGTGCTATACAAACATAAATTGTGAAGCAAGTGCATCATTTTCTTTGGTTACGGTCGATTTGTTTATTAAATATTTGTAGCAGCGAGTGAGAACGCTCATTTAGTGCGCGTCATCAAATTCTGTTTGCATCCAGTTCAACAGACCTATCTATTGTGACGTATTTACTAAATGAGGGTTGTTTGCATCCACTTCACTGACTTATCTTATCACCGTGCTTAACAATTTCAAAATCAAAATCATAAAATAAAACCTCATATATATGTAAATTCAAGCCACTAGTTAAATGTTGAAGTATGTAGATATATTACTAATAAATATATATGTATATAAATTTGTTGATGTGTAGGTTGTTTATACTATTGCTAACCTAAGTACATACACACATTTATAATTATTAATTTCAGTTTTACATAGAGTAAATATTAAGTGAATTACAGTTGAATGACACATTTCTATGCTTGTAGAACTATTAATTGTTCTGAACATTTTTACTTCAGTTATCGATAGAAAGTTTACAAATATTTATTTTCAAAAAAATCTATAATTTGTTTTTTCAAAGTATAATTATTAGAGAAGTAAATTTAATTAAAAACAGTTTTAAAAATAATAATATTCGGATTTAAATAATTTAATAAATTTTATTACATGTGAACACTTAACGGTATGCAACCCGCCAAGATGAACCATTTCTACCCTGCCCGTACCCCACCAGGGGCCTGATTCTCGAGTCGAGAGAACAGAGATTTCGAGAGAATAATGGAGGGGATTCTCTTGAAATGTTAAAAATCGTATTCTTGAACTTGAGAGATAGATCCCTTCCCTCAAGAGTTGGGAGAATTTACATCTATCGGTTCAAGTCAAGCGAACATATTAAAAGTTAAGAGAAACATGCGCATATCGACTTAAATTTTGTACATATGACCGATCAATGCTTGTTATTAAGGGGAGAAATATCATTATTCAGCAGATAATTTTTATGTTTTTTCATGTATATGACTTCCCACATATCTAAGTTTCTATTGTTGCTTTGTTTAACTAAACTAACATTTTCTAGGCTGAAGTTGTGACTTGTATCAATATGATGTAGAGCTAATGCGGATTTTTCTACATTGTGTAATTTGACATGAGCCATGTGTTCTTTATATCGTATTTGAACGTTTCTTCTGGTTTGTTATCTTGTATACCGACATCGGATAACACTTAAGACACTCTTGAAATATGTATTAAACTTTTGAGTAATATCTGCTTATTTAGAATTGTTAATCCATAATCCTGTCACTGTTAAATTAACCTGTTGTCTTTCTCAGAAATATTTTGTATTTCCCATTGAACTAATTCACAGAATGATATTCGTTGCAATTTTGCTTTAATCGTTTTTCAGCTACCTTTAAAATTGTTCTGTATAACATGTATTTTTATTATAAAATGTCTCGTAGATAATAGGTTTAAATACATAATTATATATTAAACTTTTCATTAATATCTTATTTAGAATTGTAATTCGTAATCCTGTCAGCGTTAGTTTTACCCGTTCTTTCTCATTAATATTTTGTATTTCCCATTGAACTAATTCTCAGAATTTTATAGTGTTAATATTCGTTGTAATTTTGCATTAATCGTTTTTTCACCCTTCCTTTAAAATTTGTCTGTATAACATGTATTTTACTTATTATAAAATATATGTTTAAATAGTTATTAAACTAATTTTGTGAAAAAGGTGCTTTATTTTATTTTATTATTTTTATTACTTTAATATATGTTACATTATTTCTACATGTATGATACGTAGAAAACAATATTCACATTTCGATGTTTAGCCTAACACTTTCCGGAAATCCAACTGATATAACCCATAAAACCTTTCAACATTACACACGCTATTTAAAAGAAATAGTTTTCGTATTACATATTACCTAATATACACTGTTCTATACAACAATTGTCCTAATCCGCCTTCATTTGCAACCTGGCAACATTGCACTGCTATTTCCTACACGATCGACACACATCCCTACCTAAAAACAGCCCCTGGGGCCCGATTCTCGAACTTAAGAGAAGTGAACGTTCTATTGAGAGAAGTGATAGATCACACTCCCATCCCTCGTTCTCCTAACTTCAAGAATAGCTGGTTTTAGGTAGGGATGTGTGTCGATCGTGTAGGAAATAGCAGTGCAATGTTGCCAGGTTGCAAATGAAGGCGGATTAGGACAATTGTTGTATAGAACAGTGAATATTAGGTAATATGTAATACGAAAACAATTTCTTTTAAATAGCGTGTGTAATGTTGAAAGGGTTTATGGGTTGGATTTCTGGAAAGTGTTAGGCTAAACATCGAAATGTGAATATTGTTTTCTACATATCATACATGTAGAAATAATGTAACATATATTAAAGTAATAAAAATAATAAAATAAAATAAAACACCTTTTTCACAAAATTAGTTTAATAACTATTTAAACATATTACTTACCAGACATTTTATAATAAGAAAAATACATGTTATACAGACAAATATTAAAGGTAGGGTGAAAAAACAATTAATGCAAAATTACAACGAATATTAACAGTATAAAATTCTGAGAATTAGTTCAATGGGAAATACAAAATATTAAGGCAGTGGATATTCGTCCGACTGTCGGAGGAATAAATTATTGTCTTAAAATTCCGATGATCGGACAAATAGTAATTGTGATTATTGTTCCGAAGGTAATTACTAACGATGACTTAAAAAACTGATGTATTCATATCATTTTTTAGATTTTCTGGTAAATTATAAAGACATTATTATAACTGCACCGTATTTATTTTAAAAATGGATTACATTTCTTTTTTTTTCTTAAACCCACCACTGTAACATCAATACCTTTGGGCCGCCCCCTTCTCTTCATTTTCAAGGGCATTTTAATATTTTCTAGCAAAAGTAATTCTTCCGAATCTTTATTAATTCCTATCTTTCCAACTGTGCTACGAGTATTTGGGTTTTCCATACGCGATGTCCTTTCAGCTGTTATGTCTGTCTCTTCGTTAACAATTGCACTTTTAAATGTTATATTTGGCTTTTCAATAACCGATGTCTTTTCCACTGTGATATTTGGCTTATGAGTTCATTATTTTCCACTTCACTCACAAAATCATACACATCTTTTAAAGTATCGAACTTCTTTCCTACTGTAATTGTATTCATTTTTAAGTCACGGTTGGCTTTTGCAACTAATTCTTAGGTTATGTCGAGCTATTGTAGTTCATTGGTGAACGTGCGCATACTGTCGAAACAATGCTTTCATTCAGCAGGCGGATCGGAAACCGATCCCGCTCCAACCGTTCACTTCACAACAGTTGAGTGTTCGCTGGACATGACCGCTCACCTTTATGTCATCGTCTGTGATCTGGTACTTTTCATTGCTGCCATATGCTAAAATTGTAGAGATTAAACCGAATAAACAATAATAACAAATTGTTTTTCTGCATTAAGGTTTGACGTAGTTTTTAGTGGAAGGGCTGGTTTTTCCAACCCCGAATAAAATACTGAGTGAACACCGATATTATACATTTATTACTACACAATACCTTTAAATTTGCTGTATCATACTTTTCTAGTAACTTTCTTCAGAAGTATGTATTAGGTTGGTCTTGGAATTAATCAATGGCGCATGCGTACAGAATACGCTCACCAAGGGCCCGATTCTCGAACTTAAGAGAAGTGAACGTTCTATTGAGAGAAGTGATAGATCACACTCCCATCCCTCGTTCTCCTAACTTCAAGAATAGCTGTTTTTAGGTAGGGATGTGTGTCGATCGTGTAGGAAATAGCAGTGCAATGTTGCCAGGTTGCAAATGAAGGCGGATTAGGACAATTGTTGTATAGAACAGTGTATATTAGGTAATATGTAATACGAAAACTATTTCTTTTAAATAGCGTGTGTAATGTTGAAAGGTTTTATGGGTTATATCAGTTGGATTTCCGGAAAGTGTTAGGCTAAACATCGAAATGTGAATATTGTTTTCTACGTATCATACATGTAGAAATAATGTAACATATATTAAAGTAATAAAAATAATAAAATAAAATAAAACACCTTTTTCACAAAATTAGTTTAATAACTATTTAAACATATTAGACATTTTATAATAAGTAAAATACATGTTATACAGACAAATTTTAAAGGTAGGGTGAAAAAACGATTAATGCAAAATTACAACGAATATTAACAATATATCATTCTGTGAATTAGTTCAATGGGAAATACAAAATATTTCTGAGAAAGACAACGGGTTAATTTAACAGTGACAGGATTATGGATTAACAATTCTAAATAAGATATTAGTCAAAAGTTTAATACATATTTCAAGAATGTCTTAAGTGTTAACCGATGTCGGTATCCAAGATAACAAACCAGAAGAAACGTTCAAATACGATATAAAGAACATATGGCTCATGTCAAATTACACAATGTAGAAAAATCCGCATTAACTCTACATCATATTGATACAAGTCACAACTTCAGCCTAGAAAATGTTAGTTTAGTTAAACAAAGCAACAATAGATAGATATGTGGGGAGGCATATACATGAAGAAACATAAAAATTATCTCCTGAATAATGATATTTCTCCCCTTAATAACAAACATTGATCGCTGTCACATGTACAAAATTTAAGTCGATATGCGCATGCTTCTCTTAACTTTTAATATGTTCGCTTGACTTGAACCGATAGATGTAAATTCTCACAACTCTTGAGAGAAGGGATCTATCTCTCAAGTTCAAGAATACGATTTTTAACATTTCAAGAGAATCCCCTCCATTATTCTCTCGAAATCTCTGTTCTCTCGACTCGAGAATCAGGCCCCAGCAGTGGCACTACGTGTGTCATAGATATCTATACATCACGGATTATCGGATGGTTCACTTAAATGAGGGGTTTTGCCGCCTAATCTACCTAATGCAGGCGCACCTAGATGGCGCCACGGTGTTAGAAACAAGAGACCTAGAAGTAAATTTGAATCATGACTTTAACCGAATAATTGAGATGTCGCTACTACTGTGCTATCATTTTATGCAAGCGCGTACCGACACCACCGAGAAACAAGGCCTGACGACGAGAAACGTGGCAGTATGTGACGTCAGCACGAGTAGTCATAACAAAGCCACGCCGGCCATGCACAAAGCTGGTAAAGCGACAGTAAAGCGGTGATTCTTGTGTCGTTGTGTGTGTGTTCTAACCTCAGTCGGTGTTTTAATTTAACTGTGGATTTAATTTATCTTGATTATCATGCCGTTTCGGTGTTGTGCGCCCAACTGTAGAGGAAATTACCCAAGTGGTCCTAAAGTGAGCCTTTTTAATTTCCCAAAGGACAAAGATCTAAATGCTCGATGGGTGCAAGCTATTAAAAGGCAAGAGAAAAATGGTGAAATGTTTGTTCCAACAGCTTCTTCTAAGGTAATAAGCAATAAATTTTTTCTTGTATAACAATTGCGGGACTTATATTTGCACTTGCAGGTGTGTGAATTGCATTTTCACGAGCAAGACATTCTTCGTTTCACAACCACACATGACGAAAAAACGGGAAAGATTTTGAAGGCTTCCCTTAAATATCCTAGACTTGCACCTGGTAATTGTTTAGTTATGTTATTGATTATTTAATTTGATTATAAACATGTTTAGGTTCTGTGCCTTTTCGCGTCCTCAATATCCCATCACCTGTGCAGAAAGAACTGCCTCGAAGAGAGGCTCCCAGTGAGAAAAAGGCTCGTCTAGACTCTGAAAGACTCAGTAATGCCATTTCTGCAAGCTTGGAAACACATGAAAATTATGCCAAAGCTAAATATTTCCAGAGTTTTGATGAATTGATAATTAAAATTAAAAATCATCAAGTCAAAACTGCTTGGACATTATTTGTAAAAGATTCGAGCATTGCTTTAGTTTTACTTAAACATAATCCCAATCCTGCAATAGTTTGCTCTATAAAAATAACGAGAGATTTGAATGTTTTTGTTTACGATAATAATGTGCATGTTAAGTTTGTTTGTGGGAAAAAAATTCCAGAGAAAGTAAACAATTTGAATGAAATTGATAATTTAGTTGAAAGTTGCTCTGAACAATTTTTCAACGAGTTTGGTCAGAAGAGCTCAGCAGCTGAACTAATCTTAATTATTGTGACTTACCTAGATTTATTGAGGGAACATTTACCAAATTATGAAAACACTATTACGTTGTTTAAGCAACAAATTTCGTTTTTAAACATGTGTAAAACTCAGACGCGTTATTCAGCAGATTTTCTAGTTTTTTGTAGTTTATTTCATTCCATTTCACCTCATGCTTATAATTTTTTTAGAAATTCTGATTACTTACGACTTCCTTGTTGTTCTGTTATAAAATCATACACAAATAACTTGCAAACTAATCCTGTTAGAGAACAAAACACTTTGTTGCGATATATTTCCTCCAAATTTAATCTTTTGAATTCAGAAGATAAAAGTGTCATTTTACTTATGGATGAAGTGCATTTAAAACCTGACTTAGACTATAAAGGGGGTGACATTGTTGGAGCTGCTTTTGATGGTACGGAAAATGCTTCAAGTGCATTTGTGTTTATGATTAATAGCTTAAAGTCTGTATATAAAGACGTTGTACACATTTTGCCTGTTAAAAAAAGTAATGCGATAACTTTGCATTCATTTATGAAACAAATTATTATGGGTTTAGAAAACCTCGGCTTTGAAGTAATGGGAGTTGTAACAGATAATCACTCTATAAACAGGAAATGTATGTCTTTGTTTTCTGATCCTCCTGAACTTAAAAATGTATATTCTCATCCAAAGGACAGCACCCGATCAATGTTTTTTTGGTTTGATAGCGTTCATATTCTTAAATGCATCAGAAATAACTGGATCAATGAAGAAAATCAAGAAATGATTTTTCCTGATATTTCAGATCACACCTTACAGTTAATTGCAGCTTTTAGTGCCTTGAAGGAGATGCATTCACTTGAAAAAAACAGTCTAATAAAGTATGGATTCGGTTTAAGTCTTAAAGCATTATATCCCACACCCATCGAGCGGCAAAATGTCAAATTAGCACTGAAAGTTTTTAATTCGAACAATGTGGCAGCACTATCAGAATTAGGGCCAACAAAAAATTTTACGTCTTGGAAGGACACTAGTACTTTTATTGAAATTATATGTAAATGGTGGGACATTGTAAATGTTAAAACACCATTTAAAGGTGTAAGGCTCAGAAATCCTTTTCAAGAACCTATTACTGCCAACTCTTACAATATTTTAGATTTTTTAAATTCTTTTTTAAGTTGGTTACAGAGTTGGAATATTTTATTATCGTCGGGTAAAAGTTCTAGTGGTAAGTTAACCTCAGAAACCTACTGCGCTCTAAAATTAACCACAGAGGGTCTAATAAAATTTTCCGATTATTGGATTAAAGAAAGGGGAAACGCATATTTTCTTCCTGGCAAAATTCAGACTGACAATTTGGAGGACCGCTTTGGGAAATACAGGCAGTTAGCTGGGGCTCAGTACCATGTATCTCTGAGACAAATTTATGAATCGGAAGCCAAACTCAGAATGCAGAGTGTATTACCCTTAATTTTAAAATCTTCTATTTACGGTTCTATATCATTGCATCCAAAAAAATTAACACAAATAATTGCTGATGTGTTAAACATTCCTGACTGTGATGTTTTCGACTACGATATTGATTTTGATTTGCCGCCAAAAATTGCTCAATTAACAGTCGACGATGATGATATTGAATCTATACATATGTGGCCTATAATTACATTCATAGCAGGTTATTGTTCATTTGCCTGCATAAAAAAACTAAAATGTCATTACTGTGAAACATTCTTGATTTCAAAGAAAGGTGATCTTGTTTTTGAAGATAGTAATGAAATACCAACTACTTTTATTACGGCCAAAAATAGAGGCGGTTTGCAATACCCCAGTTACGATGTGGTACGCTGTTTTTCTGTGATTTATATTCTTGTGACAAAATTAGTATCATGTGAATACGAAAAAGATTTTTTGGCTTTAAATCAGCATAGAAAAGTAATCGCAAAACTAGGTTTCGCAATTTTTGAAAATCTGGATATTTTTATTGGGCATGAATGTACTAAACATAATAAATCTGTAATATTTAAGGGCCTATTAAGTTGCAGCATAAATACTTTGTTAAATAATTATGTCGGAAACAAAAATGATGTAGTTGTTAGGAGAAATATGCCCCAGTGTAAAAGATTCAAATCTAATTAATGTAATGTGTATTGTTATGTATTGATAATGTAGTATATTATGTATTAATAAATTTTTGATATAAAAAGCTTGAGCAATTGCTTTTCAATGTTGGTGTTTATTCAGTCATTTAAATGAACCCGCGCTAATGTATGTTCTACGTTCTACCCGCTTCAAATTGAACGCTATAGCTGTAGGTATGACTACTATTGATGACTCATACTTCACGTCGTCAGGCCTTGTTTCTCGGTGGTGTCGCGCGTACATGGCCGTTAACCAACAAATTTTGTGTGTGTTGCTAAACATTATTTTTCTTATTACTACTTAGTTAGTGGTGTTATAATCGTACCGTAAGTTCTGTAAAGAGTAATATGATAATTTTATTAAGTTGACATAATGCATTTTTAGACTTAAAATATGGATAGAAGCTGGTGCATTGTATGTGCGTCGAAGAAGCAAGAGCGATGCATATTTTCCGAGAATGCGAACAAGTAACTAATGGCACGAATAATTGAGATGTCGCTACTACTGTGCTGTCATTTTATGCAAGCGCGTACATGGCCGTTAACCAACAAATTTTGTGTGTGTTGCTAAACATTATTTTTCTTATTACTACTTAGTTAGTGGTGTTATAATCGTACCGTAAGTTCTGTAAAGAGTAATATGATAATTTTATTAAGTTGACATAATGCATTTTTAGACTT
The DNA here is from genome assembly GCA_963170755.1 of Amphimallon solstitiale. Lineage (NCBI taxonomy): Eukaryota > Metazoa > Arthropoda > Insecta > Coleoptera > Scarabaeidae > Amphimallon > Amphimallon solstitiale. The sequence continues at coordinate 33,312,554 of OY720685.1, read as the reverse complement.
AAAATATGGATAGAAGCTGGTGCATTGTATGTGCGCCGTACAAGCAAGAAGCAAGAGCGATGCATATTTTCCGAGAATGGGAACAAGTAACTAATGGCACTAATAGTTGACATATAACCCGAAGGTGAGCTGGAGATTTTTTGTTTGTAGTTCTGATTCTAAGTGCAACAAGGACCACCTGGTTATAGCAAGGATTTTGTTGGTTTCTGATTACAACAATTAAAGTTTGCAATTATTAGGAGTATAATATAAGTGAGAATAATTGTAGTTGAGATGTCAGGCGATTTTTGACAAAATGATTAGTATACATTATAAAGGACCTCTAATTGAACAACTTTTTCTTACAAAATTATCAATGCAAATGTAGGGAAATGGAGATAAAAAATAAATTAGGTACTCACCGAGTTAATCTTGCAGGTTGCAGCCTATGTGAGATATCCCATATAGAGCATTGAAATAATGAAAATCGCAATAAATGATGTCTATTTAAGCTCACAACACAACAATTACCTTTGATTTCCACGTTCTTTGATTGAATTTTAGCAAAATTGTAAATACGAGATCACATATCAGCTGTTTTTGTTGACATTTGATGGTGCTTTTAAAATCGCAGAAGTCATAAGAAAACATACAAATTGACCTAAATTGTGTGTGATTATGTGAAATAAACATCAATTATAGTGATTTTCATGATTTCAATGATGTATATGGGATATCTTACATGAGATGTAACCTGCAAAATTGACTTGGTCAGTACCTAATTTATTTTTTATCTCCATTTCTCTATGTTTGCATTGATAATTTTATAAGAAAAAGGTGTTCAATTAGAGGTTCTCTATAAGGTACACTAGTCGCCCGACACCTCAACTGCAGTTTAACCCTATGGGTGTATAAGAAAGCCTTTAAACTACACGAAAAACTTACTACTTGTTTTTAAGTTTCTATATTATGTTTTTTCACAAGCAATCAATCCATGTTTAGCAGTGTTAATAGCAACTTCAGATTTGTTGGTTCAGAAGCATTTATGGTTTTTCCTAATGATTTTCCTATGCAGTTTACTATAATGAAAATGTGCCTTTATACTATCGTTGATATTTGTTAGTATACAGTTGTAATTATTATATTTTATAGGAGCGAAACTTGGCAACAGCAAATGGGCATGAAACCTGTGCTAGATGCCAGTACAACATGTAATAAGAAACTTTGCAGCCTACATTTTGACACAACATACTATGCACACCCTCATTCAGTACACCTCAACAGAAATGCAGTGCCGACACTCCATCCCATGAGACCACCCACGGAGCTTAAGGCAGCCATATCATTGGAAGTCTCATTTGTTTTATGACAACAATAAATTAACCAATTTGGTGTTAGTTATTGCAGGTTTAATTTGTTTGTTTTCTTCTATAGCCATGTAATTAACATTATTTAGTTTTTAAGCCCTAATTGTCACTCTTTTAATTATATATTGATGAAAAGACGTCTACTAAATTTGTTAGGTATCTTATGTATCCATATTTTTATTTATGTCACCTTATTTTATGTTCATCATTTATGTAATACAAGATTTTGTAAATGGTGGTAGTAAACATGGGCTTAAGTCATTGTGTATCTATCGGGTTTAATTACCTACTTTGTAGTATTTTGAGTAGGTACTTGTACTTTTCAACAGCAATTCTATCTTATTGTTAAAACTATCTTTGTAGTAATATATGTTGAACACTTGTGAAATATAGAAATAGTAATACAATAAAACACCTTTTTCACAAAAAATAGTTTAATAACTAGATGTCACATTTCGTGTGCACTGCACACATCGTCAGTAGTAACTGTTATTACTGACGATGTGTGCAGTGCACACAAAATGTGACATCTAGTTATTAAACTATTTTTTGTGAAAAAGGTGTTTTATTCTATTAAAAAAAATATATTTGTTAGTCGAATATTCTACTTTTGGTAGATTATGCTATTGTGCAATGATTCCTCATTACTACGGGAACTAGTAAATAGTATGCAATTTGATGACAGTGGTGTGATCATGTACCGCGAGATCAAAAATTGTATTGAAAAAGGTTTGCTATGGAATGTACAAGTCTGTCTTAAGTTATATCATTAAGTGTCACACTGCATTATATTTTCTCTTAAAATGACAAATATTAATGACAGTATGACACTTAATGATATAACTTAAGACAGATTTTTACATTCCATGGCAAACCTTTATCAATATATTTTTGATCTCGCGGTATTAAACCCTAATTTTTAATAAACTTAATTTTGAATTTCCCGCTACCAAATACATTTTGAATCGCCCGCTATTTGCTTAGTGTTATTGAAAACTGTAATTTTTTGATGCCAGCGCCCTCTATATCGGCCTTCACGCAATACAAACCGCGGATAAAAATTTTGGCTTGACTGCGCCATTTGTTCTAATCTGTTCTATACATCGACTTCTGTCTACCTAATTCGTACCACGTGTGCATATCAGAGAAATAGAGTAGGGGAGAACGCGCTTCGACGAGTGCGCATCCAGTTTTAAGCAAACGCTATAGTGGTCGCCATTTTGCAGGAAGGCATTTCTTTTCACACGTAAGTTTGTTTACATTTTTCTAAGTCAATGAACTTTACATGCGAATTGTTGAGCTAGGTATAAATATAACCTTCAAAATGGCGGAATTCAATTTAACTTAGTTGGCGCATCTTTAAGCGCGTTCTCCCCTACTCTATTTCTCTGGTGCATATCTACGATAGAAAGCAATACTAATTCTCGCCTTCAAGCACCCTTCAAGCGACAGCATTGAGGGTCTCTCTCGCCTTAGACAGAGACATCACTGCTTGTGTATTTAGCAATGTATAAGAGCGAGATATAATAAATGGGAGCTAAGGCGGTAATAAAATATTTCAAATGTAAGCATAAAAGAAAACTTCAGATTATAATAATTATATGATATGATAGGTAATCAAAATGTAAAGATATTCGAAAATGTCTATTCATTTGTAAATAGTACATCGTCCTGGTAAGTAATAACTAATAAGACAACTATATGGACTTATTGTGCATAATGTGTATTGTAGAATTATATATTTTTTCATTTTATTTGTAGGTATTTTCGATCATATAATTAGGCAAGTCAATTAGGTACCTACTCAATAAAATTAAAATGAAGGTGATCAAGACCATTGGAAAGCATTCCTAGATTTTGCAGAATAATATCCAGTGTTGTTAACAAATAAATTCTATGCAGCATTTGGAAACTATGTGGCATCATGTTGGTGAACAGTTAAATAGTTTAAGACATAGTAGGAAAGTTATAGAAAAGTGGAGAAAAAGTAAAACATTCATATTTAATGATGACTTCATAAATTAATTTAATAATTTTCTGAAACTACAATCACAAGTTGTTCAAAATATAATGATATACTAATTATATTATTATCCAGTTTATTAATATGTATTATATCGAAGTAACAGTGTGCTATTAATTGTTTTATAGGCTGTGCAAAGTAAAAGCTAAAGCTGCCAAAATTAATATGAATGCAAGCATTACAGCTGGTGAAGCTATGGATTATCTTCCTCTTACAAATGCAGATAAGCGATTACTAAAAATAATTGGAACAAACAGCATTAAAGGTGAACCAGAGCAAAATAAAATTGGTAATTGAGGATTGTACTAATTAATATCTTTTTTTTAGTCACAAGAACATATAATATGAATATTGCTTATTCGATTGTATTGCGAATGCCCTCAACAAGTGCATTAGAAGAAACCAATGTACTATGTACTACCTGCTCACCAATATAAATATTGTTCTTTTGGAGTGTCTTGACAAATTATTAAAATTAAGTGACAAATCACTCGATGTAATAAAAAATATTGATATCTAATTACACACTTAATTCTATCTTAAGTAATTTAACGAATGTAATAAATTCCATAGCTCAGTCTATGAAAATGCTGGCAAAAAAATTGTAATGTTTACTTTAAATAAAATGAGTAGGTATATTATTCAAAATACAATTTTATTAAATTGTGTTGTACATTTCCTTCGTTAATAATATTTAGGTAAATTATTGTCCATCTTCATCATCAAGTGGTTATCATAATTGTTTTCCAACTAGGCATCTATATATTATATATACAAATATGATGCAATATAGAGCACATATTAACAATTAAACCAACTTTAATCGAGGCGTAAAACTTTCTTCAGCAGTGCAGTAATCACACTGATGTGAATAAATAACATCGTGGTAAACACATACACTTGTAATAAATATAAGATATTTCTCCACTTGTCTTGAATTTATGTGATAATAAGGTTAATACTCCAATTAAACAAGGACTTTTTTTTTATTATTTTATTTTATTCAAGTATAAATTTGAAATTTTTATTAAAAGATTTTAACGGCTTTCAACTTTAAGACGTAATATTTACTAAAACTTGAGTCAATACTTTTAGAAAACGTAATAACTAACCCAACATAACCGAATGCCAAGCGATAGTCAAGCAAGAGACACATATGGTACCAATTTTTAAACTCTCGCCTGAAAGTGTAGCTATCTACAGTAGCCAAGGATCGCTTTAAGTCGATCGCACACGTAGTCCCACCCCTGGCATCCCTTTATTTGTCTATAAACTGACATTATGCTCTCTCTATATATCTTACTTACTCTAAGGAACTTGTAGTCGAGAATTTCTTCGCCAACTTCGTCAATATAAAACAGCTATTAGGCTTTTATCGGCATTAAAAGCAGCCAAGTTTAATTGATTTGCGTAATTCATCTCTCTAGTAAAAGGATAGGCATCTTTCAATTAAAGACAATAGAAAACTCCATATTTTAAAAGATTACAATTTGATTAAAATCACAAATTAAACTATGTACTAATATGTAGTTACTTTTTATGGTTTATGGTGCCAACCTGTGATACCAACTGCTCATTGTCTATTAGGTATTTTTAAATAACTCGTAACATACTAAATTTTATAATTAGTAGCCGCACGAATTGCTGTTAATTATAAATTTAAATTATAATGATACTGAAATTATCATATATAGCATGCAATTAACATCTAAATAATTTCAAGATATTAACTGATATTAACGCCATCTATTCCATAAGTGCTACACTGTAAAGCGATGCAAATGTAACAGATATCTGTAAATGTATGTAATTGCTTACAAAAATGTTACAAATTTTATTTCATGGATCACTTTAAAAATTACACATATATTTAGCTACTATTACCAATGTTATCTACCAAATATAAATACCGAGTGTAGTTGCTATATTACACATAAATTTACTGTGTAATTTTTAAATGTAGGCACTTTTTGTAGTACTTGCAAAACCACTGTTTTCCCATTTTATTTACGGCTTATATATTAACTTAATTTGAAAAAGAATACTACCGTTCACCTCGTTTAACCTTTATCTTCATGCTTAATGCATAAAATTTACATGTTTTGATTCGTAACGCCCGTAAAACTGGAAGTAAAAATGGTATTTTTCGGGTACATTTATCTCCCGCCAAAACCTTATCAAACGCAGCCTTAAAGGGACTTTGACACATGTATTATGAAACCGGGCGTGAGTCTGTTTTGTACCAAAATCTTATTTTATGCTTTTTGTGAAAATAAGAATATGAATAATAAAATTTAAAAAGTGGAATGATGTATAATTAAGTAGTGATTAGTCTAAAGCAATTAATTGTTATAAATCGTAATCAAGTAATTCTAAAAATAAAGAAATATAACCAAGGGTATAATGATAGCATTAGGATAATGTACCCATGTTTTGCGAAAAGTTACTGCAAACAGAAATAAAAAATATGCTTTTAATTGCCTCAAAAGCAAAAAATACGTATGATAAAAAACATAAGCGTTCTGTAAAACGCTGCTTATTGAAAGTTTGTACATTACCTCATAGATAGCGCCACAAAATAAACAAGACTACAGTGACTATAATATCAGTTAAATAAAAATAATAAAGATAAAACTTACAAACATTTAAAATCTGGGGTCTATAAGTTAAATTGCGAGTGTGGAAAAGCTTATATCGGACAAACTGGTAGATCCTTTTCCACACGCATAAAAGAACATGAAAGAAGTTATAAATTACAAAAAACAGATTCCACATATGCAAACCACTGTATTGAACAAAAACATAAATTCAATAACAAGTTTGACATACTACATATACAAGACAAGAGTAAAAAAATTAAATTTATTAGAAAACCTAGAAATAAATAAATTAAACAAATTAAACCTTATTTTAAATGACCAACTAGAAGTGAATAATTCACCATTGTTAAATTTAAATATTTAAAATCAACTTAATAATTCTTATAGTTATACATATATTTATAAATTGTTTAATTTTATAATAACAGTAAACAATCAGTTTTCAAAAATTTTTAATATTATTAATCATATTGTTATGTATATATATATTAAATATTACATTAAAGATATAAGTTACTCCCGCTCTTAACCTAATGTCACAAACTCCCCCCTCTTCATTTAGGAAAAGACATAAATAAGAACGTCTACAAATATTTTGTATTATAATATTCATCACCTGATGAAGCCCTAGTAGGGTGAAACAATTGTTGTGAATTAAATAAAACTCTTTTGAACTCAATTTGGATTTATTTCAATTTTTACTTGTACATTATATAGACATTTATTAAGAGAATAGAAGTACTTATAATAGGATTTTGAATAATTTCTATATAAAAAATTCTTAAGATTTGGCTAATTTTTCTATGAAATAACACTATTTCAAACAATTTTGTATAATTTGAAATGCTCATTCGTATATATATTTTTTAATTCTTTATTTGAAAAGTAGGACAATTTATTTTTTTAGATGAAGGAAATACAGCAAGAAAATACTACCTATAAACTAAAAAATATATAAGTACATGGTAAATAATAAAATTTTATCATGGGCAATATAACTCAACAAATAGAGAAACTTATAATAAGCAATGTAGAGAACATATTTGTAGTTGAAAATAGAAATATATGTGCCATCAGAAAAAAAAAACATTTTTTAAATATATTAGAGTCTTAAAGAAATTTACATTATTCCATGGTGTTTTCTATTTATTTTAAATCTCTCTTCTGACCACCTTCTGACTGAATAAATAATATTTACACACTTATATTACCCCTTTTGTGCTTTATATCCAATTAGAATAATGTGTAGGACGGAAAGAGAGGTATACGACTTGCAACGTATTCTCCCTCTTACTTTAGAAGACCGATATTCATTCATAACGTTACCTGCGCGATCCAGTTCGTTCTACAATTCAGTAAATAAATCGTTTGCTTTACTTTCGACTTTCGTCTGCATCCCCATGGCAACGGACTAAATTTTAAGTTTAGTGTAATCCGTACATTTAGCGACATCTATATTGCATTAGATTTCGAACTCTAGCTAATTTCATACCTGTTGAAATTTTTACCGACTATAACCGGGCCTTAACGATCACAATTTTCAGTTTGATCAGCCATCACCAAAGCTATAGATATTAACAAGATGTCCACTCTTAATACTTTTCATGAAACTCTTGACAGCGCTATGTGTTTGTAATACGAACTACATGCTCTTACGTCACAAAACCGCGCCAAACACCATTACGAAAGTTATATAATGATTAACTTCATAAATACTAATAAATCCATATATTAAATGAAAAATATAAGTGCTCATAGAGAATGAAAATCCAAAACATTAGTAATTATTGTATGTTACACAATACATAACATACATTAAAGAAAATAAAAACAGAGATGTTTTGTACAAAAAATTATCAGATGTACCTTTTGTTAATAGTTTGGTAAAGGAGTAAGAGTGAACATATTTTATTTCTTATTAAATATCTTACATGACAGCGCCATATCCTTATTTTTATAATTAAATAACGCTTATCTGTTGCTGTTAGACTTTTAAGTATATAATCATTATTTTACTTAAATATGTATATAAATTGATATCAGTTTTTACTTAGTTATTTTATTGAGGACACAATATCATACAAATGTAAAGCAAAGTGTTCACTTATAAATTATATACGTACAATACTGAGTTACAATACAGAGACCGAGAGCTGAACACTGGGGGACCACCTCACTGCCCGACTTATACAGTACAAGCTCGATAGTGTGAACGCAAAAATACCAAGGACCATTCATGTTATAGGGGGTGTTCATACAATTGAAGGTACATAAAAATACATTATCAGAAGCTCTTTATTTCACAAAGAAAGTTAACATGCATAATATGTATAACGAAATAAACATTTATTAAAAAAATAACAAATAAAAATATGTATGTACGATCCTATGTAACAAAAAGTAAATATCTATGTATCTTGTTATGCTGCAAAATTCACTTTCGTGTATAGTTCGCGAAAGATTATGTGACTTTGGTGAAGTACGTAGAATATGTTGGGCACGAGACTTTTTTGAGTGAACCTTGTACATCGTTCGTTTCACCGGTTGAAAAGACCGTCTGCCGTATACCTATGTGTGTGCTAAATCGACTATTGTGCTCTTAGAGCCCTAGGTCGCGAACCGTGAAATTGATAGACAGGTATTGTGTAATATCGAGCAAATACACTCTATTTGTGTAAAAAACCTCTGTATCTATGTAACTAATTCTAATTATCTTATCTCTAGCTTATTTTACCCTACCTGTAGATGCGAATAATCTGCATTTGCAGTTACTTTTTACGCCTTGTTTCAGTTTTTTTTTAGTATCTACTTATTTATTACATCCGATCTCTACGTAGTGCATTTATTTGTGTCTTTAAAATTCTCCGACACATTGGTCAGCCTCGTTGTATTTACTGTCGCCTGTGTTTTTGTGTATCCCAAGACATAGACCTTCGTGTACGTCTGACTAATATTTTCCTTCGTATTTACGTCACTGAAAATGTAGGAGTATTAAATAGGGAAGTGCTTGGAATATGGGGCATACTATTAATTGTTTTGCAGAGCGCTGTGATACTATCATTGATATTCTCCGTGTTAGTAGCTTCTGTTAATTCTTCCATGGAACTGCTGTAGGGGTTAAGGGTCGTTGATACTCTGAAATATAAGTTTTGATCGGTTTTCTTAACCGTCTTCTTGCAGCGTTTTGATTAGAGCTTGCATATTTCAAAAGTTACCTGCAGTATCTGTTTCCTTCCGTAATAAATTGTATCTACACTTCTGAGGTTTGTTTTGGTTGCTATCCGTCAAACTTTTGGTTATGTCGCTCAGGTGACCGTCCGCGTCACGTTTGCCAACTGTTTAGCATGTATGTCCCTCTCGGACTGCCGACTTTATAAAATATCTACGTACATTTGTAGGAGTGTTTCGCTTATTTTCTTTTCGTCTAAGTTATGTGTAGGGTTGCGTTTAATTATATATAAATCACGATGTCGACTCCCTTTATTGTCAATTTAGTTGTGTGCCTATTATGTTTATTTGAAATCTCCCGCCTTTCGTTCAGTGATATTTCCGGGCTTGTTACTTTGCGTGTAGCTGACGCGCATTAGTTATGGAAGAAGATTCCCGTTTTGGCTTCACTTTATAGTCGAATCTTGTGTGAGAACATGGTGTGCAAATTGCTTATCTCCCTTTAGTAACTTGGTTACATTATCTATGAAGATATTTTCGCATATGCGGCTTTAATTGGAGTAAGCAGTAATTACCGTTACCTTAATTTTGGTTATTTATCGTGAATTTCTACCGTTATACCGTTACCTAAAATTCACGTAAGGCCACGTGCTGGTCTTTCTTAATTTAAATTTTGCACCCTTGAGTGACTTGTGAAGTCGTATATCGCGGGATCTCCATTATCATTTTGGGGTAAGTGTTTGAAACTTTGTGTTAATTTTCGGGATTTTATCTTTGTTTCTTTTCTTCTCTAATTTAATAGGATTCTTTTGACGGGCACAAAAGCCCTCAGTAGCCATATATTTGGTATTATCACCCCGCATTATCCGCGAAGAGTGTGGGGGTTTCATTTGTTGCTGCAGTAGTTGCACCTCTACATCCATCCTGCCTGTTGAAGGTGTGGAATTTTCATCAAGGGGGCCTCCGCCATTTTGGTTATCGTTGCGGCCATCCGACGTCCATTTTGTCAGTTAAGTGCAACTAATGTTGTAATTTACATCATAATTTACGACTGATTTTCGACGACTTTATGCCAGTGCGCTGGACTTTATCTTACCTAAATTTGACCTAAGTATTTTGAGTGGCTATAATTACTAACGCACCGCTAGTTAACTGCAAGGTCACATTTTAATCCTAATTAAATTACCGTTATTTTTCTTGATATTGTTATGCAAACTGGTTTTGCGGAATACAGGGTGACCCTAAGAAGATTTGATAAGGGCTCTCACTGTTATGTTGAATAATTAGTTCAATAATAATTTTAGTAGGTCATTACCGTAAATTATATAACTTTTGTTGTGTCGAATATTTAATTAAATATTAATTTTAGTAAAATTCTTTAACGTAGCACTATATTTCTTTGATAGGTTAATTTTTAAATTAGTAGTCAATCCAGTAATTTCATTACCGAAATCTTTTGTTATTTCTCTTTGATGTGTTGGATTTTATTCTTGTTTTCTTTATATATTAATTTTGCACGTTTATTACCATAAATTAGAATTGAGACTTTCACGTATATTTATTTATTTATCTGAGCTATTGCAATTAGTTAAGTCATTGTAGTAAATTTAGATACCGATGCTCAGTAGTTTATTTTATACTAAAACTGGTTTTCCTTTGTAACTTTCAATAGCGTCATTTAATTGACTAGTAAATGTAGGCAGTTTATTTGGATTATCTCAAATTTTTGATCTTGTAATTTCACGTTTTACCTGACACTTAATTATTTATGTTTCTTTAAGATTTATGCGCTAACTTTAATCAACTTTACCTTCTGGTAAATATGTAATTTAGAACTTCGCCGTTGGTGGCGTTTATTAACAACATTTGTATATTGGCCTGTAAGGCAAGGAAACGTTTCTACGCCGACCATCCTCCTGCCGTGGCGCAGAGGTTCTATTGTTTTTTTGTTGTCTCCTGAAATTTTCATTACTCTGTTTTATATATATTATATCTATTTTAACTGTCAACATATAAATTATTCAGAACATTTATATATTTTAAATCCATTTTTATCTGTCAACTTATTAATTTTTCAAATTATTGATATAAATTAAATCTTTTTTTTTATTTGTCAACATTTACATATTTTTTTAAAAAAAAACAGTTTGATGAATATAGCACCTTTCTTCACATCATAATTTCTTTTCTTTAATTATTATTCCCTCATCATACCTTACCTTCGTCTAACATACTTGTGACAGCAGTTGAATAGGTGCAAACGTTTATACAGGGAGTTCAATAGGGAACCCGCTGGAGGGACACAGCCAGTGGTAGCTCATAGGAGGCGCAGGTAGGTTATCATAAGGTAACACAGTGTCCTGGTGCCCGGACAACGTCGCTAGCGTCGTTGCCGACCGACGCTCTACTTTTAGGTGTTCTAGTTTACCTGAACCGTCACGCCGTCTGCGACAGAGTTAGCTCGGCCCTGCGATTTCCAGATTTAATCAACTCCTATTGTGATTCTCCGTTTCTTTACCTTAATTTAGTCAGTTATCTCAGTGCGACGTAGTCTCGGGTAGCAATCTCCTTAAGAAAGAAGAAAGTTGCACATGTACATATGTATGTACAACCGTATTATATATTTATTTTAGGTCTGAAAAAATGTGTAATTTTTTTCTGAATCTTTTTAGATTGAATATTCAAAAAGACAGCCTCTTCTAATATATTTTGAAGCAATAAATTTTTACTCATGTCAAGATTATTTTCTTGAGCCCATTGCACTGCTAAACCCAAAGCTTTTGCAGCAGCAGCATGTGAAACACGCTGAGGATCTATTTCTGCATCCTCAGGAATTTCATCGTCGAAGATTTCGATATCAGATCCATCTTGACGATCTTCATTCCATATTTCTATGTCTTCAGATGTGTTACCATAATTTATTTCATTAAGTAGTGTAACTGTGTCCTTAAGTGCTTCATTGTAGTCAATCTCTTTAGCGGCATTAATTTGCTTCACAATTGCCGATAGGGGAATATCATCTTCGTCCGGTTCTTTACACTTTAAAATGTTATTCCAACATTTACGAATTATATCAGGATTAAGTTTATTCCACGCAATCGTCAGATGCATTATAGCATCCCGTATTGTTAAATGTTTCAGACTCTCTTTTAATTGACCACTTTTTCCTACAATTGAACTTAAAAGGCTATTCCTATAGTAAAGCTTTGTTAATTTTAAAACGTTCTGATCTAGCGGTTGTATTAATAGTGTGACATTGGGTGGCATGAATATTACGAATATCATTCCAGTGGCTGTTCTTAGCTTCTCTTTTGGTGGGTGACTAGGAGCATTATCTAGTAGAAGAATGGCTCTTGGAGGCAACCCATGGGATTTTAAAAACTGCTTTACATTATATAACATAAGCTTACCTCAGGGACAAAATTCTCAAAAAACCACTCCTTAAAGAGTTCACAAGTCATCCATGCATTTTTTGAATGTTTGTAAATCACAGGATTTTGGAATTTACTTAATGCTTTCGGGTTCCTAGATTTTCCAATAATAAGAGGTGTCAATTTATGTTGGCCTGTAGCATTTGTGCAGCCTAAGAAAGTCAATCTTTGCTTTGCAATTTTTAACCCTGGGGCTGTTTTTTCTGATAAAGAAACGTAAGTCTTTTCGGGGAGGAGCTTCCAAAATAATCCCGTCTCATCTGCATTATATATTTGTTGGTGACTTAAATTTAGTTCTTGTATAATTCTGCATAATTCCTGTTTAAACGGGTCGACCAATTCCGGTTGAGAAGATAATTTTTCTTCCGTTATTTTTAGAAATCCAATGCCATAACGGGTCTTAAATCTCTGCAGCCAACCATCACTAGCTGTAAATGTTTCGTTTCCACATAAGCTTAATGCTTAACCAAATTGATAACAAGTTGACTGCTCGATGGGGTAGATCTAACTACAGTGAATAATAATGCTGCTTATATGTATTGTAAACAAGTTAAAAGTCAACAAACACGTATTCATACTATCGAGAGGCAAACGTTGTTCATACTATACGGCTGTCAGTACAAAATGTTGGGGCGAGAAATCTGTTCATTTGGCTCTGTAACTTTATTGGCGGCTAATATCCCATTAGATAAACTTGACAATCCCACCTTGAAAACATTTCTCCAAGAATATACTGATCGAAATGTTCCTGATGAATTCACCTTATGCAAATATTGTGTTCCTAAGTGCTTCACAAAAACAGTAGAATGCATTAGAAGACAGTACCTATAGATAAGTGCCGACGAAACTGTCGATATATTAGGACGCTGGTGTAGTATAGCCAACTATTCCATATAACGCATATGTAATAGCATCTAAAGTTATAAATACAGTTGACGTGGAAATAGTTGCTAAAACCATTGACGAGAATTTGCACAAAATGCTTCATTCGGACGACAGGTACAGGGACAAAATACTTAAATTTGTTAGACAGCGCCGCGTATACACATATGTTAAAAACAGGCAAACTATTAAAGGATATAAATCCTTATATGCTGCATATTAATTGTGTAGCACATGCTCTCCACAGAATCTGTGAATATCATCACAGACAGGTATCCGGAAGTTGATAGACTTGTATCCGCTTTTAAAAAAGTTTTCAGAAAAGCTCCATCGAGAGTAGCTCTTTACAATGAAAAATTTTCATCTTTGTCACTGCCTCCCTCGCCAGTAATAACTAGATGGGGAACATTGTTGGAAGCTACTAGTTTTTATGCAGAGAATTTCGATAGTTTACAAAATTTCGTAACTTGTTTAAATGACGATGCTCGAAGTATTTTTGAGTGCAAGGAACTAACAAAAATCCCAAATTTAAAAAATCAGTTCTTATTCCTTCAGGAACACTTTGGAAATTTGACTAAACTAATCACATATTTTGAAAATCGAAATCTCAAATTAAAAGATGGATTAACCACATTAGATGTGGCTATTAATATTTTCAAAAGTATTCCAAGTGACTTCGGATGTGGCCTTCGGCAAAAGTTAGACGCAGTTTTTAATAGAAATCCAGGTTTAATTTAATAACATTGCGGCAATTGTGTATTGGGGACAATGACACAAAATCTAACTGCTAAATACGCTGAAATAAAAGAATATTTCCAGTACGCACCTATAACTAGTTGCGATATAGAAAGGACGTTTACTATCTACATGTATGTACTTCATTCAAAGAGAACAAATGTTACACAAGAGAACCTTGAGAAAGTATTGTTCGTAAATTTTAATACCCTTCCTTACTCGACTTGAACTACAAAATGAACAAATAATAACGTATTTTGTATTTTATAGATCACCACCCACTTGTTATCCAATTATATAAATAAAATTAAAACTCTTTAAAAATAGAAAATTTCAATAGTGGGCCCATGGGCGATGAGCCATCAACCTCTACCGTCCGGTCTATAGTAATTAGATGTACTCTGCTTTGACATTACATATTTAATTATGGTTCTAGTTATTTTTATTTTATCCAGGCCTGAATCGTAACAACTGTTATGATGCAAGCCTGGATGAATACTATCATTTATGGTTGAGGATAGTACATACCCAACAAGTTAAGTATACAAACAAACTATTTCCCTATAAAGCAAAGATTTTATTAAAGGTTAGTACTTTGAACCTTTTTCAGCTAGTACTGCAATATCATTGTCAATTATAAGATAAAATATATAGGAAAAAATGACATTTCTTCGTTACATCGTCTTGCAATGTGTATTGCAGAATAACATTTAACATCCACAATCACATCATTACTTGTCTTTGGAATTTAAAAAAATTACAGTCAGTAGACTTACCGTATCCCTCAGGCTTCTTTTTATTACTTCAAGAAGACTGCTTTTAGTATAACACATTTAGCGGGAGAAATTAATGAATGGGCACATCCTACTGGCGATCCCCTCTGGTGACTATTGTCGCGAACTAACCTTCGGTTGTATACCTATAGTATACATAGACAAAGCTTCAGTTAAAGACTGTAAGAACTGTTCCCCCTTTTCTACAGTTATTAAAAAACTAAAATTAAAATTATGAGCTAGTTAATATCTCCTTATAATGCGCTTTACTTTTACTGCTGAAAAGGTTTTGATGACAGCCACTAAAAATCTATTCGCCTTAGTGATCAATCTGGTTACATTGAGGTGAAAGCACTTGGGTGTAAAATTCATGAAACGAACAAGTTACATGTGCAAACGATTTTTCTTTCCAATCACATTTATAAAAACTAAATAATTAATTATGAAATTCAAAATAAAGTAAATAGAAACTCTTATTTCCTGGCAAGCTGTTATAGAAAGAATTTTCATGTTGTGATTCAAAAGCAGAATTTATCTTTTGGTGGGAGTAGTAACAAGTTGTTAGAAAAAAATAACTGCATAATAATATAATATAATTTATTGGTCCACCAGTAGACTACATGTATATTATAGTAACTACAGCATAGATCAGTTACAATATAAAAAAATGACAACATTCAATAAAAAGAAAAAAAAAGGAGTACTGAATACAATTAAATCAGTAAATACACTAAAAAAAGAACAACAGAATAATGTCTACAGATCAAATCTTGATCAAATAAGTACAGTCCGGATTTTAGGTAAAATGCCTTTTCTTTTAAATTTACGGCCCATGAACGAGAGTCATCCCTAAATACATTTTGAACAAAATAAGACAATTAAAAAAAAATTTTAGGTCCTAAAATTGCTTATATGTCCTAAGACTGAGGTAGCGCCCTAATTTATCCTATTTTCATCAAGATTTTATCTCCAGTTCAGATCAAATATTAATATCAAAATACAAAAGCAATTTTTCAATTTCAATTTTTTTTTTCGTCGCGATCCGAGTTGTATTAGTCACGGACGATTGCAAGTGGTTGCCCGTACAAAGTCGTGGTTTATACCGCCAGCACAGATTAAATTCTATACAGATACGAAACTCTCGGAAATTGTCCACAGAACGCATGCGCTAAATCGCCATGCTATATTTGGTGTACTCAAAATCAGCAGCATCGAACAACGATACGATACAGGATCGATCTATCTACCTTTCTTTATTCGTGCTAATATAGATCTCTTTATCTTGTACATTTTCGAGTTTTCGACATCCGAAAGTTCACTTGTTTACATTTGTTCCTTTATGACAGTCGTGTTTAGTGTAATTGTTTATTATAAATTAAGAATTATTAGCCTATTGCTGTCTTTTGTTCATTTATAAATTAAGTTTAAGAACAGTATAAGTACGCGAGTGTAATTTTAAGATTGTGTAATTATTTATGATGTGTTTAAAATTTGATTTATATTAATAAAAGTGCCATTTTAGGAAAAGTTTTGTTTGTATAATGACAACACCTGGAGGGTCCTGGTGTGTCGTGGCTGGTTGCACGACAAACACAAAACAGAACATTTAGATGTTTAGTTTTCCTAAAGATTCTGATACGTAAGATTATCAAGAAAAATGTTATTACTTTATAAAAAAGATAATTATGTTTTAGGTGCAGAACATGGATATTAAATATTGGGAGACAAGAGTTACTACAACGTGACCCTACACAATTGCATCACATGAAAGTGTGTGCAAATCATTTTGAAGAAAATATGTTTCTAAATTATCAGAAAAATAGACTACAGAATTATGCTGTACCTACTATAAATATCCCATCAGAAAATCTAGAAAATATTGAAGTAGCTGGTAACACACAGCATTTGACAACACGTAAGCTACTTTAAAATATTTTTATTATAAATACATATTGTTCTTTGTATGTACTAATGAAATTTATAATAATTGAAGGTTCTACACAATACTTAGACTCTGTAAAGCCGAAGAAAATTCAAATATTAGAAGACATTGTATTAAAATCTGTTAGCACAAGAGGTACCATATTGAAATTTATTCATTCTTTCTACAACTTAATTATGTGTATTTTTCTTTTATAGATAAGGATGACCACATGGAAGTTGCACCATTGAGCCTCACAGTGGAAGATGTTGCCAATATCCCTTCTACCATTTAACCCCAGATAATTTAAAAAAAATGAAGGTGAAACTTGCTGCTCGAGTATTAAGCAGTACAGTTGCAGCAGCATTAACAACGTATATATCCTTTCAAAGTATGCCGCCGGCTGCAGCAGGTACAGTGGATTTTATCGAGAAGATGGACAAACTCTTTGATATTTTAAATTCATCTACCCTGCTCGCAGAAAAAATATATAATAGACCCTTTAAAGGCGAGGGTTTTCAAATAAAATTTCTGCAAGAGATGTTGAATTTTTTTAAAGTGGTAAAGGTATTAAATAGAAGTGGAAGATATTACAAACATAATTAAATCTTTACGATGTTGGCAGATCACAATATCTTCAGTATTACAATTATAGGAAGATTTAGACAAGCCAATCCTATTTACCAGGCGCCTGAATCAAGACGCGTTAGAAAATTTTTTTGGATCTGTAAGGCAACAAAGTGGTAACGCCCGTAACTCAACACCTATCCAATTTCAGTGGGCATTTAAAAAGTTGTTTTGTATGGATTTCTTTATTCATTCTGCGGGAAGCAATTGCTTGGACGATCTGGATGATGTTTTGAAAACTATCAACCAAGATAGTTACGATTCAAAAAAAATTATTTGTGATATAGAAGCAACCGCAGACAATGAAATAAAACTTCCAGATGTGGATTATAGAAATTTAGAGTGTGGACATAAAAATGCACTTGCTTATGTGTGAGGATACCTGATTCATAAATGTTTACAAAAACATTCATGTGATGTTTGCATATCATATGCAAACACTCAAAAAAAATTAGATACGTCATTTTTATTCAGTTATTTTAAAAGTTACAAAACAGAAGAGAATCTCCCATTTGGTAAACTAAAAATGCCACACGACGATTTCTACAACCACATTAATAAATTAGAGAACGCGTTTTTGGAAAATTTGAAGAAATTTGCCATTAGAGAAAGAGTAGGAGCTGCGATGAAGGTGGAACTATTAACTATACCATTGCAGCATCCATGTGCGAACTTTCCACACAACTATCTATTGAATTTATATATAAGATTCAGTATATGTTCTACTTTAAAATTTATAAATAGAGATATTTTGACGCAAAAGGGAAAAAATCATAAATTAATTAACGTAACACATCTGTAACTTCAATTTTATGTAATGTCAAGAATAAATTATTTTAAAAAATCGTTAATACATTGTTTCTTTTTTTTATACGCCCATTAACTCTCAAGATCACTACAAATTTTACATAATATAACATTAAAATTCAAATTGAGACTACTTTTAATACAATTTTCCTGTATTAAACTGGTATCACATAATTCGTCCCTATTAAATTCATCTGTGAACTGAATGAATTGTAACATTTACCTTTTATCTAGTATTATATATGTTAATTGCTAAGCTTAAGTCAAGAATTTATGATGAAAAGGCACATTACAAATAAATTACATATTTATTTCATGAGATAAATTTTCTACATATTGCCGTGACCCCTATATTGGTTAGGCATTATAAGATAAATAAATAATTAAGTAATAGGATAAGGAAACAATTTTTAGTAGTAAGCATAATTATTGACAAATGAATTATGAGTTGCATAACCGCAACGGCGTAATGTATTATAACATTAGGTATATGATAATTGAAATTGAAATAAAATTTATATGAAAGGTACAAAAATAAAATTCATGTATTCTATATTTATAGAAACGAGGAGCACAAGATGCAATTTCAGTATACAAAGGCCGAACCAAATTTTATGCATTGTGTAAGAGTGGCATTAAATATATTGAGTAGTAAACCACTATTCAAACTTAATAATGTGTTAAAAATAAATAACAGAGAGAGAGAGTAATGATGAAGGATGGAATAGTCAAAAGAGTTAGTCATTTGAATGCCGTAAAGTTGTATGAAAAGGGTGAAATTAGACATTCACGACATGAAAACATCTTTCATCATGAGTAGACGTAAGAAATAAAATAAGTTTATAAAAGATTGTTATTTGTTAGACATTCTATGGTCACACTTAACAGTACGATAAATACCTGACACTTATATCTAAGCATAATTTTAAAAAGGAATATGGAAAAAGGTATATTTTTTATTCGACACGATGTAATAAAGCAAAAACTTCAGAAATAGCAGGTTAAATCCGGTTTAATCCAGGAAAATTCCGGAAATAACGGGATATAATTGGTTTAAGCTGAATAAATCTACAAAGAAAAAACAATGTTTAATGTTGTTAACAGTTGCATACAAATTAACCTACACAAAGACGAGAGAAGATGGTTCGAAGACAGGAATAGAGTCGTCAAGGTCCAGGTTCCTGACAAAGTAATTAAAAAAGGAAGTATTCCAGTCGTATGCAATGTCTTTCCTGTTATTTCTAAAGGAGAAGAAAAATACGGATAGTGTTAAACAATGGAAATAGAAAGTATTTAAACAATGATGAAAGAGGCAACAAATTATTCTATGAATACAATAAGGGATGGCGTTAATGGAAGAAGAATGTACCTACCCAAGATAAGAAAATCGCAAATGTGCAAAGACATAAACAATAAAAAATTTGTGTGCGTGTATTTTTGTGCAATTTCTAAATGTCAAAACAATATGGGTACAGGTCAGCCTAGGGAAAACGTGAAGAAAATAAATATGAGCAGGACAATGCAAACATAAACATTAGTGTTTCCGATCACCGAGAACTGATAAAAGGCCGGGAACGACGGAAAAATGAGAGAAGTCGCTGATCTTCGGGAGAAGTTGCCGATCTTTTAAATTGTTCGAATGTAAAAATTCTGTTTGATGATTGCAGGCGTACAGATACACTGCATAGAAATCATTTGTAGTAAATGTATTGAGTTATTTTTGATTTTCAATAAGTACTTTTTCATATCATAATTAATTTATTGTCATTTAGTTTAATTTCATTTTTTTTATTATCATTAATATGGTAGATCAATATCAAGAGGAATTTGATGAAATGTATGAACATTATAAGTAAGTTTTTCTTGAAATAAATTATGCTGAAGATGCTATGTGAAAATATTCATCTTTAGCAAAGCGTTTAACATTGTTAATATTTTGAATAGAAATATTATTTTCTTTGCTATAAGTAGATTAATTTAACAAATCATGGAAGTATTGTTAATGATGTTAAAAGGGCATTGATGGCACAACGTGGGAATGTTTGCCAGTAATGTTAACTGTGCATTATTAACAAGTTATTAAATAAAATTTTAGTAAGGATTTCAAGTATATTTAATTACGTAAAGGTGTAAGCATTTTTGATGTACAACGTGAGAATATTTGCATATGACGATTGGTGAAAGTCTTATCAAGGTGTTTTTTTTTACTTTGCGAGATTTTAGATCTTCAAAGGCATTTCGTGCAAATGAATGTCTTTGTTGAAATGAAATTTCTGCGTCGTAAAGAGAAAAATTTATTTCTTTGAAACTATACAATATTAGAAAATTTGAATGTAGCAAGGAGTAATATTTTATTTTAATAATCTATATGATACATTTAAAAAGCAATGTGTTTTGTGCATTTATAAAGCAAGGTGTTTTTCGTATATGTAAAATATACAATTTTTTGTTGTTTTGTGATTGGAAGTAAAAAGATAATTTCTTTTACAGCCACATGTGGCAAAAGAATTTATTTATCGATGCTATTTAGTATTGAATAAAATACAAATATTTTATGAGATTTTTTTTTTTGTAACCTTATCCATTTAATTATGAATAAGAAATGTTGTCGGCAAATGGAGGAGAAATCACTGCTAGAACTTACGAAAATAATACAAATGTTAACAGGGATTGAATTTATAAATTTATTGAAGTAGTTTTTTTTTATGTCAACGCAATCTCTGCATTTGTTATATATGTATTATGCTGCTTTGTATTGACATTGTTTTGGTTAATTACTGTTAGTATAAGATTATTATATTTTAATTTGAAAACAAAGCTATAGCAATATGTACATACTGAAGCCACCGTATTTGCAAAACAATTCTTACGATATTAATAAAAGTTAAGATTATGAAAATACATTAGTTTTATTTACCTATACTATTACCTAATTATACATTTCTTGTATTATGTATCAATTTGTGCATTTATTATTGACATGGAGTTAAGACCCTATACAGCCTAACGCTCTATTCAAATTTCCCGCCCTAACGTAACTAGTGTTACAAGGTCACGAAATTTGGTATCAAAGGATCAAAGGCACCGACAGAGAGTTTCGTATCTGTATAGAATCAAATCTGTGCCGCCAGTCAATAACATTACACCTACTTCGCAGACGCAGATCATAGAAGTCCCAGAATTGTATTGTGGTTTCCCACTTCCGAGTATACATACGATAAGGATGACATAACCTAAAAAATACCTAAAGAAAAAAGACACTACTGGGCAATATATGGCAAATATTATGGTACGCAAATTAGCATGTAATGAAGCAGGTACTCCATATTTGTTAGCTCAAAATCATTGGTAAAAACAATTCATTTAAATGTCATCCGTTTCCTAAATGAATCACTAGGTGTGTAGTATAGTAAGTATAGCATAGGTCACAATGTCAGGTACAATACAAAAAATGACAACATGCATTATAAAGAGAAAAAAAAGAGTACTGAATACAATTAAATAAGTAAATACACTAGAACAATGTCTACATAATGTATACGATTACTCAGATAGTTTCTAAAAACTTCTATACAACTTGAGAAGTAATATTTCAAGGCTGACCAAATCAAATGCTATTCTGAGATCTAAGAGTATAAAGAAAGACAATTTCACTATACAATAACTCCGGAAAGCACGCTATCACAGCCGACGGAAACCAAACTGCCGATCATTCAGTAACATATATGTCTCTAAGAACTTTAATATTCTTAGTGCCATTGCTTTTTCAAGTACTTTTGAGAACGAGCCCAGCAGAAATATGGGGACCTTGTTGCGCACAAGAAGCTGTAAATCACTGTTAAGAATAGGTTTCATTTTTGAAACTTTTAATCTCACTGGGAATACGCTACTGGCTACGAATAGATTTATAATTTTGTGTCAAGGGTGTAACTATTTTATCAGCACAATACTTGAGCAAGTTGGTATTAATTTGATTCTTACCATATGAGTGTGCATTTTTAAGTTGGTGGATAGTACATTCTATTTCTTTTTCATAGACAGGCTCAACGAAGGAAGAATCCATAGAAGCCGCACCCACTTGATGAAACCATTCAATTCGGCAATCTGCGAGGAGCAAACAACGGCAAAGAAGTAGTTGATAAAAAGTCCAGCAACTAGTTTCGGATACGTAACAGTTTCCAAGCAGAACAAATGAATAAATGCCTTTCCAAGTTGCTTATTAACTAACATAAAAACTTCTAAACTGCAATGCGTAAATAATCAGTGATAACAATTATTTAACAAGACAAACCATTGCGGAAGATACGTTTTTTTTATGAGGTAAAAATCCTTTATGGACAGCGATCGTACTCGTTGACCGATAGTGCGGGACTCTCCAACTTGGCCTACCCACTAAAAACCCCCATTACTTTCCTCCTGTGCTTCCGGAACTGCTGTTTGCGTATCAGATAGTATAGTTGTCTCTAATAATCTGCCCTCTTAAGCTTGCCGCTCTCTCCACTCTACTTCTCTTGTTTTCATCACACTACGGAAGATATAATAGAAATGCACTCTTACAAATGGTTTCGTTTCACATGTTTTGCAAAATTGCCTTTGAAGTTCGTTCTATATTTACATTTGTCGATTTCATTATCAAATCTTCAAATGTTTATTAGTTTTGTTTGTTCCAAATTCACAAGAATCACGTTCAAAATCAAATTCTTTAATGTTTCGCTTTGATATGTCTTTTTAAATGACCTGTGTTGTTTGTTCTATATTCACAAAAGTCACACTTATAATCAAATTCCTTCAAATGTTTATCTTTTATATGTGTTTTTAAATGACTTTTCTTGTTTGTTCCATATTTACAAAAGTCACATTTATAATCAAATTCCTTCAAATGAATAGTTTTTATGTGTCTGTTGAAATAACATTTATTGTTCGTTTGAAATTCACAAGAATCACATTTAAAATCAAATTTCTTCAAATGATTAGTTTTTATATGTACTCCTAAATTATATTTGATGTTTGTTCCATATTCACAAGAGTCACATTTATAATCTAATTCTTTCAAATGTTTATCTTTTATATGTCTTTCCAAATTAATTTTGTTGTTTGTTCCATATTCACAAGAGTCACACTTGTAATCGAATTCATTCAAATGTTTACTTTTTATATGTACTTCAAAATTACGTTTATTGTTTGTTCCATATTCACAAGAGTCACATTTATAATGGAATTCTTTCAAATGTATAGCTTTTATATGTTTTTTTAAATCAGTTTTGTTGTTTGTTTCATATTTGCAAGAGTCACATTTAAAATCAAATTCTTTCAAATGATTAGTCTTTACATGTCTTTTTAATTCAGCTTTGGAGTTTGTTCCATATTCACAAGAGTCACATTTAAAATCAAATTCTTTCAAATGTATAGTCTTTATATGTACTTCTAAATGACATTTGAAGTTTGTTCCATATTCACAAGAGTCACATTTATAATCGAATTCTTTCATATGCTTAGTTTTTATATGTCTTTTTAAATCAGCTTTGTTGTTTGTTTCGTATTCACAGGAGTCACACTTATAATCGAATTCTTTTAAATGTTTAGCTTTTATATGTTTTTTTAAATCAGTTTTGTTGTTTGTTTCAAATTCGCATGAGTCACATTTGTAATCGAATTCCATCAAATGATTAGTCTTTACATGTCTTTCTAATTCAGGTTTGTAGTTCGTTCTATATTCACAAGAGTCACACTTATAATCAAATTCTTTCAAATGTTTAGTCTTTATATGTACTTCTAAATTACGTTTGATGTTTGTTCCATATTCGCACGACTCACATTTATAATCGAATATCTTCAAATGATCAATCTTTACATGATTTTTTAATTCTGTTTGTTTGTTTGTTCTATATTCACATGAGTCACATTTGTAATCAAATTCCAATAAATGATTAGTCTTTACATGTCTTTTTAAATCAGTTATCTTGTTTGTTCCATATTCACAAAAGTCACACTTATAATCGAGCACCTTTAAATGTTTAGTCTTTACATGTATTTTTAAATCTGTCCTGTAGTTTGTTCTATATTTACAAGAGACACATTTAAAATCAAATTTCTTCATATGTTTAGATTTTATATGTCTTCTTAATCTTAAACCTTGTTTTTCTTTTGCTCGAAACACACACAGCGAACACTTAAATATTTTCTTTTGATTTCGTGAGCTAGATTGTTCTACTTCTACATGCGTATTCCTATAGTCAGTCCTAGAGTGCTCTTGGTCGTCATTTCCATCAACATAAGCGTGCGTATTTTCCACGTGGAGCCTGAGGATTTCTTTTGTCTTGAAACGTCTGCGACAAATTCCACATTTAAATACCTTGACTCTGTAATGTTGTTTCATGTGGTACTTAAGCTCTGCTTGGTACTTTGTTCTGTACTTGCACTGTTCACACTTATAGGTTTGTCGGAGGCATCTTTTGCGTCCGTTCAATGCTGTTGTCGTTTCCTTGGCCAGTGGTGCCGGTAGAATGCTCTTTCTGAAAATAAATAAATTTTGCTAATCTCATTGTAATCATTAATTTAATGAACAAGTTAATTTGACCAGTAAATGGCTCATGCGTTTGAATTGAAAAAATAGTCTTCACCAGAAGCCTGGTTTATTAATACTATAGTTATACAACCTAGAGAAAAGTGTAAATATTTCTATGTAGTAAAGTGTCGTCCTCTGATATCTATCAAATGAATTAATATTTATGAATGAAAACTGGTAAGCCAATGAAATCATTGGAAAGATTCTCATCCCCACTCTCACAATTTAATCCGGAAGTTTATAAAAAATGCAAATATACTTTCTATTACATTTTAGATAAGAGCATATATTGTTTGATTTGCTTTTCACATCGTTTGCCCTTGAATTACATGTCAACATAACCTATATAGCTACTAACTACTACGATAAAGTAGCTTTAAGTAAATTTTTTATTGAAGAATCGTAGGATTACTAATTTCTTTCGTTATTATACTCACAATTACCCTTTTCTAACATAATAAAGAAAATAAATAACATTATACAAAAGGCTTTTTACAAAACGTATTCATTTTTTTAAAGAAATATAATCCTTAACAAGGAAATCGTATTTATAAAATACCTACATGAAATGTCAGTCTGTTTCGAGTTCAGAAATATGTTATGTAAAAGAAGAAAAAGTAATTAAAAGCTACCCGACCACAACATTTATTAGTCGCTTTGTATGGTTTTATCAACTTGACTGGTTTATGTAGGGCATAATTAAACCAGTAATGTAGTACATTTTGCAAAGCAAATGCACTATAAAGACCACATTAGATATTTTAATCTAAAGCAAAACGCCTATAAAATTGTAACAAGCACGATTGGTGTAATTGAATAATTGCGTCACTTCCTTTAAGATCCCATTGGCCTCTTTTTATTACTACAAGAAGACTGCTTTTACTATAACAAATTTAGCTGGAGAAATTCATGAATGGGCACATCCTACTGCCGAACCCCTCTGGTGGCTACTGCCCCGAACTAACCTTCAGTTGTATATCTGTAGTAGATGGCATTTTTGGCATTATTACGACCCGGCTCGGCATAACAGTCAGTCCGGTCCGGTCCGGCATAACCGTCGGCTCGGCCCGACCCGGCTCGAGTTGCCAAGCCGACCCGACATGTCGAGCTCGGTCCGACTTGTCGAGCCGGCCCGGTTCCATTTGCCCAGTCACGACGTATGGTGTATTGAACGTGCACGGTCAGCTGGAATGTGTGTTCACAGTTGTTATCTGTTTATTTAAATATTACAGCAGCGTGTTTGCCGTCAAATAATATTTATTGACGCAATAAAAAATACAAAATATATAAAACAAAAATAGCAACACAAAGTATTATATATTGCAACAAATTGCTATATAATGAATATTAAAAAAAAATAAAACTCTTAATATCTACAAATAACAGTTGGAAAATTGATAGCAGAATATTTGTATTAAAGTCAACGGCAAGTTTAATTAATTCTTAAATAGGTAGGGAAGGTATTCCTATTCTTTATTTTTTACTGCAGAATGGTGTTATACATTTAAAATTCATATTAGATGCAATTTCAGGAGACTTTTTTCATTTAAACACATAAAAAAATATTGCAAATAATACAGGGTGTATTTGAAATAAGGGGATAGAGTATGATAATGAAAAGTTGCAATTATGTAGAATATAAATCCCAAAAATTGTGAGTCAATTACGACACGAACGCCAAAATTAAAAACTCCCCGAAAAGTGTTTAATGTGCCGCCTATGGACTTAGCATGTGTCTATATGTCGTAGGTATCGCGCCAGTTGGGTCAGACAGCCGACGTCATGTCTGGCCCAACGGGAATGTGGTTCCACACAGGTTGAGGAGTCGTAATAAATAATACTTCCATCGAAATAAATAAATACGCATACATATACACACCGCAATAAGAGCTGTAGACGTTATAAAAACCCCAAATGATGGCATTGTTTACTATTTCTAAACAGGTGTTCATGCTAAGAGTTCAACAACCTTAATATGAAATATCAGCTGTGAATAACTTGTGAATAGATTTGGGCAAATTTCCTAATAAAATTGATGCGTGTACTTTATTCGATTTCTTTTGTTCTCTTTTAAAATACCTTATTTTTCAACAACGAGATTTTTTTTTATTGAGATGCCGACTGTATGAATTTTGTAATTATTTAGATACTACGTTTTCTTCCGCTATTACTGTTATTATGATTAAATTCAACGACTTTTTACTTCTTATTTCCCACAAAAACAAATTTGTGTTGTAAAATTTGCCCAACTCTACTTATGAGAAACTTCTATTTTAATTGGACGCAAGTGAATTAAAAAAAAACATAATTTATTTCAGTTCGTATGATGTGTAAGCCATAGTCGAAACATCCACAAGTAACAATCGAACGAGACTGACCTCGCACGCCTTCACACTCCTACTTAGTACCCCACACTTTCATACCCTACAGTCGTATTGAAGTGCAGTGGCGCGACGAATATTTTAAAAATATCTTTGTAATTTTTTTTCTCGCGTCAGGGAATTTGCGCAAAATATTTTGGATTTGAGTCCAATAAAATTACATCTTTCCATTAATCATACACTATCCCCTTATTTCAAATACACCCTGTATATATTGCAAGAGTTTTGAATATACAAAATTCAAGCAAATATCCTATATAAGCACATTTATAATTCCTTTCTACCTAGTATGCAAAAATTAAAAAAATAGTTACAAAGTTGAGACACCTTAATTAAGGAACATAAAAAATAAAATTTTATGAACATTGTGGACTCGATTAACTCCGTCGCTTTTCCAATGTTCGTCCAGAAATAGAAAATGTCCTTTTACTGGGCGTAATAGTAGCAGGTTGGCTAGTACATACTATTTATCAAGTTTAAACAACCGAGGGAAATACTTTAATTTTTTCAAAAAATCTAATATATCAAAATTTGGTGTAATATTTTCATGATGATTAATACATGTGTCAAATACAATCTCAATACTAAAACTCATGACTGCAGTTCGTTTATCTGCGAATGGAAAAATCCTGTTAAGGTAGATGTTGGTAATTTCGACGTTGAAGGTATTTCCTCTATTCTTGTTCATTTAAAATATTTTTTCATGGGCGGATATAAACATGTACCTGTTTTATGAATAGATCTGATAGCATACTTTTCTTTCAAACCTTCACTTATATAAAATTTAAAATTTTTAATATTTACGTTTTCATTGGGTTGTATTATTAAATAAGCAGATAGTTTTTTAAACCAGGGTAAAATTAAAACTATTGTGGGAATTCGATCAAAACTTAGTTCTAAGGTGGCTCTATTAAATGACTCTAGTAAATTAATTACATCTAACAATATTAGGTCTATACATTGAATTTTCTAGAGTTCTTATTCTGTAATAATAATTCCTCAATTGAATGGAAAACTAATAGTATCGATGTTAACGTAATTAATATTCCATCTAGAACGGCTTGTTTTATAGATTTCTTCAATTCTGAAGTTAAACCTGCTTCTTTAAAAAAAACATCTCTAGGTCTTTGCAGTTTTGAATCATGACGCACACTGGATCGGATGCAATTCTGCTGCTATCTGTTTTAGACAATTAGTAATTAGTAATCCTTTAATGCAATACAAAGGTTTGAGGCATTATTTGTCACAAAAATGTTATCCTGTTGAAGAACTGCATTAATTCAAAATTAAAAAATTTAGGAAATCCTTTTTAATATTAAATAAATTTTCTTATCGTTCATTGTCCTCAAGATAATTAAAAAATATTTCAAAGCAAAACCTTGTTTTATGATATGTGCCGTTAAAGTAATATAGGATACTTGCTTGTATAGTCTGCCCAAAAATTTGTGGTGAATGATATTCCATCTTCGTAGAAAGCTTTATACCAAGTTTTACGGCTGATTGTTTATTTATCAAGTTCGTTACAAAAACTTAATTTATTTCATCAGCCGTAGTTATTATAACTGACGACAATTATTATTAGTAGTACGAGATTATTGGTACATATTGTTTTATATTTCTTCATTTGGAAAACTAAAGATGGTAATATGACTGCCAATATAACTAAACAACTATATTTCATTCTACACTTAATATTCCCCTTTACAAGGTCAGATAAAACACTTGTGAACATATTTTTTAAACACTGTTTATGTGACGTGAAGTATTCATTCCCACATATATTTGTATTCTTGTCTTTTGACTTCTAACATTTTTTAAAAAAGATGTCTTGAATATCAGGGTAATATCGAAGATAATGTTTCCAAATTATTACATCCAACAAGTACATTTTTGCAAATAACCTGATTAGTTTACTCTCTAAAACCAATAATTAAAAATAAAAAATATTATATATAAAATTAAAAAATCAGAAAAAGAAAAATATTGGGTTAATCCGCTGTAGAGCAACCGTAAACACGTGTTTCTGACTAATTGGTCGTCATCAGTACGGTGTAGCCAAGGAATAAGGTGGGATAACCTTGGAGATGTAAGCTAAACGGAAGACCATCAGGTGACAGACCACCATTTGCAGCTTCAGCCAGAAGATCCTCGGTTCTGAGGACAACAACTAACGTCGCCACGAGGAAGACAATGTCAACCTGCGTGCCATCCGAGACCCAGGAAATGTAAATGAAAGAATAAGAAATTATTGCGGATACATAAAATATCAGAAAAAGAAAAATATTGGGTATAATCCGCTGTAGAGCAACCGTAAACACGTGTTTCTGACTAATTGGTCGTCATCAGTACGGTGTAGCCAAGGAATAAGGTGGGATAACCTTGGAGATGTAAGCTAAACGGAAGACCATCAGGTGACAGACCACCATTTGCAGCTTCAGCCAGAAGATCCTACACCGTACTGATGACGACCAATTAGTCAGAAACACGTGTTTACGGTTGCTCTACAGCGGATTATACCCAATATTTTTCTTTTTCTGATATTTTATGTATCCGCAATAATTTCTTATTCTTTCATTTACATTTCCTGGGTCTCGGATGGCACGCAGGTTGACATTGTCTTCCTCGTGGCGACGTTAGTTGTTGTCCTCAGAACCGAGGATCTTCTGGCTGAAGCTGCAAATGGTGGTCTGTCACCTGATGGTCTTCCGTTTAGCTTACATCTCCAAGGTTATCCCACCTTATTCCTTGGCTACACCGTACTGATGACGACCAATTAGTCAGAAACACGTGTTTACGGTTGCTCTACAGCGGATTATACCCAATATTTTTCTTTTTCTGATATTTTATGTATCCGCAATAATTTCTTATTCTTTCATTTAAAATTAAAAATATTTACATTATTAAAGGGCCTCTTTTGTCATTTATTAGATTCCAAACTATATCAAGTTAATAGTATAAATATATGTATATATATTATGCTATTTTATTATTATAAATTATTGAGCATATTGCCGTGATCCCTATTGATTAAGCATTATAAAATAGTTAGACAATTAAGTATTAGAATAAGAAAATAATTTTTAGTTGTAAACATAATTGTTAAAAAACGAATTATGAGTTGCATAACCGCAACGGCGTAACATTATGATGATGGGAATTGAAATTGAAATAAATTTATATGAAAGGTGCAAAAATAAACACAAAAATAAATTCATCTATTCTATATTTATAGAAACGACGAGCACAAGATGTATTTTCAGTATACAAAGGCCGAACCAAACTTTTCGCATTGTGTAAGAGTGGCACTAAATATATTGAGAAGTGAACCACTTTTCAAGCTTAATAATGTGTTAAAAATAAATAACAGAGAGAGAGAGAGTGATGATGAAAGATGGAACAGTGAAAAGAGTTAGTCATTTGAATGCTGTAAAATTGTATGAAAAAGGTGAAATTAGACATGCACGACAAGAAAACATCTTTCATCATGAATAGACGTAGTGAATAAGTTTATAAAAAGATTGTTATCTGTTAGACATTTTATGGTCACATTTAACAAAACAATAAATACCTGATACTTATATTTAATAATATTTTTAGAAAAGGATATATAAAAAGGTGTTCTTTATTCGACACGATATAATAAAGTAAAAACTTCAGGGGTAGCAGGCTAAATCTGGTTTAATCCGGAAAAGTTCCAGAAATAATGGGTTAAATCTGGTTTGATTTGAATAAATATAAGAAAGAAAAAGAATAATGTTAGCGTTGTTAACAGCTGTGTGCAAATCAACCTACACGAAGATGAGAGAAGGTGGTTCGAAGACAGGGATAAAGCTGTCGAGGTCCATGTTCCTGACAAAGTAATCATATAAGGAAGGATTCCATCTGTATGCAATGTCTTTCCGATTATTTCTAACGAAGATATCTACAAAAAGAAAATACGGATAGTGTTAAATAATGGGAAAAGGAAGTATTTAAACAATGATGAAAGAGGCAACAAATTCATTTACAAATACAATGAGGGATGGCGTTAATAGAAGAAGAATATACCTACTCAAGACAAGGAATCGCGAATGTGCACGGACTTTAATAATAAACAATTTGTGTGTGTATATTTTTGTGCAATTTTTAACTGTCAAAAACAATATAGGTATAGTTCAACTTGGGGGAAAACTTGAAGAAAACAAATATGAACAGGACAATACCAACATAAACATTAGTGTGTGAGTTGTGGCGCTGCAGATGAATAGTAGTGTTTTTTCGAAGATCGAGAGGATAAAAAGCCGCGAACGACGATAGGGAAGGAGAAGCTACCGATATTTTGAATTGTTCGAACGTAAAAATTTTGTTTCATACAATTGATTGCAGGCGTACTAATACACTGCATAAAATCATTTTAGTTAAATGTATTAAGTTATTTTTGATTTCAATAAGTAGTTTAGTTTATCACATTATAATTAATTCACTGTTACTTTGTTTGATTTCATTATTTTTTATTATCAAAATGGTAGATATAAATCAAGAGGAATTTGATAATGTATATGAATATTATAAGTAAGTTTTTCTTGAAATAAATTCATAATAGATATTTGATGATGTGTGGCGTATGCTAAAGATGCTATGTGAGAATGTTCATTTTTAGCAAAGCGTTTAACATCGTCAATATTTTGAATAAAATGTTATTTTCTTTGCTATAGTAGATTAATTTTGCAAATCATGGGAGTATTATTAATGATGTAAAAAGGGTATTAACGGCACAACGTGAGAATGTTTGCTAGCAATGTTTACTGTGCATTATTACCAATTTATTAGATAATAATTTAATAAAGATTTCAAGCATATTTGAATACGTAAAGGTATAAGCATTTTTGATGGACAAATAGCCAATTTGTGGTATGTACAACGTGTGAATATTTGCATATGGAAATTGGTGAGAGTCTTATCAAGGTGTTTTCTACTTTGCGAGATTTTAAATCTCCAGAGGCATTTCGTGCAAATGAATGTCTTTGTTGAAATAAAACTCAGCGTCGTAAAGGAAAAATTTTATTTCTTTGAAATTATACGATATTAAAAATTTGAAGATAGCAAGAAATAATATTTTTATTTAAATCCATATAATAGATTAAATACAATGTGTTTTTCGCATATATAAAAATATATATATTTTTTTGTTTGTGGTTGGAAAAATAAAAGGACAATTTCTTTTACAGCCACGTGGCAAAAGAATTTCTTTACTGTTGTTATTGAATATTGAGTTTAATACAAATGTTTTATGAGATTTAATTTTTTATTATTAACCTTATCCTATTTAATTTTAAATAAGATATGTTGCCGACAAATAAAGGAAGGATCACTGCTAGAACCTACAAGAATAATGTGAATGATAACAGGGATTAAGATTAAAATATTTGTTGGAGTAGTTATAATTTAAAAGAATACAATCTCTGCATTCATAAATAAATATATATGGTTTTTGTATCATTAGTACCCAATGTATGGCAATAGTACATTTATTTTATTCATATAATTATGTTACCAATGCTACTGCAATATGTATTAATATAATCTCAATGTGGGTGTGGGTTCAATTTTACTTAATAGGTATCCTCCGAGTGATAGTGTGGGTCTATCTTATGCATTATTTTGCCCTTTTATACTTATTTCCAAAGATTCTAATTATTAAAAAACATAAACTTCAGATTTTTAATTCAAAATTTATAGGTTATTTATTTTGATAATGAATGTCAAGTATTGGAACAACTTGGAAATACAAAAATCACTGTTCATATTTTACATTGAAAAACATTCTTGTCTTGAAGCTTTGAGACTTTTAATTGTTACAAATTTGGTAATATATTGAAATTACAATTCTAATTTCTTAATACGTTAAAAG
This sequence comes from Amphimallon solstitiale, assembly GCA_963170755.1. NCBI lineage: Eukaryota > Metazoa > Arthropoda > Insecta > Coleoptera > Scarabaeidae > Amphimallon > Amphimallon solstitiale. The sequence goes on along the minus strand of OY720685.1, from coordinate 33,279,405 downwards.
TATTATTACTTATTGAAAATTTTTTTAATCAGACAATTTATTCATATCGATATTCATATTTACTTAACTTATTTAAGGTCAGTAAGAAATACTGCTAATGTATCAAGAAATTCTATTCTACGTAAATACATGCATAATTTTGTTAAAGTGAAATTTAAAAAAAATAACATAGCTACGAGAGCAATATAACGGTCAACATTTTTAATGACTTAAATTTTGATTTTAAATTTTATTGAACAGGAGATATTTTTGTTTCCTCGCATTTTTACGAGTGTAAGTATTCTTCTAATATCTATCAATATGAAGTAGGTACTTCTTTCTTATAAGCTTATATTTTATCGGTTAAGTATCTATACATGTATATTTTTATATTTTTACCTTTCAGTTAATTCTGGTAAATTAATTCGAAATCCTGATGAATATTTATAATGTGATTTCTGAATATTCTGTTCTTCAATTGACACAGGAAAGCAAATTCCTCCTCCAAATCTGAAGATGTTCGGTGGATTCGCTGAAGCTTTCACAAGTAGAACTGCATTTATTATTTCCCACGATGTGAATAATTTTATTTTCACTGTCAAATTACGTTACTAATATTTCTGAATTATTATTTACTAAGGTACTTACAACTGTTTATTTATTTATGATAAAATATAGATTTTTCTTCTCCATCAAAATGATGCTTCCTTCATAAATTTCGGCATTTTTCTACCTTCCTTTGTTTTTTCCTTTCTCCAAAGCATACTACATATCTCTCCGATTATGATAATATGAAAATAATCCTATTTTAATTACATTTATATAAATTCTAATCACACATACCCTATAATACGAACACATAATTATCATATTCCCAAATTGTCCCATCATTCTTGATATTAAACGATATTAAGTAACAGCATTTAAATCATTGTTATATCCATAAATTAAATAATTTATAAAACGTATTTTAACTTTAATAAATATGAAACGTATGCTAATAAAAAAAAATCAATGTTATTGACCATTCTATATTGATATTAATACAGAATACTATCATGTACAAGGTAGAATATCATATCTGTTGGTTCATAGCATGACTAAATTATTTTATTAGTAATAAAATGTTTTTAAATTATATTTAGGGAAATTATATTTACAACTTCATACGTCACTGACTGAACTTTTATTTCTCTATAAATAACGCCCCAAACCGCTTTTGATTTCGTTCATATTTTATTCTGTGGTTTTAGATCTATATCTATCAAGAGGACACCTATTCGTATAGACGTTGAACTACTTATAATCAGCTTATACCCCTCATACAGAGATGTTATAATAAGCATATACGTCATTCTGTATCATTGCAGTTATTAGCTACTCATACTAGAGGACTCTTACTTACATTAAAATATAAGTAATTAATTTTGACGTATACATATTGAAGTGGTCTTGAGCCTCCTCAATACCATTCAATACACATATAAACACCTTTGTATACAATGCTTGCCATATAAGATGCAACCAGTCGTACATTGGTCATACGTAACAAACAACCCTCGTATAGCGAAGGATATTAAAAATTCCCCAAATTATAATTTAAAAGTACGTAAAATTGTTCAATTAAAACACTATAAGTTTAGAACTACAGTTAAAAATCAATATACTGCCCTAAATATAAAATTTACCCCTCTATGAAACAGACCAGGAACCCCAACTGTTGTAAAATGTAAATATGTTAAAATTAAAAATAATTACTTGAAGTATCTTAGCATACAAAATAAGAATAGGTTAATGGTTGAAATAGGTTTAGTTTAAAGCACAAATACTGATAGCAGACGATCTATAGTATGAACCAACTAAGCAAATAAAGCATAGATACCCATTACTAATGGACAGTTTTAATTTCAAGTTTAAACAACAATAAGTCACAGAATTCAACTGAAAATACTATCAAATTAAAAGGCGAATTCTTGTGAACCACAAACATATAATACCGACAGGGCATAGAATAGGGCAAGGTTATATAAGGCAGAAGCATCATTTTAGATATTTTTAAATTCTCACGTACATGGCTGATTTATAATTGAAAATACGTATTGAGAAACCTAAATGAACTAATGTTAATTATTAGCAACAAATACCCTACGAACCAAATGTTAATTTGAAACCATTGTACTGAGTCAAAATTCAATAAGATTCACATAGTTGATCTAAGCATCTTTTCAGAAGTTAATCATAATTCGACATCTTGAACGAATTATGATCATTTTAAGAAATAATTATGCATAAAAGTAATAAATTAGAATCCAACACATAAGATGCAGAGGTCATTGATGCTAATTCATGTTGACATAATCAGTATCTACATATTAACAATTTAAAGTCAGGAATTAAATAAATTTCTTTTTACAATTTGACATTTGAATATGTGTTTTTAAGAAACTCTTAAAAATACCATTTACAAGCTAAGTATATGAAATAAAAAGTATCAGAAGGTAAAGAAAGGTTCTTAGATTAATATCATAACAATAAAGTATAAATAAATTAAGAAACTATTTCTGGAATTCAATTTAAAAACTAACCCCACTATTTCTGATTATAAATGAAGCAGATTACGGGAATGAAGGATGATTAATTTAAATGTGTAATTAAAACTAGAAATTGTTAAGGTAATATTCCTCATATAAGGCATAATAATCGTAAATTTCGATTAATAATTTAATTATGTATCCATTACGTCATTAAACAAATGATTGAGCGAAGCGCAAATTAATCATTTTGAACGTAAAAAGCGATTTTCCAAAGGAAAACTTATTAAAGTAATTTTATTTTTTTAAAAGAAAGATGATTAATTTTAATGTATAAAAATTATGACTTTATTAAATTCCAAAAATACACTTCTTCAAAATATGGCAAAGAAAAATATAATTTTACAAGTAACTATGGAAACGCCGATTACAACATAGATAGATATAAAAACGACCGAACGGCATCAAGCCGGGATATTCAGCATTCATCTATTAAATATTCAACAGTAATTACATAAGTGGTGATAATTTTTTGATAATTTTAACTAGATGCACGAACCTTTGTTGCTATAGAAATCTCACGAGTGGACGAAGTCCACGAGTGGGATTTCTTAATAGCAATAAAGGTGAGTGCTAATCTAGTTAAAATTATTAACAAAAAATTATTACCACGAATGTAATTCGGCGTGATTATTTTTTAAACTATGTCGGAAAATGTTAAATAAGTATGTACGTATCTTTATTAAACAATTAAGAATCTTTACAATTGTTGTAGTTAATGGTGCAATTATTGTAGGTAATAGTGCTATTTCCTTGAGATGAAGGGGAAGAAACAGTGTCTCCTCTTAATTTGTTTATTACGGTTGCGTGATGCTTTTCGTCAAGTTGTAGATAGGGTTTGATGGAGTTTGCAGAAGAGTGTCCTGTTATTTTTAACAACTGCTGCTCACCTACTCCACTTTTAGCTAGTTGTGTTACAGCAGAAGAACGATGTGAATGGTTTGTAATTTTTATCTTTTTAGGATCCAAGCCAATCTTTTGGGCCGCTTGTTTTGTCCATTTTCCTATTTCGTTTTGACCTACCGGGAGATTTTTATACCACCCCTTAGATAAAGGTTCCTGCCAATATGGATTAGGTGACAAAAAGAAACGATCAATTTGAATATTTTCAGTTCTTTTTGACATTAATTTATGAAAAAGACGTACCGGACATTTGTCAGTGTTATTTTTATTTGGCGTTAAAAATTTGCTATCAGTTAACCTGCGCGATCTACCTTGTGCAGTTTTAGAAATTATCGGATTATATTCTATCCTTCCAGTTTGATTTCCATAATGATCTATTTCTTCTCTAAAATATTGCACTAACGCTTTTGACGCTTCTCCACCTCTCCATGCCAGTTCGTAGCTAGCAGTGTGATAGAACTTTCTTTGTAATCCATTTGGAGTATTTTCGTCCCATGCTGCTATCATCTGTTCTATTTCTTCTTTCTTGAGAGCTGCAGCAGATGATTTTCTTTTTTCGAGAATAAATTGAAGTTCTCGACGCTTACAATTACGCGCGTCTCTCGCAGTCTTAAATTCAATATCAGTGAATGGATCCATTTTTCTATTATAATCCTTGAAATATTTTTCCTGGATAAGTTTTGCGGTTCCATTCCACAAAGTTTTGACAACAGATTCTTTGTAGTTTTCTCCATTTTCTTTGCGCATGTTATATGCCCAGTCCTCCAAAATTGTTGCGATTTGTTTCAACTCGGTTGATGCAGTTAACTCATAATTACGTTCAAGGCAAAACTCTGAAAACTGTTTCCATATTGTGTTCTTACTTTTTTTGGTGTTGATTGGTATTGTTTGTTCGACAGCTGTTTGTGTCTCGTACTCATGTTGGTTTTTGTAAGATAACTAATTGTTTCTTCGAATTTATACCAATTCACTCACCTTATGTTAGAGAAAATCTCAAAAGCGAAATCTGAAGGTTGCTTCAAAATGGCGACGGTGCTGAATTTTAATGCTTATTTTGAGACAAATGGATGCGCTACCTTGACAACCAGGGCAATACTAACTTTTTTATGTATTTATTTAAACACAGGTCCAATTAAACAACTTGAAAAAATAATAGAACAATTCGTAAAATTATATTTATCTTTTATGTCATCATAAAATGTCATACATCATTTTCATCGGAATAGACAATGATGTATGACATTTCATGATGACATAAGCGTTAGTTAAATGATGGTTTCATTGGTTAATTTGACACACATGATTAGAAATAGACCAATTTGATTGGATTTCTTTTTAATCAAAAAATTATCGCTGTAATTTGCTACTAACAAATAGTCGGTGTAATTGTGATGTTATTGGTCGATTTCAAACTTTTTCTCATTACGATTGGCTGACATAACAGTTTAAAAAATAATCAACATCAAACAATCAAGCTATTATCAGTGAATCAATCCGTAAAATTTTAAAAGTCCATGTGACACATGTGTAAGGTAAATAAATAATTGTGACCTTGCGTCTGACGTATAAAGTGCAACCGAACGTGGTGCCTTATAACAATACATTCAGCTATTTCTTTACTACACAGAGGTTTATTATAATAAAGGGTGCGGCAAAAATAACTAAGCGATTTAGTTCAATTATATTTATGACAAATAATACAATATTTTGTAAATAGTTATTATCTGCTTTTAATAAACGGTTTAGATAAATTATTACATATTATTTGAAAATTATATTATTTAAATGAGTGCCGTGATTATCACAAGATTCAGCTCTTTTAACCACATTCAGCATAACTCTATCCAAAACCTCAGGTGCCATGTCTGCAACTGTCTGGCGAATATCCCTTTTCAAATGTTCCAGCGTTTTTGGCCTGCCTTTGAAACATTGTCCTTTAGATAGCCCCACAGAAAAACAGTCTGGGGCAGTCCACATAAGTGAAAATGTGACATCGCTCATGATAATTTTTGTGTGGAAACCATTAATGTCGTTATTTAAGTTTATAAACGTGCTGCTCCATGCTAGACGATTTTCATAATCTGTAATGAGTATCGACTGCGTTATTTGAATTTAATAGGGATATAAGTAAAGGTTTTGTTTCATAATTCGACGAACAGAATGATCACTAAGCTGTAACTGTTGAGCACGGCGCCGTGAGGATGTTCGTGGCGTTTGCCACACATCGTTCCATACACGTTGAATATTTACCTCGGTTCGACTTGTACGCGGTCGGCCAATATGGCACGCTTCTCCCACTGAACCAGTAATGGAAAATTTTGATATTACATTGCGAATGGTGTTTGAATTTAGAGTAGGACGATTACGATATTTTGTTCGAAATTTTCTTTGCACGCACACAACACCTGAATTATTTTCATAATACCACTGAACTAGTTCTATTCGCTCTTGGTTCCTGTAACGCTGCATAATGAATGCCTAAGGTGTAACCTGTACAACTGTGACAATACGACTGACGTTTTATGCAGCGTTCACTGATTGCTACGATTTAAAATCGCTTAGTTATTTTTGCCGCACCCTTTATATACTACTTTGTTTGTTTTTATGTACTTAACATATCCACAGTTCCATGGCCTACTATGTTAAAATCTTACTTTCTCTATTTTTCATGTTTTTACTATCTTGAATATAAACATGGCTGCCATAAGAAAAACAAAAGTTGATTATTGTCACGCAAAATCTACTAGACCTAGATTTTTTTTAATCATTTTTAAAATCCTCATGACTTGTTATTCCTAGCTTACAACTTTTGTAAATTTATCTCTTCTAGGAAACAAAATATGGAAGATTTTCAAAAATGCATTTTTTTCTTTTTCATCCTGTATCTGCCCAATGAAACAAAAATTTCAAAATCTGATGTCGGATTATTCATGGACAAATGAATACCCAACTTTTCTCCCATTTAACCGACATTGTATCTCCAACGGTTTCCAATATCCCCATGTACTGCATTTTAAACTGGACACCCGGTATAAGTGAACATTTTGTTTGTACCATATATAACTAACTAAAGGCTTTCAATATTGTTGATTAGATGCTCTAAAGTAGATATTATTTTAAATATAATGCAGAGCTATTATCAAATATACTTATTCTTCCACACTTGTGTTTTGTATTCAAGGTTTGATAACATACAGACATGTCAGAAACTTCGCAATCTTTTCGACAACAAAGAAGCACTATTTGGAAACAATTTAGGGGCATCTTCGAATACAAGGCGAAATGTAACTTGTGCAATTCGGAATATTCATGCAAAGGAGGAACAACTTCCAATTTGAGAAAGCACCTACAGTCAAGGCATCCAACTGTGATATTTGAAGAAATATCATCAGACACCATTAAGCTTACGCAGACCGTCCCTTTATCTTCACACGCAATTGCATCCACATCAACAGCGTCTTCATTTCCTGCAGATTCGATATTTCTCTCTACTACAACTTCTACTGCTGGGATATCTGAAGTCCAAAAAACGAGAAAAAGGAAGCAAATGTCATGAGTAAGTTATGTTTTTCGGCCAATATCCTTGCCTAGACAAGAGAAAATTAATAATTTGGTATTAAATATAATTGCCAAAGATTTGCAACCATTTTCTGTTGTAGAAGATATCGGTTTCAAAGAACTGCTTCTCGAACTTGAACCATGTTATAAAATCCCTAGTCGTTTTACATTAACAAATTCACTGTTACCATCAACATACGAGACGGTCGTCAAAAAACTTAAAAATATTTTAGAAACTGCAGACTTTGTAGCCACAACTACAGACGCTTGGACGTCTGTAGCAAATGAAAGTTATATAGGTGTTACAACTCATTTCATTACCAGCAAATGGAATTTCCATTCATTTGTGTTAGAATGCTTTTGTTGCGAGACCAATCATACGTCGCTAAATTTATCTAATGAGTTGCAGCGTATTATAGCAGAATGGACGTTAACTCATAAAATATATGCTTGTACAACCGATAGTGCAGCCAATATGATTAGTGCTATAAAAATTTCTGGATGGGCTCATATTCCTTGTTTTGCTCACACGCTTAATTTAATTATAAAACCGGTCTTGCAGAAATTGATTCTATCCGTAATAAAGTAAGAGCCATAGTGGAATACTTTAATAGAAGCACACAAGCAAAAACTAAATTTTTTTCAATCGAGAAACAAGTGGAACCAAACTCATTGCTATTAAAACTGAAACAAGAAGTTGTTACACGGTGGAATTCAACATTCTACATGTTTGAACGAATAGTTAAATTACAAGAGCCTCTTACTGCTACAGTCGGTCTATTACACAATCCAGTTGTGTTGCTCTCTGAGGTTGAATGGATTACTTTAAAAGAAATATGTAAAATATTACAACTATTTGAGCAAATTACGGTAGAGATGAGTGCTGAAAAATCAGTCACCTTATCAAAAGTTATTATTATTGTTAATGGTCTTCGTTCTGTACTACATCAGATTAGGACTAATATTTCACAGAACGCAGCTTATACCTTAATAGATACTTTGATGTCAACAAGATTTGGAAATATTGAATTTAATGATATTTTTGCAAAAGCCTCCTTTTTAGATCCAAGGTTCAAAACTAAAGCTTTTAATTCTAACGAGGCACTTAAGCGTGTGTGAAAAGAGGCCGAAACATCCACTTCTGCTGTCATAGATATCGAAATTCGTACTTTTGAAAGTGCTGAGTAAGAAACTATTGACGAATCAGAAACATGTCTAATTTGGAAAGAGTTTTACAAGTCAATGAAATCTACAGAATTAGTTAATAGTCCAACAGCTGCAGCAATTACAGAAATAAAAACTTAAGGGGCCCACACACTGCGTTTTTGTTCGACAGATTTGTTCGACGAACAAGTCTGTTCGAACAAAAACGTCGCAAAACCGAAGTGTGTGGGTCGAAAACCGTCGTTGATGTTGGCGTACAAGTCTGCTGAAAATAATCTGGTTCGGCCTGTTTATGTCCGTCGACAATGTTCGTCGAACAAAACCGTCGAACAAATCTGAAGTGTGTGGGATAAACAGTTTTTAAAGACGACGGTTTTTTGCAGTGGTGTAGTTCTATGTAGTATTATATATTCATATTTATTTAAGTCGTGTTATTATAACTGTAAAATCTTTACCATTTCAAGTTTAGTTAATCTACGTAATTTCAACATCTCTACACCAACTTATTGTATTCAAATAATGTAATTTAAAACATACAAATATTTTACAAGATTTAAATTACTGCACCTATTACACAATTCTCCGAAGGTAATTATTCCCCACATTAGAGATTTTGTAAACATCTATTAACACTTTCGGAAAATCCAAACTGTTTATCACCCTGATCTTATAATCCTTTGTAATGGTGTTGCAATTTCTTCCTTCGCCCATTTTGCCCGTTTCTTTTTTTCTCTTTTGATTTCATGGCTAATGCCGCCGCCACTGCACACACATATTTTGTCTTCATGTTATTAAACTGCCGAACAAAACTGCTGAACACAACTGTAGTCTGTGGGCAACTGACGTTCGTCGTTTTTGTTCGAACAGACTTGTTCGTCGAACAAAACTGTCAAACAAAAACGCAGTGTGTGTAGGCCCCTTTATATAGCAGACGTATTTTTGACCCGGAAAGAAAATCCACTAAAATGGTGGAAACAAAGAGAATTGCTATATCCAAGATTATCCAAATTAGTAAAAAAATATCTATCTGTAGTAGCAACCTCGGTCCCGTGTGAAAGATTATTTTCCAAAGCATGCAATTTAATTTCTGAAAAACGTAGTCGTTTAAAAGGAAAAAATGTGCAACGTATAATGTTCTTACATTGTAATCAAGATAAAATAATTCTTGAATTCAAGAATTATTTTAAATACATGAGTATTTGTTTATTTTTTTTGTAACCTTATTTCAAATAACTCTGTATGCAGTTAAAATAAATCAATATTATACAACCTATACAATACATATGTTGATTTCTTCTTATTAATCTAATTTAATTTATGTAATAAAGTCCGGCCTTCTAATGTAACTACTCGTCCTATCGTAAATGAAATGGCTCCTTAAAAATACTTTAGGCTTTGGCATTTTACTTTTAATTTTGAGTTGAAATGTTTTGTGTAATACTTACTTTTAACGAATTTTATTTATTTAACGTAATATATATTAATATTAGTATATAAGTGGACATTTTGTTTGTACCATATATTAACTATACATTTCCCGCACCGCACATTTGAACGAGTACTCGGTAACGACTAAAGTATCGGATATTGAATTCGAAAGTAACGAATAGTTACAAGTATTGAAAAGTAACTGAAATCAACATCACTACCATATAAAGCAGAAGATTGGATGGAATATACTTAGATTTAAATATTGATTTTGCCTTGAACGAAAGTGACGACGGTGAAATAGGACCTCAACCAAACGATTTAAGAATAGTATCTTATTGTTCCTTACTAGTGACCACATGTGACATTGCAGATTACACTTTGTCTGACATTGCTTCCAATAGGGCTGCTGCAAATAAGACAATATCAGCCAAAAGGACATTAGTGGAATGGACAGGTGAAAAGATAAGTGTGAGCAGCACATTTATCTCAAATCACATCAAAAAGAATCTTCCACCAAAAAGGCCTGAATGCGTAGCTCTGAAAGAGAAGCATCCAAAACTTTTCACCAAAATTAAGATTTGCTTAAAATTAAGGTATCCTTACAAAATGAATATACAAAACGAAAGCATATAAAAAAATTACATTTCGTGAACACATGTGTTGGATTAGTAGATTCTGTAACAAGGTTAAACTGAAAAAATTAGATACGAGTAGAAGAGCAGTAGCGAGCGTGAGGAACCACGAGTATCGAATTTCCTTTCTAACCGCGTAACAGACTATATTTTCTCCACGACCAGATTTTTTATTCATTATTTTATTGAAATTAAAACATCCGACACTAACAGATTTAAAAACCATGGTAATATATGTTCTTTTAGTATGATTATAGAATATTAATTCTTTACCTTGTTATAGAATGGAAATATATGCAAAATACATAAAAAGTAAGTGTTTCAGAATAAATATTCTAACTCTAGAGTGAGAATTTTTACATTCTATTATTAAAAGTGATTTCAGAATTACTACATTCGCTAATGGTCAAGGAGAAATTGTATTCTATATTTGTGTTATTAATAAATAGGGTTTCAAATCACTTCCTTTGTGTTCAGCATCTTCTCAACCACAATCCCAGGGGTTACTGCCTTATTTTGAAAAATTGTACATTAGGAATTTAATAAAGTGGTGTTTTTTATAAATTAAAATTACTCATCTTTCATTTAAAATTATAAAAAATTTTTAATGTGCTTTCCTTTAGGAAATCGCATTTTTGAATAAAAATGTAATTTTTGCGTCTCTCCGTCATGTGTTTAATGACGTATGAATTGTTATTTATAATAATTATTTTATCGAAATTTAGGATTATTCTGCCTTGTATGAAGAATTTTACCTTTACATCATATAGTTTTAATTACATATTCTTATTTCCATCATTGTATAACTTTATGTCATAATGGTTGCAAAACTAATACGTGCAAATGTGCTAAGATGGTATCTATCTATCTATCATTTACCTAATATGTAAATACATCTGAACTTAAATCTAATTATTAAAAAAAGGAATTAATTTTAGTTTATTCAGAGTTTCTTCATAATTATAACAGGCAGTAGATATGAATTAGATCTGCATTCACTGGTTTCAAAATAGATTCCAGAGGATGGATGTCTGATTGATCTATAAACTTGGACTAAGAACAGGATGGTTCCCTTGTATACTATGACTATAATATTATTTTCTGTAATATGTTAACTTTCAAAAACGTAATTTATGCAATAAATTTGTTATCATTTCTATATAAATCATTTGTATATTTTATTCATTATCTCATCTATCGATGACTTCATCTGAGAACAGGAGTTTTGCTGGGATAGATAACTAATTTTATAGAAAAAGAGAGAGATAATCACACAAAGATAAACGAGAGTATTGAACCTACCAACTGCAGAAATATCTGTAGGTTGTTTAATTGGATCTATTAATATGAACTATCAGTGTGTTTTATACTTTATTTAATCTAGCAATCACAGTAATATGTTACGGATTATCTCATATACATAAACATGTTTATGCATTCTTGCATCAAAGAAAATAAATATGAGAAAATACTTACTATGTATTGTTAAAAAGCAGTAAGGAAACAAGGTGAGAAAATATCATAAATAGAAAGGGACCAGCGAAAAACCAGGAGAACAGGTGAGGTATTTAAATTATTCTCAACTATTCTCGTATTTACTTCGGGATTTTATTCAAATCAATTTAAAATAGCTACCTCAATCCTTATACATGTTAACGAGCTGCTAATAATACATTTATAATAATATAAAAAGCAATCATACCTGGCATTCCTCTCGCAGCAGGACATATGATGTTCCAAATACTCTTTTAGATCCAAGTAAATTTTGCAAAACGGGCACTGCTTGAGTTCTGGAATTGCGTGAAAAATACACTCATAAATTACATTAATTTAGTGCTTGTAGACTGAAAACATCATAGAATATCATGGACATTAAAGAATGTAATGATTTCTAAGTAAAAAGGCTTTTAACAATTTATGATCAACACATAACAATGAAATGAACACGATTTGTATGTCCCAACAACTCTTACATCAAGCGGTTCTCAATTCCGAAAATTTCTCTTCTCTAATGTTCCTGTCACCCAAATTATGAACCTCTTTTAAAATATTACTGGTTACTATTATAAATGATTCGAATACGAGTATTGATCCTTGGTTAATAAAATAAAACAAATAAAAGTCTCTAAATTAAACGATTCAACCTTCAAACCATTTCTTTTATATTTAGAAAAATATATGGCCACGCCCTTGAAACTTACCAAACATCGCTTTTCTACACTTTAAAATTTGATACTGTTTTTATCGGGTTCTTCGGAAAATATTCTATTTTGTTTTATAATACGCAGTTATAACACTGACCAACCCATAACAGCTATTGAGATATTTTTTTGCACTCTTACAGTCTTTTTCTTTATTATGGCATGTAAATGTGTTTGTGATTGTGTATAAAAGTCTGCTTTTATCCACAATGGCAAATATATAGGAAAGACAATAACAGTCCAAGATAAAATTGTAACATCCAAGACCAAGAATGCATCTATTAATTTATGTACTTCTTTCCAATTCTGCAATGACTGTATTATATGTATAGTAATGTAGCTAGGTTCAGGACAGTGAGACATGCATGATGACATGTGTAACACATACAAAACATATTATGTAACAACTAGAATAAAGATAAACCCTGGACTTATGTGTGTTACTCTAGTGAATAATACATGGTGTCAGGTTATTGTAAACACATGGGAAATAGCTAAATGCTGGTTGAACATTACCATAAGGAAGAGTTGAACATCATCATAAGAAAAAAAAATGGAGGGCTTGTTCAAATCACCAGAACCGTTAGTGATTGATGGAAATATATCTGATAACTGGAAACGCTTTTCTCAAAGGTTTGATTTATTTATGACAGCCACTGGAATTAAGTCAAAGGATGAGGAAACAAAGATTGCTATATTTCTAAAAATAGTAGGTGATGAAGGGTTGGAGTTGTACAATACGTTTGAATTTCAAAACGAAGCTAAAACTATAGTTGTAATAAAGAAGAAGTTTAATGAAAATTGTTCCCCGAAGAAGAATGTAATATTTGAGCGGTATAGGTTTAACAATATAGTTCAAAAAGAAGGGCAAACGTTTGATAATTTTGTAACAGAACTACGAAAAGCTGTACAAACGACAGAATACAAGGAGCCTGACGAAATGATACTAGATCGAATAGTTATGGGAATATTGGATAAAATGACGCAGGAAATATTGTTGAGGGAAACCGATTTGACATTGGAAAACGCAATAAACTTTGGTCGTTCCATTGAAGTTAGTAAAAGTCAATCAAAGTCATTACAGAATGAAAGTGTAATTAATGCCGTGAAAACGGGAACCAAAAAGACAAGTAAGCGTGCATTCTGTGGTTATAAACATGTACCAAGAAAGTGTCCTGCATATGGGAAGACATGTGCTAAGTGCCAAGGGCGTAACCATTTTGCTCAGGTATGCAAGAATGAAGTAGTCACAGAAAAGAAGAATAAAACCGTGAATGAAGTAGAACTGGAAGAAGTTGAAGACACTGGTGATAGTGAAAATGAATTTTACATAAATTCAGTAGTGAAACAAATAGGGACCGTAAGTAAAAATGTGTAGTGAAATTGTGTGGACAAACAAAATAACCATTAATAATATGATTGTTGAATTTAAATTAGATACGGGGGCTTTGTATATTGCCAAGACGATGTTGCCTATTGTGAAAATAAGTTAAACTAATGTGTGTAATGTAAAATTAAAACTGTAGGAGAAGTAGTATTAAGTAAGATTAAGGATAAAAGTGCAGACATACTGTTTGTTGTTGTAGATTGTAAGAATCAGTATCCGTTGTTAGTCGAGGCGCGCACCAAAGTGGTGTGGCGATGGCGTGGAAGTGGCGTGGCGACAACGTGGCATGTGGCAATTTTTAAACGAGTGAAATCAGATGCGACAGCGCGCATCGATATGGCGCTGTGGCAACTGGTTTCACTAGTTAAAAATTTGCCACATGCCACGTTGTCACCACGCCACTTCCACGCCACGTACGTACCATTTCGGTGAGCGCCTCGACTTAGGGTTACAGCACTGTATTAAATTAAATTTAATTAGACGCATACATCAAGTAACTGAAAAATTTGAGTCTGTTGAGGACATTATAAAAAAATTATCCTCAGTTATCTCAGGGATTGGGTAAATTCCCTACTGAACATCATATAACATTAAATGATAATGTAATTCCCTTCATATCCCCTATTAGAAGAGTACCTCGAGTCCTACATAGTAAACTAAAAAGTACTTTGGCCAGTTTAAAATTAAAGGGAATTATAAGGAAGGTAGATAAACCCACAGAGTGGATCAGCCCATTAGTATTAGTAGAAAAATCCAATGGTGACTTAAGATTGTGCTTAGATCCAAAAATTTTAAACACCGCTATTAAGAGAGAGCATTTCTTAATTCCATCTTTGGATGAAATTAGTAGTAAATTAAGTAATAAGCAGTTTTTTACTGTTTTAGATTTAAAAGATGGGTATTGGCAAATAGAACTGGATAATGCAAGTGCAGAACTGTGTACTTTTGGCACGCCCTTTGGTAGGTATCAGTTTACGAGGCTGGCATTTGGAATTTCGTCGGCACCTGAAGTTTTCCAGAAGAAGGTGTACGAAATATTTGGAGACCTCAACGTTGGATTGTACTTTGATGATATTATAATCACTGGTGCAACCGAGGAGGAACATGATAGAAATTTGAAAGCAGTTTTGGATCAGGCATCAAAATATAACCTAAAGTTCAATAAAAATAAGATCCAATTCAAACAAACTAAGGTCAAGTTTATGGGCCAAGTATTTTCAAAGGACGGTACAAGTCAGGGACAGCTACATTAAAGCGATAGTTAAAATGCCTGAGCCTGAAAATAGAAACGATATATTGCGATTCTTGGGTATGGTAAAATTAGTGGAAAAGTTTATACCTAACCTATCAAAGATAACCGCACCTTTAAGACATTTGACGAGAACTGACGTGGAATGGGCTTGGACAGAAGAAGATAGGACAGCCAGTGACCAATTGAGGCAGTTGTTGACGGGGTCGCCGGTGATAGCCTTCTTTGATCCATCGATACCCGTGGTCATAGAAACAGACGCATCAAAGGATGGTTTAGGCGCATGCCTTCTCCAGAATGAACATCCTGTCGCATTCGCTTTACGGAGTCTTAATCCAACAGAGGTAAGATATGCACAGATTGAAAAGGAAATGTTAGCCATTCTGTTTGCTGCACAGAAATTTCATTTGACTATATATGGTTTGCCAGTAAAATTGTTCACTGACCATAAACCGTTGGAATCAATATTTACGAAACAATTAAGGGCGCTCTCACCACGTTTGCAGAGAATGCGCCTAAAACCTTTATATTACAACCTATCAGTGTCATATAAACCCGGAAAATATCTCTATATATAAGATACTTTATCTCGAGCATTTTTAAACGAACCTGGACTAAGAACAAATAGTGATATTGATTATGTGGTTCATGCTATTGTGCAACATGTGCCTATGTCTGACGAGCGAGAAGCTGAATTTAAAAATAAAACGTTGGCTGATCCCGAACTAAGAGTTATTAAAACATTTATTCAGGATGGTTGGCCAAAACATAAACACAAAATTCCAGAATCGACACGAAAATATGCACAAATCAAAGATAAATTGACTGTAACTAGTGATTTGCTCTTTTGCGATCACAAACTCGTAGTTCCTTCAAGTCTTCGTGTGGAAATGTTGAGGTTATTACATGAGGGACACTTAGGCATCGAGAAGACAAAGGCGCGGGCTAGGAAATTTTTCTATTGGCCAGGTTTGTCTTCGGATATAGAGGCGTATATCAGGTCGTGCAAGACGTGTGAAAAAATTGCAAGGAAAAACTGTAAAGAAACGCTCTTATCCTTTACAATACCGGAAAGAGCCTGGGAGACAATTGGCGCAGATATTTTCACATATGCTAATGTAAGCTATTTGGTGCTCTACGATTCGTTTTCAAACTGGCTAGAATTGCTGACATTATGTGACAAATCAGCACATTCTGTTATTACGCAACTGAAGTCTGTGTTCGCTAGATTTGGATCACCTGATTGTCTTGTTGCTGATAACGTTCCCTTCAACAGCGAACGTTTGCGGAAGTTTGCGCAGGATTGGAGTTTTAACGTGGTTACAAGAAGTCCCAATTTTCCTCGCTCAAATGGATTGGCCGAAAAAGCGGTAGCAATATCAAAAAACTTCGTTAAAAGGGCGATTGAGGATGGTACGGATATGCAAGTCGCGCTGCTTAATTACAGAAATACATCATTGAAAAATATGGATTATACTCCATAGCAACTGCTGAATAGTCGCAGATGCAAGACAAAAATCCCTGTAACGGTGGAAATGTTAAAGCCAGTCATTTGTGAAGATGTTAAGGAAAGGCTGGTGCAAAAGCAAGAGAACCAGAAGCAAGATTTTAATAAAGACGCAAAGACTCTTAAGCCATTAAAAGTGAACATGGATGCGACCGTATACAATCATGTAAGCGAAACGTGGGATCCGGCAAGAACACACCGGCTTACACTATAAGGATGCTGGTAACAGAAATGCCACTGCTGGCCCATCAATTAGTACTTCCCCTAATGAACATGAACCATTAGCTCCCTTGATCCCAAAGTATGTTACCCATACCCGCTCAGGGCGATTTATAAAAAGACCAGAAAGAATTGACTTATAAGAGGGGGGATGTATTATATGTATAGTAATGTAGCTAGGTTCAGGACAGTGAGACATGCATGATGACATGTGTAACACATAGAAAACATATTATGTAACTAGAATAAAGATATTAAACCCTGGACTTATGTGCGTTACTCTAGTGAATAATACAATGACATTGTCAACTCTCTATTTTATGATACTATTTTCAACATTAATAAAATAATTTAAAGATAATGGCTTTTATAATAGAAAAATCAATATGGTCAAATCCAGAAACATCAATGGTACAGTACCTTCAATTGAAAACTTTCCAGTTGTATCCACAACGCAAACAGTTTTATGTTTGGCCAAATGCGATTTCGAGCTAAATCCAAGGCAGCAAAATGTGCAGGCAAATATGTCCTTGACAATATCTTTCGAAGTGCTAACAAAATCCATTCTTGCAATCTTATTCGGGTTGTTTCCGTATTCCTCTCCTAAATACACCAATAATTCATCACCAGCTTGGATTTGACGAGTGCTTTGATAATATATTTTTTCGGCCGATTGAATGACATGCAAGTTTCGGGCACAAGTATTCATGGTAGGATTAACGTACTGCATCCAATTCAAATTCTTAAATTTAGTTTTGTCCAAAACAAATTTCCCCTCTTTCATTTCCCAGGGACATTCTGTTGCGCTGAGTCCAGTGAAAGGACCAAGTTTTACACCTGCAGGAATAATCCTTACAGCATATATTCCAGTTTGTCCAAGACAATCTTGAATTTCTAAAATGTCATTTGGTAAATCTGCTCGTGCCCCATTATCTGCACTATTCAAAGCGTTCTTGTTTAAAATATGGCCTAGCATTCCACATTCGATGCAATAGCCTTGGTAATATGCTTCGCAATTTTCACAGTCTGTTAATCAAATATATACAGATTAAAAGTCATAGCATTTAATGCCATTAGATAATTTTTGAAATAAATAGAAACACAACCAGAATGTAAGTTTATGTCATATCTTTACGATTAAGTGTGCTATACATTTTTAATTTAGATCAGTAGTGCCCAACCGGTAGCTCGCGGGCACCCGGTAGCCCGCGGCCTGTTTCTAGGTGCCCGCCGACAATACCGATAAATAGGTAGGTATTAGTTGTTAGTTAAAAGAAAATGTGCACGAAATAAATGTATGCGTAAGTAATAATAAGCATAGAAGGCATCCATCAGCCGGCCGTTCTCAGCGCAGCGTGAAAACGAGCAAGCAAGAGGGTGCGACTCGTGCGTTACATAACATTTGTTTTTTATTATTTCAGATAAATATCCGCTGCAGTCTGCTTTGCGTAAGAATAAAGTTCAAGCATTGCAAGCTGCTCTACGCGCTCAACAAAATACCTTTTTTACTGCTAAAAATAAATCAAAGGCTCACACAGAAGCATCCTTGAAAGTAAGTTACATTCTGGCATCTCATAAAAAACCCTACTCTGACGGAGTTATAATAAAAGAAGCTATGTTGGGCATGGCAGGATCTTTATTTCATGATTTTAAAAACAAAAACGACATAATTTCGGCGATAAAAGAAGTGCGGCTATCGAGGAATACGGTAACACGACGAGTTGATGAAATAGCAAATGACGTCATTGATCAGATGAAAAATGACTTCGCAAAATGCGAGTATTTCTCATGGCAAATGGACGAGTCGACAGATGCTACTGACTCGCCACAGCTTTTAGTGTTCATCAGAATGGTGTTTTCTGACTTTTCTGTAAAAGAAGGTTTGCTTGCCAATTTGACGTTGGCAACTTATACACGAGGTCAAGACATTTTTTGACGCAATAAAAAAAATGGTCACCGAACAGAACATACCAATACAGAAACTAGTGGCCATGACTACCGACGGAGCACCTGCTATGATCGGCAGAAATGTTGGATTTATTGGTCTCTGTGAAAAGGATAAAGATTTTCCTAAATTTAATTCCTATCATTGTGTTATACACCAGGAAAATTTGATTGCCAAAAAACTTAACCTTGGCCATGTTATGAGTGTAGTAGTACGGATTGTGAATTTTATTCGGGGACGAGCGTTAAATCATCGTTTGTTCAAGGAATTGCTGGATGAATTGGACAGTACACATGGTGACTTGATCTACTTTGCTGAAGTAAGGTGGCTCAGTCGTGGTAAAGTACTGCCAAGATTTGTTGGTTTGATGAAGGAAATAAAACAATTTTTGGAATCTAAAGATAGCTATGATGAGAAACTTGATGATAAAGCTTGGTTGGTTGACTTGGCATTTCTAACTGATGTAACTGCAAAACTAAATAAACTCAACGAAACACTACAAGGCAAAGATAAACACATATCAGACATGCTGAGCGCAATTTTAGCTTTCGTAAATAAAATTGATCTATGGAAGAGGCAGTTGGACGAGAAAAATTTTCATCATTTTCCCTCGTTTACTCTCCTTTTGGACGCTGAATATCTTGCGGAGTATAACCCAGCTAAACACGTCGAGCTGCTTCACGAATTACAATCAGATTTCAAAAGGCGTTTTGACAACATTTTCTGTATGCAACATCTTTTAATTTTCGTACAAAATCCATTTATCGATAGCGATGTTGCACTACTAGCTTCGTTGATGGAAACGAATTGCTTCGTAAATAAAGTGGAAGCGGAAGAAGAAATTATAACACTTCGCAGTGATATAATACTTAAAAGCACAGTTAATAAAAGTGACGAAGTTTTTAAGCTCATGGACCCAGTTAAATACAAAAACGTACCTAACTGTGCGCTCATCGTTAAAGCATTTTTTGGGTCAACATATTTATGTGAACGTGCTTTTTCGCAACTAAAAGTTATTAAAACTAAGTAAAGAAGTATGCTAACTAACGAACATGTTAAAAACTACATGATTTTGGGTTGCACAGATAATTACCAACCAGATTTTAAGAAACTATCTGAAAATGTCTGAAATGTCAAACAGTCAAATATCACATTAGGTTTTTGCTAGTTGTTAGAACTGTGTTATATTACCAAAATGAATAAAAAGTGTAATTGTATTTACAATGTAGTTTCATTTTAACTTATAATATTCTATTAACACGATGGTGTCCGCGTGGAATATCAGGATTATGAAAATAGCTCTTGGATCAATATTTGTTGGGCACCACTGATTTAGATTATTAAATTCTACGTACAAACTACTGTCAGAACTGATCGTTTAGGCAATTTTCGATTGAATCAAAATATCATCAAAAGTTGATGATTCTGAAAATTCTATCAAATACTACTTAAGTTTCTGAAGATTTTTTCTAATTTAACCGATCCTGTATCATCAATACAAAGAATAATGAAAATTATCTATATACAAAGATAGAAGATGGGCATCCTGTATAGAAGCAATGAAGAATTAATTGGCAGTTGAAATAATCTAAACCTTAGTACTTTAGACATAAAACAAGTTTGAAAATATTACAGTTTGGTATTTATGATGGATTGAGATTCTGTTTTCCAATAAATAGAATGAATAGTACATGCACATTAACTTTTCTAAGTTAGGGTTGCGTATTTGATATGCATATGATTCATCACTATTGCCAAACAAGGCAATCAGAAACATCTAATGGAGTTGCTTCCATTATTAGATGTTTATAGGACCTGAAACAGTAACGTCTGAAGCACCAAGACATTTCGTATCATTCCATCAACCAATTGGTGATGTAAGATCATCAGCAATATTGCCAAAGATATAGTTGCAGCTATACATTTACATACATATATTAAACCAAGTTATAATAAAAAAAATAAAGATTGTAGTTATGATCATGGGGAAAAAACTTGTATCTGTTCTCACTGAGCAGTAAAATTTATAATGATGCTCACCCAAATAATATTAAAATACAAGTAAAATATCAAATAATATCAGCCCTATTCATAATGAAAGTTAATGGCTACTAAGATCCAACTAACACGCTACTAAAAAAAAGTCGTATTCATAATCGTATTTAACAGCGTACTAAGCATAGTAGCCAACTAAATTGTTAGTAGCGTGTAGGGGTATGTTCAAAGTTACAGCTCACCGTTAAAGCTAACCAAAAAAACAAATTGGTACTTCTTTTAGATCCAGGATTATCACTTTTTAATTAAATACATTGAAATGGAAACATTTACAGTTGAAGAAGATCCGCGATATGAACATACAAAATGAAATTGTTAAAAGAGAAAAAGGAAGAAATGAGTGTATAAAGCTATTTTTATATTTAGACTTTATTCTAAATAAAACATACTTATGATAATAGGTGCTTTTCATTAAAATGTCTCATTATATGCTAATCTAATGCTTAAAAATATTACCAACTTTATCATTATAGTTTTCGCAACTGACACGGCAAAAGTACGAACTTACGAGGTGTGGCAGAAAAGTAATGAGACTGATTTTTATTTGCCAAAGTTTTTATTTTTTTCAAACATCAATGTTATCCCCTTCAAAGTAGTTCTCTTGGGCAGCTACACACCGATGGAGACGTTGTTCCCACTGTTGGTAGTAGCGCTGGAAGTCTTCCATCGGTATGGTCTTCAGCATGTCCGTTACACTCTTTTGGATGTTTTCTAAAGTTCCGAAATGACGTCCTTCTTCTTCTTCTTCTTCTTCTTCTTTCTATTAGGATTTCTCCTGTTATGTAACCAATCCCTATAAACTGTCTCTCCATCTTTTCCTCGGTCTTCCTGTCCTTCTTCTTCCAAGTGGTCTGCTGTCTCTTGCTATTTTTGGCAATCTCTCGTTGCTCATTCTAGACACGTGGTCCTCCCAGTTTTGTCTTCGCTCTCTTGTCCATATATCAATCTCCGTTACCTGACATGTCTCTCTTATATTTTCATTTCTAACTCTGTCCCATCTGGTTTTTCTTGCTATTCTTCGCAGGACCTTCATCTCCGTCGTTTGCATTTGCCTTCTGGTTTTAGCCGTTTGTGACCTTACTTCGGCCCCATAGGTCAGTATGGGCCTCAATGCACTCTTGTATATTCTTGTTTTTGTATCAATTCTCAGGTACTTGTTGTTCCAGATTACGTCGCTCATGCATCCAGCGAGTCTATTCGTTTTCGTAACTTGTTCATTTGTTTCTTTGTCTATGTCACCCGAACTTGTTATTACTGTGCCCAAGTATTTCACCTGCATCACCTGTTCTATTATGACGTTGTCTACAACTAACTTGCATCTAATTGGGGCTTTTGCAATCGTCAATACTTTAGTCTTTTCTGTGGAGATTTTCATGTTATATTTTTTACATGTGTTATTGAATTGAAATAACAGTCTCTGTAAATTGTCCTCATTCTCTGCTATCAATATAGCATCGTCTGCATAGCATATAATAGTAATGTTATTTCTTCCCATCCTATATCCTCTCATGTTTTTCACAGATTGTATTATTTCGTCCATCATAAAATTGAACAGCATGGGGCTCAACGAGTCCCCCTGTCGTATTCCCTTTCCAACCGGTATCGCTTGTGATGTTTCTCCATTACATTTCACTCTGATGCAGCCGCCTGTATAGATGTCTTTTATCAGTTGTATTAAAGAAGTTGGAATCTTTCTCCTAGCGAGTATTTCTGTCATATCCGATAAGCGTATTCGGTCAAAAGCCTTTTGTAGATCTACCAGACACATAAATGCTGGTCTGTTAAATTCCAATGCCTTTTCAACAACCTGACGAACCACGAATATGGCATCCATGCAAGATCTTCCTTTCCTAAAGCCCTGTTGTTCTTCTTGGTGTTCCGTTAGACTGCTTAGCTTGTCTGTGACGTCCTTTAAGGACAATTTTCAGTTTAGGAAAAAGGAAAAAGTCACACGGACTGAGGTCAGGTGAATAAGGGGGCTGGGGAACCACAGGAATGCCTTTTGGGGTCAAAAATTCTGCTATGGAGAGGGCAGTTTGACATGGGGCGTTGTCATGATGGAGCATCCATTTGTTTGCAATGCCTGGTCTCACGCGAATGACCCTTTTTAATTGTTCGCTCAACATTCTTATTGTTAAACGACGGTCTGATATCACAAGAGTGTTCACACGTTCGATGTTTTCATTGGCTTTCGAAGTTGAAGGCCTCCTTGAACGGTGTTCATCTTCAACGTGTTTTCTGCCTTCCAAAAATGATTTGTGCCTGCGAAAAACTTGAGCTTGGGGTAAAGAATGTTCCCCGTGGGCCTGTTTTAGCTTTTCAAACGTCACACTTGCCGATTCTCCAAGCTTAACACAAAATTTAATGGCACAACGTTGCTCCAAATTCCGCTGTTCCATTTTCCGTGACGAACAACCACAACACAACTTCGCTAATAGCAGTCACAAAAATCACGTGCTTCACGGACAGAGTTGAAACTCGCACTGAGCTATGGGAGGGTACTGATATACGTGCTCTATCAAGAACAACAGCGCAGCGTTGCCAGATAGCTTGCAGTGTTGCCAGTCTCATTACTTTTCTGCCACACCTCGTAAAACGCTGATTCAATACCACTACAAATTCCAATCAACCGGAACAATTTTAGAACAATAAAATTCAACCAACTAATTAAATATTTTAGGATAACTAGCAACGGCTAGTAAACTACTATTACATGAAAGTCAGTTAGAAATTAAATATTATAGATAGAATTATTAAATATTACTTTTCTATATCAATATTTTATTTAATACATGGCTATTCTGAGCACTGTTGTCAGATTTTTATTTTCACGGAGCGGATGACACCAGGGGGGGAAATGTTAAATTAAGATTGCGTAGACATCGTTTTACTTCTGCCTGCAGTTGGTAGGGGGCGCATGTTAAATTCTGTTGATGTAATTTTAGGATCAGTCATGATACTTCAGAGCTTAGCTGCACAGAATTGCCAGTATTTGTTTAGTAACTATGGTAACTATATAGCTTTTTAAATATTTTTGTTGACGTTTTTAAAATTACAAATATGTATTAACTTATTTCTTAAAATTGCAGTACGTAAGTATTTATTCTGCATAATTCGAGTAATTTATTTATTTATTAGCACTTTTTTCTAGACTTCCTAGTAATTATGCCGACAAGAAAATGTTATGTGTCAAATTGTGACCAAAATGTAAAAGTTTTCCACATCCAAAATCAATTCGTTTTCATGAGTGGTAGGACGCTACAGGAGATCCTAATTTATTCAATGTTATAAGAGAAGATCGACGATTTCCATTTAAGGAATAAATAAGTTCAAATGTAAGAATAATTTAGAATGCTTTCTCCTTAATATTTTGAAATAGAAATAAATTTTGCATATAAAAATAAAGCGTTACTAAAAAGATATGTTTCTAATTTATTACTAAGTTATTATAGCAATATGTGTAGTATATTTTACTTTAAAATACATCCACTATTTTACTTCCGAACATTTAAAGTGAAGAATAAAAACTATTAAGGTAAATACAAAATGGAATAGAAATATATAATATTTAAATTTCCCGGTTCATCGGATTTGATCCATTTTAGTACTGCCTGCAGTTGGCAGGCGGCGCTAAACATTGTCTAAACTTTTTACTATTAAGTTATACTATCTTCTAGTATAGTGATCTATGGATGACACTTAACAAGCGTAGCGTATGACAAGCATTCAGTATAGCGCATAGTATAGCGTTTTTCGAACAATTACACATGAAACTTGGGCTACCATTACTCATATTGAACAAGAAATAAAGACGTCCTGGGATAGGGATATAGAAATTGATAAAACAGATATTAATCCAGTAATATTTTGTATTAAATGATAGTGGTAGTAGCGATTGTGAAAGTTATTATTAATGTTAATGAATGTCACACTGTGGTCATCTTTACTATAATAGTTTAAAGTCTCCCCTTAAGTTAAGTTGAACGTGAACTGATTGCAAGATAATTTGCAAAAAGTAAGATTATGTATAAGAAACTGAGCGAAGAACTTTTATTTCACATAATTAAATGACCTTGCTATTAATAGTGTTTGAAATTTTACTGGCACATAAATATTTTGCAGTTTGGATTCTATAACCTACGATTATCTGACATAAAAGAATACAAGCTAAATATTGTCAGAACGTGTTTTTCAATTTACTTATAGGAAGCATTAGAAACGGTGACTATTATTATTTTGAAGGAAATCTGTTCTTAAACAACGTCATTAAAAACTAATCAGCACACTTTCCTGTTCAGAAATAAGTCAAATATATCTAAACCAAATTATATACGAGAAGGTAAGTTTTATTCAACAGAAATGTTTGGTTTTACTTGTAATTCCTTTATGTTATTTATAATAATCACGTAACTGATGAAACGAATATAGCTTATAAAGGATTGGAGACGGATTAAATTCAGTATCCATATCAAAAGTCAAAGACAGATTTTGGAACCTGTTAACATATTTGTTCATAATGTTTCGGCAGAAGATTACGATAGTTTAAATAATTTGTACTTATATTGATCAGTTGAAGAAAGAACTCTGTCTAATCGAAGAATGTAATAGAGGAATGGTGGATGATTGATTTCAGAATAAAATAATGATCGAGTTTATTAATGTGAGAACAGGATAAGCATTTGCATAGGGGGATGCAGTTAAAACATATCTCTGTTATATTATTTTTATAGTTTTTCTAAAATAACCTTTGTATATTTTCTGTAGGACTTTAATTTTGTAATTATTTATTGTTATTAATGGAATTAAGATTATATAATTTCAAAAATATGTGATAGTATTGTAATAATATTAATGTAGTACATTATAAATTTGGATAGTAAAAATACTTGTTCATTATTGTATTATAATTTAAAGCTGCTTGGTAAGTTAAATTCTGATCAGTAGCAAAAGATTCAGCTTACGAATACTCAACATTTGAAATACTTTAAAATATGTTTGAATTGTTTAATTCTGCATTAAATATAATCTTTAACAACAACAAATTTATACTAGTTTAAAGTTAAGCATATAATAATGATGTGTTTAGCTTAATCAAAAATGTTTGATTAGCATGCAAAAATTATGTTGTAATCAATGATATACCTACGAGAAATATTTCAAACAAGTTGCTTTTAGTACACCAGTGATAATTATAATAATCATAGTGAACAGTAAGAATCTGGCAAATAAATGTTTTTATAATTAGTGTAATGCTTTTCTGACCTCGCTGTTGCATGTAAAAACACTTTAATAATTTTGATGCATTTAATGGAAAAGCAATGTAGCACTATTAGTAAGGATACTGCTGTACAATTGTCTTTGTTACTAAATATCATTATTGTCTGTAGTAAAACTAACTCGAACATAATTATTAAATACATTTCTGAATGTTTAATATTGTGGGTAGTGCTAAAACCACAAGCCTAATTGATCATTTAGGGTTATAGTGTCAAAATTAATATTACTTGACAGATCAAATTTTGCAAAGTCTCAAATTTGACGCCATTTTAATTTTGGTGGCGCATGTCGGTTGCGAGAGCGATTCTAATATAATAATCATTTTAAATCATTATCCACATTATCAATCTAATTCCATACAAAGTTAATGAGAGTGAGGAGATATTTTTTTAATGTGTTTGCAATTTTTCCTTTTATAATGTTCATAATGGATATTGCTACTATCGATGCCCTTGTTGTGTCCAGTTTAATGAAAAAAGCATCCAAATTTATTCTTCATAATTTCAAATGCTCTTTAAAAGACATTTCTCGTTGATATATGGAGTCTTATATTTTAACACAGGACTTGTCGTTAGTGTTCGTGATAGAGTTAACAGATATCTTGAACATGCATATCTATTATCACTAATCAAAATACCTTCTATATCTCCATTCTGAAATCATACTAATATCACCTAATATTGTTTACATTTTTCTTAGCATTTAATTTTAATGACGAATTACTTCAAATCTCCTGTTTAATGAACATTTGTTCCAAATTCTCTAAGTCATCGGTACAGTCTTTTTACCTTGCAAGTGTATCACAAATCCTTGCCTTAGCATCACATAGATTATTATTAATGCAAAATATAAGAATAAACTATATATATATAATTTAATGTGTAGTACCTATAACGTCTTTCCACCTATTGATTATCATGTTTGTAACTTATTTTTTGTACCAGTAGCAAAAAATCATAGCATTTTTACACATAACACAGCGCCATGAAATGACATTTCACGACCTGGAACTAATAAGAGGTAAATAATGAGGCTATTATTGACCTAGGTAAATAATGAAAACAAATAAAACGAATGCCGCAACCATGCAATCGCAGTAGTATGTATGTTAAGTTGTCAACTGCCAAAATTCATTCTAGTTTATTTTTATTTAGATCTATACCACAAATCATACCTAAAATTTAAAACTTTTAAATGCTCGACCTTTAAGTTAAAATAATTAACTATATTTTAGGTTAACAATAGCAGAATATGTTTCATAGTATAATTGGAAACAATATCCTAACCCGTAACTATTATAGATGTAAAGAAGGTAAGTAAAATAAATAACTTTTATTTTAGGTTATGTAACAATAACAAAATATGTATAATATGGAAATAATATAACACGTAACTATTACAGATGTGAAGAATTATTTAATTTATTTATAAAAATTGATAGTGCAATTGTGGCATGTCAAATTTATTGATGGTTCAATTCTATTTGAAAAACCAGGATTTTGCAGATCTGTGGGCACATTAATGACAGTATTATTACCTAATTGAGTTAATTTCATGAGTATTTACGATATCTTCAGTCGAAATAGATCCTGATTGTACTGCTGATGTTGATGGAATTTGGTTCATATCGTGTGTAAGTAGATGTAGGTAGACCTTGTAACATATATGCTATATTTTTTTTATTTCTAGGGAATCTTCGATATAACTTTCAGCTACACTAGATTTCCAACCACCATGTACCATGTTGTTTTAACTAAAGGATATTACCACCATTGACAGCTAAAAGTGTAGCCTAGGTTCTACGGAAGGGCAATTTCTTTTGGCATCTGTCCTATTGTGTTTGTCCAATGTTTTATCTAGTACATTTACCATTACGTACACTAATAAAGAATTTTGCTATATCTGGAATTGGTCTAATTTTTAAATAGTTTTTAATTATTTTGATCCAAAGTGGCTCCATTATTACAAACTTTGGAGACGAACCATTTTTGCTATTGCAGATATGAATAATAATTAAATCGGCTTTCATGATGACATCAGAAATTAATAAATTACACAGCTCATCACTTCGGCATGCACCAGCAACACCAATTACAAGAGCAGTCTACAGGGTTATAAATTGTCAATAATTTTGAAGTATTAATATATAAACATACTACCTTAGTTGCAATGTAACATGTATCGGGTGCCTCAGTAAGGAATTTTATAATTTCCTCTAGTAAATACTGACTTTTTGGGCTTATAATTTTCATTTTATCTTTTTAAAAAGGCAACTAATTTAAAATATTTTGACATGTTAATATTCTCTGTTAAGCCAAGTGTAGCTTTCAATATTGAATAATGGGTCCATAAAGTCGAGGCTTTTTAATGTTGTGTGTTTAATGGAAGTACATTTTGAGAAGTTACTACTGTATTTTTGGAATTACACGATTTTTTAAATTCTGTATATGTTTTTATGTATAAGTGTTTAGATATATGCGGAAGCAATCTCGCGCATTGCAGGTGGTGTAATCTAAACTCTTCAGATATTATAAATGGAATGAAAAATAATCTAATAAATACCTACTTGACTTTTACTTTCAGCATTTACGTCAAAACTTATTTGTCAACATCAAAATATAGCCTACTTATTTGTTTATATGAAGTTTTATTACAAGGGAATTCTTACATGTACGAGTAAATTTATTCATAATTATTAAGGTTTCAAGATCCAATTAGACTACTGGTACAAAAAATTATATACATACTGCGGTTGAGAAGACTATTATTGCCCTTGTGGCTTAAATTCCTCGGCGCTGCGCGCCTCGGAATTTAATCTCGCCACTCGGGCAATAATAGTCATCTTCTCAACCTTGGTATGTAATATACTATTATTTCATTCTACATATATTTTGTATAGAAATTCTATTATTATTGAATTATAATTTCCCCATTAACTTGACCTTCCTCAACTTCTTACTATTCTGCTCTAACATGTATTTGTTCATAATCCATGGAAACTTTTTGGAAAAATTGCAGAGTATGGGTGCAACCGATTACTCAAACAATGATAATAAAACCGACATTTTTAGATAAGATTTCTATCATAGACCTCTTATAGGTATGGACTGAGCTTAGAGAGGCATTGATATAAACGAACGAGGGAGATAGATAGATCTCCATCAGCTGTAGTATGGCAAAACACCATATAATCCTATGTTGAACATATATCTATTTTAAATAAAAAAATATATATTCCAGTGAAAATTTGTGTATAAAGTGGCATAAACTAGTAAACATAAGGTTAGTAAGTGTTAGTCTACTAATATTATTATTTTTAAAGTACCTACACACTTAGTATTGAAACTTTCCACAATATATGTTTAAATATTAATAATCATGGTTAGAAATGAAAAATATTTTTTACAGCATAAAATATGTTTCAACTGTTGGCATTTACCTAATAAAATTATTTACTTCAATTTACATAAAATACTTGTATATGAGATATGATTAATTTTTTGGAGAAAAATTGAGGTATCGCTTTTTAGAAATTTAATATATTGTAATGTATTTTTAAAAATGTAATAAACATATTTTAATTGAAACAAGTTTGTGTTTTTCTTTGTTGCATGTTCAGAATTTCTATTCCTATTTAATATTCAAGATGTTATACAATATTATTATAAAAAAAATATAAATATAATTTCGTATTAAAAGTTCCGACAATATATATTTAAATATTAATAATCATGGTTAGAAATGAAAAATATTGGCTATACTTTGGAATGTCTGACTCACAACATTCGACTTTAGACGCTACACGCTAGTACTGACCATATGGCGCGCGGATCGGATTCAATTGCAGAATGGCGGCAGTTTGAATTAAATAAACTCGTGTACAGCAATGGTTTTTTTTATATAAATGTTTATAATCTCTGTTAATATAGTAATAAATTTGACGTATAGTTTTTTTTCAACGTTATATAAGGTAATACAGGTTAATTACTTTATTTTATTGCAGAAATATTACATTTTAAAGTTTCCATTAAAGCAGTCATTCAATCAATATGAGTATATGAGAAATGATTAATTTTTGGAGAAAAATTGAGGTATCGCTTTTTAAAAATTTATTATATTGTAATGTATTTTTAAAAATGTAATAAACATATTTTAATTGAACCAAGTTTGTGTTTTTCTTTGTTGCATGTTCAAAATTAATGAAAGTCCTATTTAATATTCAAGATGTTATACAATATTATTATAAAAATAATATAAATATAATTTAGTATTAAAACTTCCCACAATATATATTTAAATATTAGGTAATAATCATGGTTAGAAATGAAAAATATTTTTACAGCATAAAATATGTTTCAACTGTTGGCATTTACCTAATAAAATTATTTACTTCAATTTACATAAAATACTTGTATATGAGAAATGATTAATTTTTTGGAGTAAAATTGAGGTATCACTTTTTAAAAATTTATTATATTGTAATGTATTTTTAAAAATGTAATAAACATATTTTAATTGAACCAAGTTTGTGTGTTTCTTTGTTACATGTTCAAAATTATAGAAATTCCTATTTAATATTCAAGATGTTATACAATATTATTATAAAAAAAATATAAATATAAATTATTTTATCTTTTTGTTATATTGTTACTTTAGTTTATAGTTCCTTTTATTGAAATATAGCTATCACATTACATATTTTCTTATTATTACCTTTAAGAAAATAAAAATACTACCGATTGACATATTTTGTGCATTTAAACTAGTGGTAAACTGCCTCGTCTTTTGCCACACCTCACGTGATCTAAATCTATCGCTCTGTGTTCCACGAGTTGTACAGCCAGTAGTGCTATCGCACTCGTTCGTTTATATCGATGCTCGCTACACTTATTTGATGGAACGGTTAGTCCATATATATAACAGGTCTATGCTTTCTATTCCCACATTCCTACATATGAATGTATTATTCAATATTTTCTTGTATTCCAATATTTATTGTATGGGCGTCATTCTAAAGTGTAACCTTACATGTATGTACTTACATAGTAGTCCATTATCGAATTCAATTTTAATTTCATCTGCATTAAACCCTCCTCCGATATTAACATTGTCATTTTGTATTTCAGTCATATCAGTTGATGTTAGGTCTGTTTTAATATTGTCCAAACATGTGGAATCATACTGTTTTATTTTTCCAGGACAAATGACACCTTGTAATTCAGAGTTGTCTGTTGTAATAGCAGTTTCAGAGATACACACATTATCCTCTACAAAACTATCTTCTTGGCACTGTTCTTCCATTACACTACATGTATTTGCCAAAAGCATAGCGTCATTCATAATAACTTGCTCAACATGATCAGACATTATTAACATTTACTTATTTCTTATTATTATTAATAATTATTATAAATTTGTGAATGGCGAGTAAATCAATACAATGATTAAGGCACAAACATACCACAACTTACACAATACAGCGGTACACAAAGCCAACACCCATCCCACATCCGTTTCAATCAGTGTTGCCAGGCGATTTTGCAATAAAAATTCCCTAATTACTTCATTTTTGTTATTTTTATTCAAATTATTATTAATGTTAATTATTATAAATTTGGGAATGGCCGTCAGATAAATTAATTTGCTGCACGCAACACAATTTACACAATACTTAATTAATAAGAAATTTTTTATTTCCCTTAGATTTTTCACCAAAAATTCCCTAGACGGTTAGTGTATAATGGATTGCCAATAATTACGTCATTTTTATTATTATTATTAATGTTAATTATTATAAATTTGTGAATGGCCGTCAGATAAATTAATTTGCTGCACGCAACACAATTTACACAAATAACACAATACATACTTAATTAATAAGAAACCCAACTGCCATATATTACCTTCTTATACGTAGCATAAGGAAGTATTGTGATGACGAAAATTTTCGACCTCCAGATTTTTGCAGATGTCCACGTTTTGAAGTCCCAGGATACCAAAAAAGTGGTTTTTAAAAAATGTCTTTGTGTGTGTGTGACCACCATAACGGTCAAACCGCTGTAGATATCTATTCCAAATTTTGTATTTACGTAGGTATATAATTCCTTCTTGAGATCTGATTAGTTTTTCAGTAAATTCGGTAGACCGGAAGCAGTAGTTTACTTCAGTGAAAAAATCGAATTTTGCAAATATTTCGTCAATTACCAAGTTTAAACAAGTTTATAAAGAATTTAAATGTACTGAAAATTAAATTTGAGACAAATTGTCTAAAAAAAGTTTTTTGAAATTCCTACCGGAAATAGGTCTTTTACTCTTATCGAAAATCGGTTTTTTGCGAATATCTCGGATGTCATGCTTTCTAGGCAGGTACATTACGAGTATAAAAGTATTTAACTGATAAATTTAAATATCTTTTGTATAAAAAAAATTTCAAAATTCGGACCGGAAGTACCACTTTTACTCTTACCAAATAGCGATTTTTTGCAAATATGTCGTAAATTATGCATTCTATATATGTTTATTAAGAGTACAAAGATTTTTACAGTTGCATTTGCAATATTTTTTATATACATGAAATTTCAAAATTCGGACCGGAAGTAGCACCTTTACTCTTAGCGAGTAGCACTTTTTTTCGAATATCTTGCAAAGTATGCATTCTATAGCGATTTATTAAGAGAATGAAAGTACTTAGAATAGGATTTTGAATAATTTTTGTATAAACAAATTTTTAAAATTGTATAGTTTAAAACGCTCATACGTATAAAAAAAAGTCGTGTGGTGGCCACACCTCATTTTTACTTTCTTATACGTAGTATAAGGAAGTATTGTGATGATGAAAATGTTCGACCTCGAGATTTTTGCAGATGTCCACGTTTTGAAGTCCCCTGATACCAAAAAAGTGGTTTTTAAAAAATGTCTGTGTGTCTGTGTGTGACCACGATAGCGGTCAAACCGCTGTAGATATCAATTCCAAATTTTGTATTTACGTGTATAATCTCCCTCTTGAGATCTGATTAGTTTTTCAGTAAAATCGGTAGACCGGAAGTAGCAGTTTACTTCAGCGATAAAATCGAATTTTGACAATATTTCGTCAACTACTAAGTTTAAACAAATTTATAAAGAATTCATATATACTTAAAATTGAAATTGAAAATAATTTTATTTAAAAAGTTTTTCGAAATTCCTACCGGAAGTAGGTCTTTTACTCTTGTCGGAAATCAGTTTTTTGCGAATATTTCGCAAGTCATGCTTTTTAGACAAGTACATTACGGGTATAAAAGTATTTAAAACATAATTTTCAATATCTTTTGTATAAAAGAAATTTCAAAATTCGGACCGGAAGTACCACTTTTACTCTTACCAAATAGCGATTTTTTGCAAATATGTCGTAAATTATGCATTCTATATATGTTTATTAAGAGTACAAAAATTTTTACAGTTGCATTTGCAATATTTTTTATATACATGAAATTTCAAAATTCGGACCGGAAGTAGCACCTTTACTCTTGGCGAGTAGCACTTTTTTTCGAATATCTTGCAAAGTATGCATTCTATAGCGATTTATTAAGAGAATGAAAGTACTTAGAATAGGATTTTGAATAATTTTTGTATAAACAAATTTTTAAAATTGTATAGTTTAAAACGCTCATACGTATAAAAAAAGTCTCATTTTTTTAAAAGTAAATAGTCAGTTGCAATTGGGAAAATTGTTTTTGTAGGCAATAGTACACATTTGTACGGAATGTTTAAATAGATTTATGTTATGTTATGTATGTAATAGTACACTATTTATTATGTATGTAATAATACACTAGGTTATTGTAAATAACTATATTTTTCTTAATTAACTATATTACACTTGTTGACATTGCAAGCATTGTTGTTGTATCTCAAGTATGTATTGTCTGTATATCGTATGTGCCTGTACGCAGGTTCGTTGACACGGTTGTTTGGTTGCATATATAACAACTTAGCTACAAAAAACGAAATTATTTAGATAAACCTACGTTAAACTTGGTTTGTTTGGAACGCGAGTTTGCAATATGGCCGACAATGACGACATCACTTGCGGAGTCAATTGTTGGGGATAGTACATACCCCACAAGTTATACAAACAAACTAATTCCCAACCAAGCAAAGATTTTATTAATGGTTAGTACTTCAAACCTTTTTCAGCTTGTACTGCAATATCATTGTCAATTATAAGATACAATATATAGGAAAAATGACATTTCTTCGTTACATCGTCTTGCAATATGTATTTCAGAATAACATTTAACATCCACAATCACACCATTACTTATTTCTGGCCTTTAGAAAATTACTGTCAGTAGACCTATCATACCTCTCACTTGAAAATATTTTAAGATATTTAAATCTAAAGCAAAACGCCTATAAAATTGTAACAAACACGATTAGTGTAATTGGACAATTGCGCCATTTCCTTTAAGATCCCATTGGCCTCTTTTTATTACTACAAGACTACTTTTACTAAACAAATTTAGCGGGAGAAATACATGAATGGGCACATCCTACCGGCGAATCCCTCTGGTGACTATTGTCGCGAACTAACCTTAGGTTGTATATCTAGAGTATACATAAACAAACTTTCAGTTAAAGACTGTAAGAACTGTACGCCCATTTTTACAACAGTTATTAAAAAACTAAAATTAAAATTATGGGCTAGTTAATATTTTCTTATAATGCGCTTTACTGCTTCTGCTGAAAAGGTTTTAATGACAGCCACTTAAACTCTATTCGCCTTAGTAATCAATCTGGTTACATTGATTGAAAGCTCTTGGGTGTAACATTCATGAAACGAATAAGTTACATGTAGCAAACGATTTTTCTTTCCAATCACTTGAATAAAAGCTAAATAATTAATTTTGAAATACAAAATATAGTAAATAGAAAAACTTATTTCCTGGCAAGCTCTTATAGAAAGAATTTTCATTTTGTGATTCACACGCAGAATTTATCTTTTGGTGGGAGTAGTAACAAGTTGTTAGAAAAAAATAACTGCATAATAATATAATATAATTTATTGGTCCACCAGTAGAATACAGCATAGATCACAATGTCAGTTACAATATAAAAAAATTACAACATTCAATAAAAAGAAAAAAGGGAGTACAATTAAATCAGCAAATACACTAAAAAAAAAAGAACAAATGAATAATGTCTACAGATCAAATGCTTTGCTGACTATATAATAACTAGAGTCCGGATATAAATGCCTTTTCTTTTAGATTTAAGGCCCATGAACGAGAGTCACCCTAAATACATTTTGACCAAAATAAGACATAAAAAAAAAATTTTAGGTCCTAAAACCGAAAGTGCTCTTATATGTCCCAAGACTGAGGTAGCGTCCTAATTTATCCTATTTTCAAGATTTTATCTCCAGTTCAGATCAAATATTAATATTAAAATACAAAAAGTATTTTTCAATTTCTATGTCATTTCGTCACGATCCAAGTTGTATTAGTCACCGACGATTACAAGTGGTTGCCTGCACAAAGTCGGTTTGGTTTATACCACCAGCCAATAACATTACCCCTCCTTCGCAGACGCAGAGCATAGAATTCCCAGCCGTGTATTGTGGTTTCCACACTTCCGAGTATACATACGATAAGGTTGACATAACCTAAAAAAATGCCTAAAGGAAAAAGACACTACTGAGCGATATATGGTAAATATCAAAGAGATTGGAATATACTAGAGGAAGTATCAAGCTGCAATGTTTGGCCGCAACAACTGCAGGTGGGGTGAGTGGAACTGATACATTGCCAAGCGATTATAGTCCTTTAGGAAATCCGACGGCGTGCTGTCAGTGGTCGAAATGTGCTCGTACTTGGTGTGTATGATTTCGTTAATTCTACACGAATTTGTTTTAAAAGTGTTTGTGATTTGTGTTATGTAATAACGCGAATTAAGCACTTTTAATGCGAAATACATAGTAAAAATGGTGCGATTTATGTAAACGTCGATACGAAAAGGCATCCACTCTATCATATCATAGGTAAGTTGGTCAAGAATTCAACTTTACGTGTTTTAAATATACAGCGCTGAGTGGATGCCTTTTCGTATCGACGTTTAGACAAATAACACAATCGCACCATTTTTACTACATATACCGTGTGTTTCATCCAAACCGCACGAAACTCTAGCGCCAAAATTATGAATCTGACGAAAAAATTTATAGGAACAAACATTTATGATCGAGAATTTACCATGCTACAGTGAACTTGAAAATTTTTTAGAGTTGCCGGTTTAGCCGGAAATTACATCAACTTTTGTTTTTCAAATGGGAAGGGCCATTTTTTTTACACAGTCTTGAAGGAAAAAAAAACGAAATAAGCCCATGTATAGCAACTAATACTTTAATCAGTAAGTTGTTTGCAATGGAGGCCATCAAATTGTTGATATAATTACAGCAAGCTGCACGCGGCTCAACTCGTCCGCCAGGGATGTCCAATGTCCATTGACCACAACAAATGCGATCCCAGTGTTGCTCCAATGTTCATGCAAAATTAATTACAGTGATAACAGGTCTAATACATCAAGTACCCGGATCCTTATTATGTTGACTGCTCTTTCCTGTCGCGTTTAAAGAAAAAAATTAGCTCTACCGGTCTGACCGGAAGTAGTACTAACTTCCGTTTTTTAAATGGCAACATGCTATTCTTTTCATCCCATTCGATGCAGAAAATAATTAGCTTTCCGAAAATGCAAGTAGATGATACCTTTAATTAAGAAATTTACTTAGAAAAACGCGATTTTTTCAAGAATGATCCAAATTTCACCGAAATGCCACGGCGCAGATATGGCTTATCTGGAAGACTAAAAAAATATGTTTTTAGCTGGGTCCTCGTGATTTTGACTGCTCTTTCCTGCCACGATTAAAGAAAAAAAGTAGCTCTTCCGGTCTGACCGGAAGTAGTACTAACTTCCGTTTTTTAAATGGCAACATGCTATTCTTTTCATCCCATTCGATGCAGAAAAGAATTAGCTTTCCGAAAATGCAAGTAGATGATACCTTTAATTAAGAAATTTACTTAGAAAAACGCGATTTTTTCAAGAATGATCCAAATTTCACCGAAATGCCACGGCGCAGATATGGCTTATCTGGAAGACTAAAAAAATATGTTTTTAGCTGGGTCCTCGTGATTTTGACTGCTCTTTCCTGCCACGATTAAAGAAAAAAAGTAGCTCTTCCGGTCTGACCGGAAGTAGTACTAACTTCCGTTTTTTAAATGGCAACATGCTATTCTTTTCATCCCATTCGATGCAGAAAAGAATTAGCTTTCCGAAAATGCAAGTAGATGATACCTTTAATTAAGAAATTTACTTAGAAAAACGCGATTTTTTCAAGAATGATCCAAATTTCACCGAAATGCCACGGCGCAGATATGGCTTATCTGGAAGACTAAAAAAATATGTTTTTAGCTGGGTCCTCGTTATTTTGACTGCTCTTTCCTGCCACGATTAAAGAAAAAAAGTAGCTCTTCCGGTCTGACCGGAAGTAGTACTAACTTCCGTTTTTTAAATGGCAACATGCTATTCTTTTCATCCCATTCGATGCAGAAAAGAATTAGCTTTCCGAAAATGCAAGTAGATGATACCTTTAATTAAGAAATTTACTTAGAAAAACGCGATTTTTTCAAGAATGATCCAAATTTCACCGAAATGCCACGGCGCAGATATGGCTTATCTGGAAGACTAAAAAAATATGTTTTTAGCTGGGTCCTCGTGATTTTGACTGCTCTTTCCTGCCACGATTAAAGAAAAAAAGTAGCTCTTCCGGTCTGACCGGAAGTAGTACTAACTTCCGTTTTTTAAATGGCAACATGCTATTCTTTTCATCCCATTCGATGCAGAAAATAATTAGCTTTCCGAAAATGCAAGTAGATGATACCTTTAATTAAGAAATTTACTTAGAAAAACGCGATTTTTTCAAGAATGATCCAAATTTCACCGAAATGCCACGGCGCAGATATGGCTTATCTGGAAGACTAAAAAAATATGTTTTTAGCTGGGTCCTCGTGATTTTGACTGCTCTTTCCTGCCACGATTAAAGAAAAAAAGTAGCTCTTCCGGTCTGACCGGAAGTAGTACTAACTTCCGTTTTTTAAATGGCAACATGCTATTCTTTTCATCCCATTCGATGCAGAAAATAATTAGCTTTCCGAAAATGCAAGTAGATGATACCTTTAATTAAGAAATTTACTTAGAAAAACGCGATTTTTTCAAGAATGATCCAAATTTCACCGAAATGCCACGGCGCAGATATGGCTTATCTGGAAGACTAAAAAAATATGTTTTTAGCTGGGTCCTCGTGATTTTGACTGCTCTTTCCTGCCACGATTAAAGAAAAAAAGTAGCTCTTCCGGTCTGACCGGAAGTAGTACTAACTTCCGTTTTTTAAATGGCAACATGCTATTCTTTTCATCCCATTCGATGCAGAAAAGAATTAGCTTTCCGAAAATGCAAGTAGATGATACCTTTAATTAAGAAATTTACTTAGAAAAACGCGATTTTTTCAAGAATGATCCAAATTTCACCGAAATGCCACGGCGCAGATATGGCTTATCTGGAAGACTAAAAAAATATGTTTTTAGCTGGGTCCTCGTGATTTTGACTGCTCTTTCCTGCCACGATTAAAGAAAAAAAGTAGCTCTTCCGGTCTGACCGGAAGTAGTACTAACTTCCGTTTTTTAAATGGCAACATGCTATTCTTTTCATCCCATTCGATGCAGAAAAGAATTAGCTTTCCGAAAATGCAAGTAGATGATACCTTTAATTAAGAAATTTACTTAGAAAAACGCGATTTTTTCAAGAATGATCCAAATTTCACCGAAATGCCACGGCGCAGATATGGCTTATCTGGAAGACTAAAAAAATATGTTTTTAGCTGAGTCCTCGTGATTTTGACTGCTCTTTCCTGCCACGATTAAAGAAAAAAAGTAGCTCTTCCGGTCTGACCGGAAGTAGTACTAACTTCCGTTTTTTAAATGGCAACATGCTATTCTTTTCATCCCATTCGATGCAGAAAATAATTAGCTTTCCGAAAATGTAATTTAATTCCTAACAAGTGTGAGTAGAGTGATGTCTTTTTCTGTTCGTTCATTGGTCATCTGAAGTTGTTTTTTTCCACTTTTCATAGTCGTAGTAGGCATATTCAAATTTTTGCAACTGTAACGGTATATCGTTTATGTTACTCTGTTTTTTTATACTATAATACTGCAGTAGTTTACCAAAAGCTTTGTAATATTTAAGGGCACTACGTTTATACCTAGTTTTACCATGACAGTTATGAGTTGTTATGGTAAGCGCTGCCTGAAGATTAAAGTATTCAGGAGCTTGAAGATTGACTATTAGGTACTTTCGGTTTTTAAATGCTTTTGTATTTGTCGGGAGGTACATTTCTAACACTGTAAACAGTAGTAAACGGAAAAAGGCAGTAAGACACATAAAAATATGTAAATTAATTTTTATTCAAAAAGAAATAATTAATATTACAGCTCAAAAAAGATATTCAGTAAAAAGTAAAGATAAGCTAAGGAAAATAATTAACTCTTCACAACCACCAGAAATCTCCCAGTGATACTAAAAAGGGCAAGCTCTCAAAAAAAAATTAATCATCAGGTAGGAAAAGAGCTCGCCAGAAAAAAACCTCCTGTGCCGGTTTTGTTATCCTTCATCAAAAACGCAAAAGATTTCGTATTAAAGTCGAAGGGCTTCTTCCTCTTCTTTCCTTGTTTATGGAAATCGATGATAGAGCAGCTATTAGAGGTTGTCTTTTTGCACGTAAGGAATCTCAAACAAAAAGAAAACAACGGCAGGATCCACAGTACTAAAAAATTTTACATGAATTGTTCGAATTGGAACCCATTTTGTTGCACGCACATGTTACATCGTTGAATAACGTTGTAACACGATCGTCTCAAAAATTCTACATCAATTTGTTGACAAGCAACCCTAATCCTTCTTTTCAACTCTTCGATATTGTGTGGGGCATTGTCAGAATACACTTTATCCTTGAAATATCCCCACAAGAAGAAATCCAAAGGACTCAGATCAGGTGATCTTGCTGGCCATTTGGTAGGTCCGCGGGTTCCAATCCACTTCCTTCTAAAGAGATTATTTAAAACTGCCCTATTTATGTTCGCATTATGAGGAGGAGCTCCATCTTGCTGAAAGTATAGGTCTCTCCTAATCTCTATGGGAAGTTCCTCTAAATAATCAAGGAGACGTACATTCAAAAAATCAAAATACACGTACTGCGTCATCGTGTTATCAAAAAAGACTGGACCAATCAATATATTTCCTAAAATACCACACCAAACATTTACCTTGAATCGCACTTGAATAACGCCTTCCCTGATTATGCGTGGATTTTCAGGAGCCCAATGGTAGTGTAAATTTCTATTAAACATACCATTATTTGTGAAGGTGGATTCATCTGTCCACAAGACGCTTGAGTAAAAGAGAGGATTGGCTCTTTGCTGATTAAGGAACCAGTAGCAAAACTCCAATCTCCTGGGAGCATCCGCCTCACGTAGATGTTGCACTCGCTTCACCTGTAATAATTCAGTGTTTGTTGTTTTTACTGTCTTACAGTTATAGTAGCATATCAAGCTTATCAATACCAAACTTCATATTTACGAATATAATGTCCTTCTTGAGAACTGATTAGATTTTCAGCGAAATCGGTAGACCGGAAGTAGTAGTTAACTTAAGTGAAAAATTCGAATTTTAGCAATATTACGTCAACTATTAAGTTTAAGCAAATTTATAAAGAATTCAAATGTACTTAAAAATCAATTTAAGAAAAATATTATAAAAAAAGTTTTTCGAAAATTCCTACCGGAAGTAGGTCTTTTTTTCTTATCGAGAAACGGTTTTTTGCAAATATTTCGCAAATTATGCATTCTATGCAGATTTATGCAGAATACAAAAGTATTTAGAACTCTAGTTAGAACAATTTTTGTTCATAAAAAATTTCAAAATTCGGACCGGAAGTAACACTTTTACTCATAGGTTTATTTTATTAAGAAAATACAGAATTCAAAACTTAAGTTTTGTTATACACATTTATGAACGCACATACGTATAAGAAAGTCGTGTGGTGGCCACACCTCATTTTTTAAAATCAAAATCAAAATCTTTGTAATAAAATATGAAAAATAGGTATGTAAGCGTACCTTGTAAGGCTTGTAATGGTGCCTTTTTAATACAGTAGACGCTCGCTTATGTGAATACCAGGTAATGGAAACATCGCGGTCATGTGAACAGAAAATTCTTACTATAGGATGAAATGGAACACCCGGTAATGTGAAAAGCATGTACAACGTACAATTCGATAATGTAAACAGTTTAGGGTATCGGTTATTTCCCAATTTATCTGCGCGTTTGAATCGGTCGAAAGAACGTTTACGTAAACGTTTTTGCCGCTGGCACCGGTTGTTCTCCAGTAGGTAGGGGATTCCCGTAAACACTAGTTCTCTTATCTCTTGTAAAATAAGGTACAGTGCAGTTAGAATCACGCCACGATTGACATGGCATCCACGTCCAATAAAAGAACATTTTTAAAATTAAGTGACAAAGTGAAAATCATCGACGAAATTAAAAAAGGTACGGGAGGAACACAATTGGCGAAAAAATATGGAGTATCTAAAGCCACAATCTGTAAAATTAAGAAACTCAAGTCACAAATTTTACAACGTGTGTCTGATACAGGCCCGGGAAATAGAAAAACTTAAAAAATGCTCAAGCACCTAGAATGGAAAATCATCTGTATAAATGGTTTTTAAAACAAAGGGATAACCATGTTCCAATTAGCGGTGAATTAATTAAAGAGAGGGCTAAATTATTAAATGAAAAACTAAAAGAGACCGAAAATTTTGTAGCTAGTGATGGCTGGCTAACAAGATTTAAAAGGAGGTATGGAATTCGACTGCTGTCGATATCCGGTGAAAAATTATCGGCACCATCACAACTAGTGCAACCGTTTAAGGAAAAGTTAATGAACAAAATCAAAGAGCTACATTTAAATCAGGAGCAAATATACAAGGCCGACGAGACGAGCCTTTATTGGAAATTATTACCTGCAAAAACTTATGTTGCATCACATGAAAAATCTGCTCCGGGTAGGAAGCCGGAAAAACAACGCATAACTTTTCTAGCATGCACTAATGCTAGTGGTACGCACAAAATAAGGCCACTAGTAATAGGGAAAGCAAAAAATCCACGTTCATTTAAAAATTTTCAGAACCCCGTTGATTATAATTGTTCAAAATCCGCTTGGATGATCCAAGGCATATTTCTGGAATGGTTCCATAAGCACTTTGTCCCTCAGGTATGGCAATAAAACTGTAATAAGTAATAACTAATGTAATTTAATGATACATATCCAATTTGTAGGTGAAAGATTTCTTGAAAAAGCAAAATCTTCCAATAAAGGCGGTGTTAATCTTGGATAACGCACCAAGTCATCCTCCAGAGGAACAATTAAGAAGCAATGAAGGTTCAATTTTTGTTATGTTCATGCCGCCCAACGTAACTCCACTGATCCAACCGATGGATCAAAATGTAATAAAAATTACTAAACTGTATTATCGAAAATTTCTACTGTCGTCTGTGTTATCAAAAAATCCTAAAGACATTTCTGAATCCTTAAAGCAAGTAACTTTACGTGAAGCGATTTTAAATTTACATATGGCGTGGGATGCTCTTAACCAGCAAACAATCAAAAATTGTTGGAAAAATGTGTTCTCCTCTAGAGACGACTCTGACGATGAAGACAATGTACCGCTAAGTATCATTAGGGAACAGTTACTATCTGATACTGAAGTTATTAACGGTGCATCATCGGACGTTGTCAATTTATTAAAAGTAATTAATCCCGATATTGTTTGTACCATAACCGATGTTAATTTATGGAATGACGATAAAGAGATGGATGAGATACATGAAGAGGAAGATAGGGTGAGTGATGATGACCCTCCGATTGAAGTAAAAAATACAGTGAGCGACGCGCAAGCTGTAGGAATTTGTAATCAAGCGTTGGATTGGGCTGAAGATAAAGACATATTATATTCCGATATTTTAGTACTCCGTAAACTACGGGCAAAGGCATTAGAAAATGCTGCCAAGCGTAAATTTACTCAAACCAAAATAGGACATTATTTCTCATAATAATGTAAAATGTACTTTTTATTTCATATTATGTATTGTGTTATTTTT
This sequence comes from Amphimallon solstitiale, assembly GCA_963170755.1. Taxonomy (NCBI): domain Eukaryota; kingdom Metazoa; phylum Arthropoda; class Insecta; order Coleoptera; family Scarabaeidae; genus Amphimallon; species Amphimallon solstitiale. The sequence continues at coordinate 33,236,063 of OY720685.1, read as the reverse complement.
ATTATTTATCTTTTAATAAACATACATATGCATATACCGATAGGTCCAGCTCGGAACGGGCCATAGTCAGCAATGAGTGGCAACACCGAAACCCCCACCGAAACCCCTCTACCCGCAGCAGCAGCACATTGCAGTTAAGAATTTAGTAAGACTTAAACCGCGCAAGGATATAGTCGTTTGCATATTCGTTCTGTATACGTAATTTGCCCATTTGTTTCAGACATAATAAGGTCCAATTTATTATTATTATTGTATTCTTAGCTGCTACGGAAAAGTAATTTTAAGTAATAAAAAAACAATAACGTTTTCTAAAAGATAAAAGTAAAAAAATCAATAATTCTACAAAATAAATTCAAATTTTAAGAATGTCACTCAAAATAGGAGCACGCGGAGTGGTATCGTACACACGTTGCCACATAGCACGTTCCATACGTATATTGTTGCCTATGTATGGCCCGTCGCGGGCTGGACCTATCGGTACATTGCAATTTCTTTATAAATAAATCAAGTTCGCTAATGTAAACTTTCAATTATGTGAACTGGTGCTTGGCTGATATCGTTCACATGAGCGAGCGTCTACTGTATGCGAAAAACCGTTGTCGGTGATGTGTTCTGGTTTCCAGCAATTTCCCGGACACTTTGAACGGGATTCTCTTGAACCGATAAAAGAACATTCAGTTCAAGTTCATCCCTTCCAGGCGGCACCACAAGATTCTTCGTCTTTAGCACAGACCCAGTGCTCCTCATCCTTGCCTCCAGCCGAAAAAACCTTTTTCGGTCAGGCACTTCTCGATCTGGGAAACGGTGATGATAAAGCTGCACAGCTTGTACACTATTTCTGTGGCACTCAAAAAAAACTTGAATCATATCAACAAAAAAGTTGACTTGATTGTTCATTTTGTATTCAGAAGTTTAAGAACAAGAAAGAAACGCAAAATGAATGAATGTGTAGTTTTCGAATGTCTTTTATAATAATCACTTGAGACACACCCCCATTCAAAATTCGCAGAATTATTATTTCTTGCTTGTTTACTTTTTTTCTTGCTTGTTTACTTTTTCCCCTTAATGCTTCTATGTGCGGTGTCTGTGTGTATTTTAAAAATACCTTAGGTAAATTTATAAATGTGAAAAAAGCATCTATTATTTGACGTATACTTTATGCGGTGAACTTTTTTTGTGGTTGAAGTAGGATAAGATCTAAACCAAAAGCATGTTTATTATACAATAAATAACAATATCAAAGGTTTAGTACAGTTGTTTATTGTGGTCTTTGTGTAGATACAGACAGGAAGGCAAAAAAAGCATATTCAGTATTTCTGGAATCTTTATTTATGCGAATATAACACAGGCCCATTGATAAGTATTGATAGACGTGCAATCCAGATAAATGTGGAAAATATTCTTTCTCGAATGATGAGTCATATTAGACACTGACGTATACCTATAAAAACAAGCAGATACCGACACCATTCAGTTCTTTATACCGCATTAGGAACAGTTAAATACGTGCCGCCCAATATGATGTCAACAGAAGACAGGGTGCGCGCAATAACAATGTTAGAAAACGGATGGAGTCTACGTGTTGTAGCGCCTCAATTTGGTGTTAATCCCAATACAATTTTTTGCTTAAAAAGAAAATTGCAAATATCACATTCAGTTGCAAACCAACCAATTACTTCAAAACAAAGAATATCCGCTGCTAATCAAGATACCATGTTAAGGCAATTTTATGCAGAGCATCCATTCACAAGTTGCAAGGCAGCCATTGCCGCTACCGCCTTTCCCGGTTCAGTAACGACGGCAAGAAAAAGGTTGAGGGCTAGTGGCCTCAAAAGCTATTGTGCTGCTATTAAAACGGAACTTTCCGAGCGTAATCGTCAAGACAGAATAAATTTCGCACTACACTATCAAAATATGCCCATAGATTTTTGGAAAACGGTAATCTTCAGCGACGAGTCGACGCACAGTGGTTCAGGATAGGAAAAAAGTCGATTTTGAGAAACAGTGAATTTTAGCATGTTTTTTCAGTAAATATAAAATTAAATAATGGAACTTTATAATAAGATAGTATTTTATATGAAAAGAATTATAATATGGTTAGGAGAATGCTTCATTTTCTTACTATTTTTTGATTACTGTAGTAAAACGCATATAAAACTCACAAAGGCTTTTAGTATCCATCAGCAAGTAGCTATAAGTTGATATTTTGCACACAGGATCCGTATGATATCTATTATTAATCTTAAAAATTTGGTTGTGAAGAGTTAATTATTTTCCTTAGCTTATCTTTACTTTTTACTGAATATCTTTTTTGAGCTGTAATATTAATTATTTCTTTTTGAATAAAAATTAATTTACATATTTTTATGTGTCTTACTGCCTTTTTCCGTTTACTACTGTTTACAGTGTTAGAAATGTACCTCCCGACAAATACAAAAGCATTTAAAAACCGAAAGTACCTAATAGTCAATCTTCAAGCTCCTGAATACTTTAATCTTCAGGCAGCGCTTACCATAACAACTCATAACTGTCATGGTAAAACTAGGTATAACCGTAGCGCCCTTAAATATTACAAAGCTTTTGGTAAGCTACTGCAGTATTATAGTATAAAAAAACAGAGTAACATAAACGATATACCGTTACAGTTGCAGAAATTTGAATATGCCTACTACGACTATGAAAAGTGGAAAAAAAACAACTTCAGATGACCAATGAACGAACAGAAAAGACATCAATCTACTCACACTTGTTAGGAATTAAATTACATTTTCGGAAAGCTAATTATTTTCTGCATCGAATGGGATGAAAAGAATAGCATGTTGCCATTTAAAAAAACGGAAGTTAGTACTACTTCCGGTCAGACCGGTAGAGCTAATTTTTTTCTTTAAACGCGACAGGAAAGAGCAGTCAACATAATAAGGATCCGGGTACTTGATGTATTAGAACTGTTATCACTGTAATTAATTTTGCATGAACATTGGAGCAACACTGGGATCGCATTTGTTGTGGTCAATGGACATTGGACATCCCTGGCGGACGAGTTGAGCCGCGCGCAGCTTGCTGTAATTATATCAACAATTTGATGGCCTCTATTGCAAACAACTTACTGATTAAAGTATTAGTTGCTATACATGGGCTTATTTCGTTTTTTTTTCCTTCAAGACTGTGTAAAAAAAATGGCCCTTCCCATTTGAAAAACAAAGTTGATGTAATTTCCGGCTAAACCGGCAACTCTAAAAAATTTTCAAGTTCACTGTAGCATGGTAAATTCTCGATCATAAATGTTTGTTCCTATAAATTTTTTCGTCAGATTCATAATTTTGGCGCTAGAGTTTCGTGCGGTTTGGATGAAACACACGGTATATTTCGCATTAAAAATGCTTAATTCGCGTTATTACATATCACAAAGTACAAACGAACCAAGTACGAGCACGACATTTCGTCCAATGACAACACGCCGTCGGATTTCCTCAAGAACTATAATCGCTTAGCAATGTATCAATTCCCCTTACCCTACCAGCAGTTGTTGCGACCACTTACCTCGCCTACAAACTGCAGTCAAGCTTCCTCTAGTATATTCCAATCTCTTTGGCAAATATTATGGTCAGCAAATTAACATGTCATGAAACAGGTACTCCATCTTTGTTAGCTCAAAATCATTGGTAAAAACAAATCATTTAACTGTTACCCGTTACACAAATGAATCACTGGGCAACATTGTCTCAACAGCTTTTCTATTTTTCGATGTATTTTATGTTAATATAATTACTATAGGGTTTTGTGTGGCCTCATGGCATTTAGTACAGTAAAGTAAAATTACTTTTAAATGACGGTGCGGCATATATGTTGAAAACTGGGCCGAATCTAAAAATATTACGATGAATTAATTCATCTAACATGTATGGCACATGCATTGAACTTGGTATGTGAGACTTTTAGACTTAAATACAAAAATGTCAACAGTCTGATATCTAGTGTGAAAAAAATATTTCTGAAAACCCCGAAGTATATAAAGATCGATTGCCATATCCCCCCCCCCCCGGAATCCATTTTAACTTGATGGGACACTTGGATCGATGCTGCGATTTCTTACGCCGATAACTTTGCAAACACAAAAATGTAAGTTCTTACAATATCAAAAAGCACATTCTGCAATATTACCTTCAAGCATATAGAAATCAGACACAGTAGGATTACCACTCACAGAATCCTTAAAGATATTGGAAAACGTAAAGCGATCATTAAACACCGCCCCAGGAGAAGAAGCAAAAGCTTCTTATGAAAAAGTACAGGCTACTATTTTAAAAAACCCACCCTGGATATGAAAAACTTTCAGAAATACATGATGTGCTAAACGGAGATGTTGTAGATACTGATGTAAATGTATCTGTTTTTAAATATGCTTAAACTACATCAAGCAAATAGCCAATGGTTATAACTAGAGACTGGATTTTATGCAAAATGCATATTTGTTTTTTGATATATCCCTTCTATACTGTGTACTTATCCATTTTCCACCCTCAGAATACGTTTCTTACCATCTTTTTAGTGCACATAATACATATTTGGACACTTTACCATAACTGCATATGCACGTACATATTTCATAATTATTTTGCATATTTATGCATATATTCGCCATTTTCATAAGAACCATAATAAAATCTGATATTTAAAGATATTTAATTTGTTTGTGTAAACGTGAAGGGATTGCATTCCTTCAACTTTGCATTAATGACTCATTCATTAAAAGTCCATCTCATTAATAATGAGATGGACTTTCCCAAAAATAGGATTTAACTCTACTGATAATCGGTTTACAGGGCAATTAGAACTTAAGTAAGAAATCCTTTTCAGAAATGTAGGTATTAATGCAGGTATATTATACTGTACGACTAATATCAACATAAGAAAAAGAAATAATTTCCTTCATAGTTTGTTCATTCGTAAACGTGTTAAGGTCTGTGCTATTTGGTGAAACAAAAGTGAATTAAAAAGTTTTGAAACTGCCGAAGATAGCTAAAGCGAAGTCATCTCTAATAAAAAATTGGATAAGTGATTGCAGTGCACTAAAAATTATTGATGAAGAAAATGTTTTGTGCACTCTGCGACAAAAGGGTAAGTTGAATTTTGAAATATTTTGTCAATAAAAGTTCTTCAATTATAAGAATTTTTTTTTGTGTTCATAAATATAATGAAACAATTTCATAATAAATTATTATTAGATATGTTTAATTTTATGTTCTTTAAAGCTGATATATCTTTGTAATATTTCTTTGTCATAAACACCAAAATAACCAAAATCAATCATATTTAAACAACTGGAGAACTTTACAAAACCAGACAATTTATTTTTCTAGTTTTTGTAGTAATATAGTAATTAATAATAATTATTATAACTGAATGTTAAAAATATATATTTGTTTCACAGATTACCTGCCAGAAGAAATTTCAAGTAGTGCAACATTTGAACACAACATTTCATCAGAACAGGGTTCCTGAAAATTTGAATAAACCGCGGCAGCAATTTTGGAGGAAGGTTTTCTCAATAATTCGAAGAATCCACAAGAAGCATTTTCCAAAGATTTGTGTAATCTTTTTGTGGGTTGTAATATTCCTTAACATAAATTGGACAATCCGATATTTCAAGAATTCCTGAAAACTTATTGCAAAGTCGATGATAAACCCATTTATGTACCCAGTTCCTCAGCTCTACGCAAGAAATACATCAACGAAATTTATGAAGATGTTAAGAAAAATTAGCCGCAATTCTAAGCAAAAATGGAGGTTTTGTTACATTAAAATCTATAAATAATGTAATTAAAGGCAATTTTAATGAAGACATTAATATAAGCCCCTCATTAATACCTAGTTTTAAGAATGCGCCGATCACATCTTGCGATGTTGAAAGAACATTTTCCCAATATAAACATATACTTACAGATCGTAGACATAATTTAACTAGGGAAAATTTAAAGAAATATATGGTTATTTATTGTAATAAATAAATATATAATTTGTAAATACGACAATTTATTGTAATAAATAAATATACAATTTGTAAATACGACAAATGAGTTATATATATATATATATATAATAAATGCACATCATAAGTGCATATTGTATATTGTAAGTGCATATTTAGGGATTTTTTAAGTGCATATTTGGCAAACTTTTTAGTGCATATTTTCCAGTCTCTAGTTATAACCCAGACGTTATTCACAATACCTTCAACAAACATTGTTACAAGAAAGCTATTAATTTAGTATATCCTACAGAGAAAGTTGATACAAAGAAGAAATACAGCACACTAACTTATACGAGGAATTTTACAAACAAAATTCCAAAAATCCTGTCTTAGAATAACTATAACGTAGACTTCACAACTAACAATTCTCTAAGTTCAATTATTAAAAGCAATAAACAAAAAACAGATAAAAATAACAAGTCAGGAGTTTACAAATTAGCTTGCAGTTCTTGCCCTAAATTTTACATAGGCCAGACAGGTAGATCTTGTTCTAAAAGAATTAAGGAACACGAACGAAGATATATTAATAATAAAGATGATTCACATTATGCTATCCATTTTAGAGAGGAAACTCATAGCTTTAACCATAATTTTGAAATTTTACACACAGTCAATAAATATCAGAAATTAAATTTGTTAGAAACGATGGAAATTTTGAAACATAAAAATACTCAACTTTTACTTAATAATCAAATAAAACTTGGCAGTTCTCCACTATGAAATTTATTCCACAACTAAACCTTTACTGGTTTTTCCGTACTGACGTCGTATTACCAGGTATATGTAAATACTGAGGGGGGGGGGGGGCAGGTCATAAATTACCCATTATTAAATTATTTTCTAAATATTTCGTAATGACTGTATTTCATTTACATTTTACATATTGTAAAACAATTTAGTTTAGTTTGTAACACAACCTCATCTGAAGAAGACACTGCGTGTCGAAACGATCGTAATGATATGTTATCAATAAAGGGCGAATTTAAGTGATTCTTACTGTCAGTTTTATCTAGTTTCAAAGTTATTTCATGCTTACCATGTGAGTGTGTATTTTTAAGTTGGTCGATAATATGTTTTGCATCTTGTTCATAAACAGGCTCAAAGAAGAAAGAATTCATAGAAACCGTTCAACTCGGCAATTTGCGGTGAACAAACAACGCCACAGTAGTTAATAAAAAGTTGAGCAACTACTTTCAGGTCCGTAACAGTTTCTTCGCAGAACAAATGAATAAAGTCGTTTCCAAGTTGCCGATTAACGAACATAAAAACTTCTAAACTGCAATGCGTAAATAACAACACATAACGGTTATTTAACAAGACAAACCATTGGGAAAAATATATTAGAAATGCACATCCCCTACTCTTACAAATGGTTTCGTTTTACATGTTTTGTTGGTTCCAAATTCACCAGAATCGCATTTAAAATCAAATTCCTATAAATGAATAGTCTCAGTGTCTTTTTAAATTATATTTTCTAATCGAATTCCTTCAAATGTTTAGCTTTTATATGTTCTTTTAAATTAATTTTATTGTTTGTTCCATATTCACAAGAATCGCACTTATAATCGAATTCCTTCAAATGTTTACTTTTTATATGTACTTCTAAATTACATTTCTGGCTTGTTACATATTCACAACAGTCACACCTAAAATCGAATTTTTTCGAATGATTAGTCCTCTCATGTCTATTTAATGCACTTTTGTAGTTTGTTCTATATTCACAAGAGTCACACTTATAATCGAATTCATTCAAATGTTTAGTTTTTATATGTTTTTCTAATTCACTTTTTCTGTTTGTTTCATTTTCACAGGAGTCACACTTATAATCGAATTCTTTCAGATGTACAGCTTTTATATGCACTTCTAAATTGCTTTTGAAGTTTGTTCCATATTCACAAGAGTCACATTTATAATCGATTTCTTTCATATGCTTAGTTTTTATATGTGTTTTTAATGTACTTCTGTGGTTTGTTCCATATTCACAAAAGTCACACTTATAATCGAATATCTTTAAATGTTTAGTCTTTACATGTCTTTTTAAATCAGTTTTGATGTTTGTTCCATATTTACAAGAGACACATTTAAAATCAAATTTCTCCATATGTTTAGCTTTTATATGTCTTCTTAAACCTTGTTTTTCTTTTGCTCGAAACACACACAGCGAACACTTAAATATTTTCTTTTGATTTTGCGAGCTGGATTGTTCTACTTCTATATGTGTATTCCTATAATAAGTAGTAGAGTGCTCTTGATCGTTATTTCCTTCAACATAAGCGTGCGTATTTTCCACATGGAGCCTGAGGATTTCTTTTGTTTTGAAAAGTCTGTTACAAATCCCACATTTAAATAACTTTACATCGTAATGTTGTTTCGTGTGCTTCTTAAGCTCCGCTTGGTACTTTGTCCTGTACATGCGCTGTTCACACTTATAAGTTTGTCGGAGGCACCTTTTGCGTCCATTCAATGCTGTTGTCGTTTCCTTGGCAGGTGGTGCCGGTAGAATGCTCTTTCTGAAAATAGATAAATTTTGTTAATCTCATAGTAGTCATCAACTTAACGAACAAGTTAATTTGACCACCAAATGGCTGATGCGTTTTAATTGGATAAATAAAGTTTTCACCAGAAGTAAGGGTTCCCGCTAATACTATTTATTCTCAGCAATCTCTTTGATCCAATATTTTAACTATGCAAAAATACATACAATTCTAATAATCGATGAAATAAGAAACTAATTAGAATTACCCAATTTGGAACAGCTACTAACATAGACTGAACCGCCACAAATTTAGATACTATAGGCGCTTTCCAGTTAGGATCAGAATAAGTACAGAGTTACCTAAATCCCAACTTCTACTACCCCCGCCTGTTCCTTTTGTCAGGGTCATTCTGATCTTGTTGGCGCCAGTGTTACTTACCCCCGTCCCCTCAAGGACCAGCTTTAAAATTGGTTCAGAACAACCCACGCATGCTCCGTTGTATTTATAACATGTGATCAAATGTAATTTGGATATTGTTTGTTTTGTAGTGCATTCACGCCATAACCTTTTGTTGTAAACAAGCTGAAAATGTCTAATTCCAAAAGTATTAGCGATTCATACTGCAAATTGATAACGATTACTAACGGTAACTCTCAAGAATATTATCTTAGAGACCCAAAATCTGGATTGTTAACTTCAGTGCAAATAAAAAAAGGTATAAAGTATCGAGACTATGAAGTGCTTTTTAATTAATAAGTGATATTTTTGCTGTTATGTAGGTATAATAAATGGAGAGGAGCGCGACCAAAATAGTAGAAATGCGTCCATGGACATTGAAAATTCTTCAGAGTGTTTTACGAAGGATCTTGAAACTGAAAATCTTCAAGTACAATCTAAGAAAGGTAAATAACCTATAGGTTGGTTTTTTAATAAGAAGTCTGATAACTTTTGTTGTTCTATAGGTGTAATAAATGCAGAAACGGCTCAAGATAGTGATGAATGTGAAGAGATTGGAGAGCAACCAAGGCCACTATCACATAGTGGAAATAAACACGAGTGGCAATATATAGAAGTGAAAAACTTTATTGCGAGCTATCAGCAGCATAAAGATGAATTCACCCACCCCAAGAAAAGAAAATATGGATGGGAAAATATATGCAATGATCTAATTAGCAATGGTTGTAATGTCACACCCATAATGTGCAAAAATAAATGGAAAAATCTGGTCCGCACATATAAAACTTGCAAAGATGCAAAGAAAAGAACAGGGAATGCACCAACTCGATTTGCATTTTATGATGATATTGATGATGTGCTAGGGGACAAACCTGCAAATAAGTGCGAGCACACTTTGGAAAGTAATATATATAATGATGAAACACAAGCATCCACCTCCTCAACTTCATCTAATTCCATTCAACAAGAGGACATGCTACACTTGTCAGAAGAGCAAGCAATATCAAAAAAGAGAAAGTCAACTTCTGATACTGAGAAGAAACTGAGGCAACAGAGACATCAAGAAAAGATGCAGCTCACCCGAGAGAAGTTGGAGATAGAAAAAAGAAAAGTTGCGTTATTAGAATTATATTTAAAAAGTAAAAATCAATTACTGTAAATACCTGATAGGCACCATAACTTTGTAGTATTGAAGGAATACCATACAGATTTAGTTATTTTTAGGGATCGGCACTCAGGGGTACATTGGCAGAAGGTATGTTATAAATAGTTGTAATGCGAGAAGTATATCCATTTATAAGACTTAATTTCTGCAAATGTACCCCTGACCAATCCCTACTTATTATTATTACTTTATTAGAGTATCTGTTTTTTTTTGCTTTAATGAAATATACCTTTTTTATTTATTATTATATTTATTCAATAAATTATATAAAACTTTATTGAAACATTGTTCTGAAAACATATTCTCTTCTAAAATAATGTTTTCGTTTAATACATCATTATTTACTATGCAAATATTGTGAAGAACACATGCTGCCATAACGCAATATACTATTAAATTAATGGATATATTTTCTAATGCTTTTATCCTCCGAAAACGCTGCTTCAATAATCCGAAAGAATGTTCAACAATTATCCTTTGTGATGAATGTCTGTAGTTGAATACTCGATGATTGTTTGTTAAATTTCCATTATCCTTGAATGGTGGCACTAGCCAGGATCGGCTAGGATATGCTAAAACGCCTAGTAAAAAATATTCTCCAAACAAATTCTCTTCTTCTGCTTTACTGTATAATGTTGATCTTCTCAAAACTCTCGCATCGTGCAAAAAGCCAGGTTCACCCACATAAATATCAATAAAGCTTTTATTACAGTCCACTGTCCCTTGTAAAATGATATTATGTAAACCCTTCCGATTTACATATGACTCTGCGTCATTTTTGGGTCTTTTGATCAAAATATGCATACAATCAATAGCTCCTACAATACCTCTTATATTGTATTTTGTTTGGAAATGTTCGGAAATTTGTTCATATCTTTCAGCATTTGGCCATTTGATGAGATGAACTGAATGATACACCAAACCGGTCTGATATTTGTCTAAACGTCTCTCGGTTTGACAAATACCAGATAGTTAACAAAGCTGCCTTTTCCTCATTAATTTTCTCAGCTCCAAATGTATGTTTAGGAATAACTCCACTATGGCCCAAGCTAGTGATTAGAAAGTTGGCTACAACTCTTGTCACACGAAAGTGTTCTTTAAACTGGATATCACTGTACATACTGATCGTGTTTTCTACATACAATTCTATTTTTATTCTTTTAGCAGGCATTTCTTCGTCCTCGCTTTCGCTGCTGTTTTCAGATGTAGATGGTGATTCTAAGAACATTTCTTCAAAAAAAGTCTCAATTGTGGCCTCAACTGCATGTGCCATTTCTTTGCCCATCTATTGCAATCATAATTATTATTTATTAGGTATTTTATTTAAAGTATAATTAAACTTACCTATAAATCAATTATTATATATACTTCGCACATAACCTTAAAATTTATTTTGTCTCAGATGTGCCCCCACTAGGTGAACTACTACTCGACTTCTATTACTTGATTTACATGTTCCAGCGAGGGTAGTTTCATTTTGATCTCGGTCATTTTGATCTGGTTCATTTTAACCTCTAACGGGAAAGCACCTTATGTATAAGAGTACAGAACAACACGCGACAAATGGACTAACATCAAATACGATCATTTCTATTAGAAACTCATCAACAATTGAGACTTCTACCAAATAGTTTTTCAACGACAATTTGAATTTAATTGCATTTGTAATGTTTTTCGCATGCGCTGGGCTGTTAATCAAATTTATAAAACACTGAACTGTAAAACAAATGAGAGTTCTTGTGTTATGATGACACTTTCAAATAAACCCACTCTTAGCGTGTTCTACACGGGTCCAGAAACCATCCTTATTTTCTATCTACATTTTTCATCTTAATTTCGTGTTACGTTGGTCGGAATTTCATATAGCCAACCACCAGTTGATGTCATGAAACAAAAATGCAAAAGGAAAAATCCCTTACCATAAAAATTAACAAAGATATAATAAAACCTGTATAGGTATTTCGGCAACATTGACGATATTTTCGCGATTTTTAATACTAACTTTTGTGATTTGGATGATTTCTTATTTGAATTAAACTCGAAATTCACTACAATTAATTTCACAATAGAAAAGGAAAACAATGATCAACTACCATTTTTAGATGTTTTGGTTATAAAAAATAACAATAACATAGAAATAGATAAGTTCCGAAAAGAAACCAACGTCAACAAGTTTATAACAGCGGATTCAAATTAGTTTTCAGCAAGAGATGGCTTCTTTTAATTTTCTTATCTATCGGTAGTTAAGTTTTCCACTTACAAAAGATAGATATGAAAAAGAACTTAATATGTAAATGTATCTGAACTTAAATCTACTTATTAAAACAGGAATTCATTTTAGTTTATTCGAAGTTTCTTCATAATTCTAGCAGGCAGTAGCTACGAATTAGATCTGCATTCACTGGTTTCAAGATAGATTCCAGAGGGCGGATGTCTGCTTATTTATAGATTAATCAGACATCCGGCCTCTGAATTAAGAATGAATTACTTATTCGTGACTGTGGAAACATCATGGTTAACTACAGTAAAACTTGGACTAGAAACAGGACAACTGTAATCTTATTTTCTGAAATATGTTAAACTTTCAAAAAGGTAATTTATGCAATAAATTTGTTATTATTTCTATATAAATCATTTGTATATTTTATTCATTATCTCATCTATCGATGACTACATCTGAGAACAGGAGTTTTGCTGGGATAGATAACTAATTTTATAGAAAAAGAGAGAGATAATCACACAAAGATAAGAAAGATAAAAGAGAGTATTGAACCATACCTGTAGGTTGTTTAATTGGATCTATTAATATGAACATGTATGAATGTATCAGTGTGTTTTATACTTTATTTAATCTAGCAACCACAGTAATATGTTACAGATTATCTCATACACATAAACATGTTTATGCATTCTTGCATCAAAAAAAATAAATATGACAAAATACTTACTATGTATAAGAAAGTTATAAAGCAGTAAGGAAACAAGGTGAGAAAATATCATAAATAGAAAGGGACCAGCGAAAAACCAGGAGAACAGGTGAGGTATTTAAATTATTCTCAACTATTCTCGTATTTACTTCGGGATTTTATTCAAATCAATTTAAAATAGCTACCTCAATCCTTATACATGTTAACGAGCTGATAATACATTTATAATAATATAAAAAGCAATCATACTTGGCATTCCTCTCGCAGCAAAAGGACATATGATGTTCCAAATACTCCTTTAGGTCCAAGTAAATTTTGCAAAACGGGCACTGCCTGAGTTCTGGAATTGCGTGAAAAATACACTCATAAATTGCATTAATTTAGTGCTTGTAGACTGAAAATATCATAGAATATCATGGACATTAAAGAATGTAATGATTTCTAAGTAAAAAGGCTTTTAAAAATTTATGATCAACACATAACTATGAAATGAACACGATTTGTATGTCCCTAACAACTGTTACATCAAGCGGTTCTCAATTCCGAAAATTTCTCTTCTCTAATGTTCCTGTCACCCAAATTATGAACCTCTTTTAAAATATTACTGGTTACTATTATAAATGATTCGAATATGAGTATTGATCCTTGGTTAATAAAATAAAATAAATAAAAGCCTCTAAATTAAACGATTCAACTTTCAAACCATTTCTTTCATATTTAGAAAAATATATAGCCACGCCTTGGAACTTATCAAACATCGTTTGTCTACAATTTAAAATTTGATATTGTTTTTATCGGGTTCTTCGGAAAATATTCTATTTTGTTTTATAATATGCACAGTAATAACAATGAGCAACCCATAATAGCTATTGAGATATACTCTATTTTTTGCACTCTTACAGTCTTTTTTTATATTATGACATGTAAATGTGTTTGTCATTGTGTATAAAAGTCTGCTTTTACCCACAATGGCATATATATAAGAAAGACAATAACAGTCCAAGATAAAATTGTAACATCCAAGACCAAGAATGCATCTATTAATTTATGTACTTCTTCCGATTCTGCAATGACATTATCAACTCTCTATTTCATTATACTATTTTCAACATTAATAAAATAATTTAAAGATAATGGCTTTTATAATAGAAAAATCAATATGGTCAAATCCAGAAACATCAATGGTACAGTACCTTCAATTGAAAACTTTCCAGTTGTATCCACAACGCAAACAGTTTTATGTTTGGCCAAATGCGATTTCGAGCTAAATCCAAGGCAGCAAAATGTGCAGGCAAATATGTCCTTGACAATATCTTTCGAAGTGCTAACAAAGTACATTCTTGCAATCTTATTCGGGTTGTTTCCGTATTCCTCTCCTAAATACACCAATAATTCATCACCAGCTTGGATTTGACGAGTGCTTTGATAATATATTTTTTCGGACGATTGAATGACATGCAAGTTTCGGGCACAAGTATTCATGGTAGGATTAACGTACTGCATCCAATTCAAATTCTTAAATTTAGTTTTGTCCAAAACAAATTTCCCCTCTTTCATTTCCCAGGGACATTCTGTTGCGCTGAGTCCAGTGAAAGGACCAAGTTTTACACCTGCAGGAATAATCCTTACAGCATATATTCCAGTTTGTCCAAGACAATCTTGAATTTCTAAAATGTCATTTGGTAAATCTGCTCGTGCCCCATTATCTGCACTATTCAAAGCGTTCTTGTTTAAAATATGGCCTAGCATTCCACATTCGATGCAATAGCCTTCGTAATATGCTTCGCAATTTTCACAGGCTGTTGATCAAATATATACAGATTAAAAGTCATAGCATTTACTGCCATTAGATAATTTTTGAAATAAATAGAAACACAACCACAATGTAAGTTTATGACATATCTTTACGATTCACTGTGCCATGCATTTTTAATTTAGATTATTAAATTCTACATACAAACTACTGTCTGAACTGAACGTTTAGGCAATTTTCGATTGAATCAAAATATCATCAAAAGTTGATGATTCTGAAAATTCTATCAAATACTACTTAAGTTTCTGAAGAATTTTTCTAATTTAACCGATCCTGTATCTTCAATACAAAGAACAATGAAAATTATATATATACAAAGATAGAAGATGGGCATCCTGTATAGAAGCAATGAAGAATTAATTGGCGGTTGAAATAATCTAAACCTTAGTACTTTAAGATATAAAACAAGTTTGAAAATATTGCAGTTTGGTATTTATGATGGATTGAGATTCTGTTTTCCAATAAAGAGAATGAATAGTACATGCACATTAGCTTTTCTAAGTTAGGGTTGCGTATTTGATATGCATATGATTCATCACTATTGCCAAACAAGGCAATCAGAAACATCTAATGGAGTTGCTTCCATTATTAGATGTTTATAGGACATGAAACAGTAACGTCTGAAGCACCAAGACATTTCGTAGCATTCCATCAACCAATTGGTGATGTAAGATCATCAGCAATATTGCCAAAGAAACAGTAACGTCTGAAGCACCAAGACATTTCGTAACATTCCATCAACCAATTGGTGATGTAAGATCATCAGCAATATTGCCAAAGATATAAAGGGTGTAGATAAAGTCTGGAACAAAATTAATATTTCTGTTATCTTCGGTTTGATGGAAAAACCCTGAAACAGGTCGATTTTGTTTTTATCCCGTGCACTTTATAACATCGTGAATTTAATTCTGTCGTCATCTGATTGCGCGCGGGCGTGACGTCATTAGTTTTTTCAAATGGTAACCCGCCACATTTATTACCCCTTGTCGTTAGGTATTCCATTGTGCATGCAACGGTATAAAAAGTTTGGTACCTTACATAACAATTTTTGGGAGAAAAATGCTTTCGAATTTCAAAAAATTAAAATTTTATTTCTAATGAAAAACTAATCAAAAATTATTTTAAAAAATCAGATAAATTATAATCCGAGGTTTATCTTGGATTGTCGTCAAACAAGACACCAAAAAAATGTCAACGGAAGTGTTCAAATTGTCCGCCATTGGCCATTTGACACTGGCCGAGACGGACGTACACGCTTTCTACGACACGTCGTATTGTCTCTGCACCAATATTTCGCATTTCCTCGCGGATACGATGTTTCAGATCATCCAAGTTATTTGGCTTATTGGTGTACACCTTTGATTTCACATGACCCCATAGAAAAAAATCAAGTGGTGTGAGATCTGGCGAACGGGCAGGTCATTCAGTTGTTCCCCTTCGTCCGATCCATCTCCCGGGGAAAATTTCGTCGAGATAACTCCGAACACGCCAGCCAAAATGTGGAGGTGCTCCATCTTGTTGAAACCAGATTCTGGGGTGAGGCTTGTCGGGGGTGTTTTCATCCGGAAATAATTCTACCAATGTTGGCACTAGCGTAAATCTTAGGAAATGTAAGTATGTTTCAGCGTTTAAATTTCTGTCCAGAAAGAAATGCCCCACAATGCGATCTCCCACTATTCCCGCCCATACATTAACTTTTTGCCGGTGTTGGGTGTGCTCCTCTCGAACCCATCGAGGATTTTCGCCCGACCAGTACCTACAATTGTGGCGATTCACTTCACCGTTCAAGGTAAAAGTTGCTTCGTCACTAAAAACCACATTGTCGACAAATCCGGGATTCTCATCGCACCGTAGCATGATTTGTTCACAGAACTCGAGTCGGCGGTCGAAGTCATCTTCACCGATTGATTTTGTACGGATGAAGTTTTTCCTTCTTCAGCAATTTGGCTACTGTGGTAAAATCGACTGCATGATCCCTGGCAATGTTCCTTGTTGAAGTGTGGGGGTTGTCCTGAAGTTCCAAGAGAATATTGACCCTTCTATCTTCCTCAATTCTTGGTCTACCTTGACGAGCCCTGTCTTTTACACTACCACTTTCAGCAAATTTTGCGACAATTTTGCTCACCGTTGACCGCGAAATCGGTGCGCGGTTTGGATTTTCTGCATTGAAAAACTAACAGACTTCTTCATGGCTACGTATTTTATCACCACAACCAACAATAATGAGAATTTGAATCCGCTCTTTTTCGCTCAAATTCGCCATTTTCGCAATGCACGTTCAACACTACCAATGGAGCAAGTATTGTGAATGGATAAGTTCAAACACCAAGTAATGAACTGTCAATATGACGTGTCGTAGAAAGCGTGTACGTCCGTCTCGGCCAGTGTCAAATGGCCAATGGCGGACAATTTGAACACTTCCGTTGACATTTTTTTGGTGTCTTGTTTGACGACAATCCAAGATAAACCTCGGATTATAATTTATCTGATTTTTTAAAATAATTTTTGATTAGTTTTTCATTAGAAATAAAATTTTAATTTTTTGAAATTCGAAAGCATTTTTCTCCCAAAAATTGTTATGTAAGGTACCAAACTTTTTATACCGTTGCATGCACAATGGAATACCTAACGACAAGGGGTAATAAATGTGGCGGGTTACCATTTGAAAAAACTAATGACGTCACGCCCGCGCGCAATCAGATGACGACAGAATAAAATTCACGATGTTATAAAGTGCACGGGATAAAAACAAAATCGACCTGTTTTAGGGTTTTTCCATCAAACCAAAGATAACAGAAATATTAATTTTGTTCCAGACTTTATCTACACCCTGTAGTTGCAGCTATACATTTACATACATATATTAAACCAAGTTATATTAAAAAAAATAAAGATTGTAGTTATGATCATGGAAAAAACTTGTATCCGTTCTCACTGAGCAGTAAAATTTATAATGATGCTCGCCCAAATAATATTAAAATACAAGAAAAATATCAAATAATATTTATTTAGGTATGTGTAAACAGACAGCTTATGTTGTACTATCGCTAACACAAAAAACTAGGACAACTTTGTTTTGGCTGTGTAAAACCGACGCATATCAATAGCTGTCAGTTAAAACGAAATTATTTGAAGCTGTCATTGGTCGTGCCGCAAGTCAGTTTGATTGATAAGGTAAGAATAATTACTTCTAGAAAAACAACGACAGCGACAACTGTCCTATACACTCTGCACGGAATGTAACCACATGGTTCCGAGACAAGAATATTGAACTGATGCCATGGTCTGCACATAGTCCTGTTCGCAACTCCATCGAAAATGTTTGGAGTTGTATGATAAAAAATCAGAAAGAAATCGTCAGCCGGTAACCGCAGAAGAACAAATTGAGGGCACATAGAATACACAAAAACAAGACCAAAATTTAATAAGACCTTTTATATCTTCCATGCCTCTTCGTTTACAGAGTGTTACCGACAAAAACGAAGGAATGACTAATTGTTATTTTATTATTCTTTGCTTTTGTTAATTGTATTTTCTGACATTAAAAATTAAATTACATAACCTCATATTATTTTGTGTGACAGAAGTGCCAAAAGCCTGAATGACATTAGCACAATTCGCAAAATTCATGGCTATCTGGAATAATATTTGTCCTAGTTTTTTATGTTACCGATAGTACATAAACCAAAAGTGTAGGTTTAATTGTCAACATGTGAGTAGAAAATATCAAATGTCTTCTTAAAAAACATATTTCAAACTTCAAATCCATCTACTAACGGAAATTTCAAGTAAAACATGGATTTTAATTTTGAAATATGGGTTTTAAGCAAAAATTTGACAATAAAACTAACATTTTTAGATTTATTATATGGGATTATTTATTGTATGGGAGTCATTCTAAAGCATAACCTTATATGTATGTACTTACATAGTAGTCCATTATCGAATTCAATTTTAATATCATCTGCATTAAACCCTCCTCCGATATTAACATTGTCATTTTGTATTTCAGTCATATCAGTTGATGCTAGTTCTGTTTTAATATTGTCTAAACATGTGGAATCATACTGTTTTATTTTTCCAGGACAAATGACACCTTGTAATTCATAGTTGTCTGTTGTAATAGCAGTTTCAGAGATACACACTTTATCCTCTACAAAACTATCTTCTTGGCACTGTTCTTCCATTACACTAAATGCATCTGCCAAAAGCATAGCGTCATTCATAATAACTTGCTCAACATGATCATACATTATTAACATTTACTTATTTCTTATTATTATTAATGATAATTATTATAAATTTGTGAATGCCGAGTGAATCAATACAACGATTGAGGCACAAACAGACAACTTACACAACAATGATCTAATACTATTATACTACTAGATGCAGTGTACGCTATGTCTTGCTGATTAGGAAGTGACCCACACCATAGGAGAAAGAAGGAAAATATATGAGCGTCGAAAGTTTGACAAGGATGAACAAAATTGACCGTTTTATGTGGGCAAAATTCAAATATGTTTCTATAGCTTGTAATGGCTTATAATGTTTAAAAGTATTATTTTGTTAAAAATATGCTATATTAAGAGGAAAGTAAAGGTATTGCAACTTTAATAATCAAAAAGATAAATAATTAAATATATATTATTAATATGGTATTAAATATATTCTGTTTAATAACATTTTAAAGGTATCTATGCTAGTTGCCATTCTTCATTAAGGAAAGAAAATTAAATAAATGACTTTTAATGACTATGAGATAACTATATGATTTTGTTCTTCTAATAATACCTATTTTAGCATGTTTGATGATCATTCAGTTTTTATTTAAAACAGTAGTATTAGAAAAATATTTTAAAAATCACTACACATATCAGTTGGAAATTTTGAATTGACCACTAGAATTTTTCAAAATATTACCTGTGATATTACGTTCTGAAAAAATAAATATAGAAACTGACAGCTTTTCTTAGGTGTTCCTTACAACTTCTGATATATTCAAAATAAAAGACAATTAATGCTTAATTTTTTATTAAAATATATGTACATATAATTAATATGGATTAACAAATACGTAAATGGTAAATATGTGATCGAAGAAAAATGGAGAAAGAAATATTAAAAATACATAAAGCTAGAATAACAACTTGTATTATTTCGTGAGATGTTTTTTCTGTGACTAATTCAAATACTTCAACATTAGTTACATTTGGGGATTCTGAGCTATAAGGCAAATAGAACATTAAAAATATCTAGGTAGAATAATAACTACAAATAGAAATCTTACTTTAACAGTTCTTTGCTTGGTGCATCAGTAATTTTTAATCGTTGAGATCTGCTATTACAGGGAATTTTTCTCAAGTGAGCAGGAAAATTGAAAATACTTTGAATTGCATTTTGGGGCAAATATTTTCTTCCATAACTTATAACAAAATCTTCAGGAACAAAATGCTCTGAACACAATCTTGAATATTTTGATGGCTTAAAATCCTTTCGTTTAGTACAAATTATCCACTGCTTGCATAGTACTTGATTAGATTGAAAACTAAAATTTTTTATATCAAATCTACAAATCATGTATTTTATTAAGAATAGTTAACCTGTGAAATGATACGTTCATTCCCTTTTCTGCCCTATTAGTAGGTACAACCATACGCTGCACATGACATTACCATTGCGTCTTAAATATGTGACTCCAAGCACTGCGAAGCTGGTATATATAATATTCAACAATTTAAAATATTTATTTCTAATTTTGTTACTGATAATAGCACTTTTAACCAAATATATATTACACTAAATCCATGAGAACAACACTGTTAAATTATAAGCTGAAGTTAACATTTGCCAATATTCTTGATGATTCTCAATTTATATACATTACCTATATGTCTATATCAAATAAAAATGAAATTCTTAAAATGTATCTAATTACAATCACAATTTTATAAATAAAAATAGTTGATTCAATCATCATGAATCCACAGTTGTCTTTATACTCGTATTTCTTTAAATAAAAATAAAGTCAGTGGTATATGAAATAAAATCAATACTAGAAGAAATCTATTAATAAAATACATAATCCAAATTACCAAAAAGACAAATAAATATGTATAAATCAACAAAATTGAGAAAGTTTATATACAAAACAATGCGATATCGCCATGTTTTGCCCACAACTAACGGTTTTGTATATCTGTCTCCTTTGTATGTAGAGGTCAATTCCTCTCTCTCTACAGTCCATCTAGTAGTTCTATATTATTAGATCATTAGGGGCGTTCAACACTCCAATCGGTTAAATGAATCGTAATCAAGCGATTGTACATTGATTTACAACATCGTTGAACACGTTTATTATTGTCAACTGTCAATTGGCAAATAGACGGCGATTTCCGATTTGTTTGTCTTGTGAGGTTAGGGCTGTTAGGGCTAGTTATTCGTTGACACTGTTGACAGTTTGTTGGCTTTGTTTTTGATCTCGTTAATAGTCATTATTAATTGGTCGAACATGAATATCAATAATAATATTTTACGGCATCTGTTGCTAACAGAACTAGCTGAAGCAGATAAGACAACAGGAACGATCATCGCTTTTATCGAACAACTGTTTCACCGGATTGGTCCACGGGATTTAGTTATAAGAGAACCAGATGTTTATGTAAACAATTATTTTGAGGAAGTTGTACCTCATTATTCAAGCACTACATACAAAAGGCATTTTCGTATGGGGAGGAACACTATGGCTGTAAGTACACAAGTATAAACCAAAATGGTCATGCAAATAATACCCAAATACTTTTCCTTCACCTAGGTACTCATCGATGAAATAAGTACAATTTTGAAATCTGAAAATGTGGACCTCGACAAAATGGTTGTGCCTGTATCAAAAAAATGCCATGTCACATTGTGGATGCTCGCCAATTATGCTGTAACCTTTCGGGAATGTGGTACGCTATTTGGACTAAGCACTGGGACTGTGCACTTCATAATGTTGCAGATATGTACAGCAATTTGCGAAATGCAGGGGCGGTACATAAAATGGCCAACAGCTGACCAGTGTGAAGAAATAGCTGATGACACATATGAACGAACACAGTTCCCAGGTGTTATTGGAGCACTGGACGGATGTCACATAGAAATTAAGGCGCCATTCCATAATGCATATGATTATTACAACCGTAAACAGTTCTACTCTGTCATATTGCAAGGAACATGTATTCCAGATCTGAGATTTACAGACATTTTTGTTGGTATGCCAGGAAGAGTGCATGATGCTCGTGTCTACAGATTAAGCCCATTATCTCAAAAAATTTCCCAGGGTCTGATTCCAGAAGACATGCACATTCTTGCTGATTCTGCATACAGTCTGCATGACAACATCCTAACACCTTTTCGTGATAATGGTCACCTTTCCCAAGTTCAGAAGAAATACAACACCAAACATGCTTCTGTTCGCAATTGTATTGAACGAACATTTGGTTTGCTCAAAAATAAATTTCGTCGATTACGATTCTTAGACATGAGCCTTGTAGAAGAAATTCCTATAGTTATAACGGCATGTTGTGTGCTGCATAATTTCATTTTAGTCCATGAAGGCTATGAAGAAGGTGAAGATATCTACGACGATTTAGATGAAATGCCTGACCTTGAAGGGAATCGAGACCAGAGAAATAGAGTAGGGGAGAACGCGCTTCGACGAGTGCGCATCCAGTTTTAAGCAAACGCTATTGTGGTCGCCATTTTGCAGGGTAGTGTCGGGAAAAACTGCTATTTTTCGGTAGCAGTGACAAACTGTTACTGTGACACGGTAGTCACAGTGAAAAGAAGCAGCTATTTTTGTCACTGTTTATATTCACTGATACTACTGAAAGCGGTTATTTTCGCTAGTCGCAAGTCGCAAGTCGAGGAAAAACGTATTGCATATAACTGCGCCCTTCCTATGGTAACAGACTTGGCGTTCACGTGAAAGGGCGGGTTTATAAAACACTACTGAGAGAACTGCTACTTTAAAGCTGCTGTCACTGTTACTAACGGTGACTGACCAGTAGCAGTGACAAAGTAGCAGACTGCGATTTCACAACCCGCCTCTATTGCAGGGTAATTGGCACTTGTGTTGTTGTAATTGTCAAGCTTGGAGGTTATTTTTAATTAATTGTATTAAAAAGGACTTGTGTGTGTTATTAACATGTCGTGCTCTGTGTTGGGCTGCAGTAACAGTCGAAGATTTAAGCCGGAAGGCATTTCTTTTCACACGTAAGTTTGTTTACATTTTTCTAAGTCAATGAACTTTACATGCGAATTGTTGAGCTAGGTATAAATATTACCGTAATAGAATGAAAGAATTGCATCTTTAAGAGCGCGATTAATTCTGCACTATTTGTAGATTTCCACGGGGTGATTCATTGAAAATGTGGTTAGATGTGCTAGGAAAAAATGTTGAAACGTGGACCTGGTCCAAAAATAAAGTTATTTGTTCCAAACATTTTTGTAAGGCTTGTGAGCAACCTTCAAAATGGCGGAATTCAATTTAACTTAGTTGGCGCATCTTTAAGCGCGTTCTCCCCTACTCTATTTCTCTGATCGAGACGTAGCGTTCACAGGCGGTCGTACTAAACGCAATAATATTGCAAATATGTTGTAGCTGATGAGGCTAGACAAATAAATCTTTGTAAAATTAATCAAAATACACTATTTTATTTTTAAAGTACAACTACAAAATATCGTATTAATAACATGGGTGAACAAAATCTTAAACATACGATATTTAACACGAACATGAAATAAACAATTCAAAGTGCTATTAAAAGTATATCACAATATTCTCTTAATATTGCAACCTGTCACTATTGCACTTATTTCTAAATGTTGTGAGACATATCACATTTTGGTAATGGCACAAATGGCACTGTATCATCCCAACTAAAACATGAAGTAATAATAAAAACATTTTAAAATTAAAAGGCTGGAACAAAAGAAAAGAAAATTATTTAACTCCCTCTTTGTGCATTAAGTAACTGTTCAAGTAGATCGTTGCGCCTGGTTTGTATATCATTCTGTTTTTCCAGAGTAGTTCGGAGCAGTCTGAGCTCATTGTTTCGCTCCTCTTCTACAGCAAGGGCCTCTTGGCTCACCACCAATGATTTTCTTACTCTTTTCACATGTACATTGTTTGATTGCCCTTTTTTCGCGTTCAGTCTTCTTTTTTTGACGGCCTCTCTCACATCACTAACTGACGCTACTTCCGGTAACATTTCAGTAGTTGGATAGCGTTGTGTAATTATGTCGAATCCTGATGGAGGTTCTGTTATGGTGGCCACATCATCCTTCACGCCTTCCGTTTGCTGGTGACTGAATCCCTGAAAACATTATAGGAGTAGTAAGAATCAGCTGTGCATATTAAGTAGTAGTTTACCATTGAGCTCATCAATGCAGGTGGATTAATACTATTATCACACGCCAAGATGGCGGCAACCAGTTCATAATACGGCCAGGATTTGCGACCACGTCCTGTTTTGTTATTGTGGTCCTTAATACTTACATAATACTGTTTCATATTACGGTATTTTCGTTCAATATCTTGTATGCTGTAAGTGTACTTATGCTTCCGCATTTGTTCAGCTATTTCCTCAAACAGTTTCTTTTTTCTAATCGAAGGATCACGAAACTTATCTTTTCGTTTCAACCACAGGGCAAGAAATAGCTTAGTGGCTTCCACTGAAAAACTTCCAACTACCCCTTCTTCGGATGTACTGCAGGAGGGTCTGTCATCATTAATAACATTTTCATCCTCATCATTATGATTACCATCAACAGGTTCTTGTTCGTTAACGTTCTCATTTTCTTTGTTTTCGACGCTGTTGGTTACACGAGCATGGAACAACAGAGAATACGCAAATGCTTTATCTAGAATTATACAAATATGTTACAGAACTACCTTCCAATACACACCTATCGCTTCTTACCTGTTAAGGCTCTGTCGTAATCGTCCTCGCTTACGAGCAGACTATAATTAATCCCCGTCTCACCCTCTTGTAAGAGTAACCGCTTCGTAGTCATTTTTGCAATTTGCAATTTCAGTAAGTACGCTTCCGCTGTGATAACGTCGGTAATAACTGCTATTTTACAAGAACACTGTGCGGATATACACTATAAACAAACCGCTCTCAACACATTACACATCGAACATAACCTATCTTTCTGTCTATCTTTCGACGTGCTTTCGACGCATGCTCCACAAACCGATTTACATCGCTTTGCATCGTACAATTTATACGATTGAAATTTTGTCCATCGATTTAAATCAATCGTACTCTGTTGAACACGTCAAACCCGACAATCGTAAAGCGATTGTTAATCGATTCACTCCGTTGAACGCCACCATTGTTACACAAAGCCAACAGCCATACCACATCCGTTTCTATCAGTGTTGCCAGGCGATTTTGCACTAAAAATTCCCTAGACGGTTAGTGTATAATGGATTGCCAATAATTACTTCATTTTTGTTATTATTATTCAAATTATTATTAATGTTAATTATTATAAATTTGTGAATGGTCGTCAGATAAATTAATTTGCTGCACGCAACACAATTTACACAAATAACACAATACTTAATTAATAAGAAATTTTTTATTTCCCTTAGATTTTTCACCAAAAATTCCGTAGACGGTTAGTGTATAATGGATTGCCAATAATTACTTCATTTTTGTTATTATTATTCAAATTATTATTAATGTTAATTATTATAAATTTGTGAATGGCCGTCAGATAAATTAATTTGCTGCACGCAACACAATTTACACAAATAACACAATACTTAATTAATAAGAAACCCTTGAAGTCCCCTGATACCAAAAAAGTGGTTTTTAAAAAATGTCTGTGTGACCAAGATAGCGGTCAAACCGCTCAAGATAGCGGTCAAACCGCTGTAGATATCTATTCCAAATGTTGTATTTACGTATATAATCTCCCTCTTGAAATCTGCACGGGGATATTTAAACATTCCGTACAAATGTGTACTATTGTCTACAAAAACAATTTTCCCCATTGCAACTGACTATTTACTTTAATAAAAATGGGGTGTGACCACCACACGACTTTCTTATACGTGTGAGCGTTTCAAACTATACAATTTTAAGAATCTTTTTATACAAAAATTATTCAAAATCCTATTCTAAGTACATACTTTCATTCTCTTAATAAATCGCTATAGAATGCATACTTTGCAAGATATTCGAAAAAAAGTGCTACTCACTAATATAAGTGTATTATTACTAATAATACACTTGGTTATTGTAAATAACTATATTTTTCTTAATTAACTATAACACTTGTTGACATTGCTAGCATTGTTGTTGTATCTCAAGTATGTATTGTTTGTATATCGTATATGCCTGTACGCAGGTTCGTTGACACGGTTGTTTGGTTGCATATATAACAACTTACCTTCAAAAAACGAAATTATTTACATAAACCTACGTTAAATTTGGTTTGTTTGGAACGCGAGTTTGCAATATGGCCGACTATGACATCATTTGCGGAGTCAATTATTGTTGAGGATAGTACATATCCCACAAGTTATACAAACAAACTAATTCCCAACCAAGCAAAGTTTTTATTAAAGGTTGGTACTTTGAACCTTTTTCAGCTTGTACTGCAATATCATTGTCAATCATAAGATAAAATATATAGGAAAAATGACATTTCTTCGTTATATCGTCTTGCAATATGTATTTCAGAATAACATTTAACATCCATAATCACACCATTACTTATTTCTGGCCTGTAAAAATTACTGTCAGTAGATTTATCATACCTCTCACTTGAAAATATAAGATATTTAAATCTAAAGCAAAACGCCTATAAAATTATAACAAACACAATTGGTGTAATTGGATAATTGCGTCACTTCCTTTAAGATCCCATTGCCTTCTTTTTATTACTACAAGAAGACTGCTTTTACTATAACAAATTTTGCGGGAGAAATTCATGAATGGGCACATCCTACTGGCGAATCCCTCTGGTGACTATTGTCGCGAACTAACCTTAGGTTGTATATCTATAGTATACATAAACAAAGTTTCAGTTAAAGACTGTAAGACCTGCACACCCATTTTTACAACAGTTATTAAAAAACTAAAATTAAAATTATGGGCTAGTTAATATTTTCTTATAATGCGCTTTACTGCTTCTGCTGAAAAGGTTTTAATGACAGCCACTTAAACTCTATTCGCCTTAGTAATCAATCTGGTTACATTGATTGAAAGCTCTTGGGTGTAACATTCATGAAACGAATAAGTTACATGTAGCAACCGATTTTTCTTTCCAATCACTTGAATAAAAGCTAAATAATTAATTTTGAAATACAAAATATAGTAAATAGAAAAACTTACTTCCTGGCAAGCTGTTATAGAAAGAATTTTCTATGTGTTTCAGAAGCAGAATTTATCTTTTGATGGGAGTAGTAACAAGTTGTTAGGAAAAAAAATAACTGCATAATAATATAATGTAATTTATTGGTCCACCAGTAGACTACATGTATATTATAGTAACTACAGCATAGATCACAATGTCAGTTACAATATAAAAAAATGACAACATTCAATTAAAAGAAAAAAGGGAGTGCAATTAAATCAGCAAATACACTAAAAAAAGAACAACAGAATAATGTCTACAGATCAAATGCTTTGGAACCGGGTTCGTTATGTTAAGACGGTCTGAGCTAGAATACTGAAATTTTAAACAGACATAAGACTCAATTAGAACTACTAATTACTTGTTTTTCTTTTTGTTTTAATCCATAAGTTTTTGAAATACAAAGCCTACTTGTTTTTTTTTTAATGGGTACATGGGCTAAATGTATCATGGTTAAAAAGGTTATTTTTCCCCGAATTAAATGGTATTATAGGTTTGGTGATTCTTTTGATAGAATTTTTAAAAAAAAATTTAAACTTAATTAAATTAAAATAAAACACGCAAATCAAGCAGGCTTTGCCCATTCGTCAAAAATTGGAAGAACTTAACAATGGCAGTAGAGAATGTCCCATTGTCATTATTGCCTCTATCATTTCCCATTGAACCCCAACAAATGCTTGCAATTAAACTAAATAAACAAAACTAGACAAAGCAACAAAAATTTAATAAAACGGTTCAATTAATATTTAAACAACAAGTTTATAATTTATAAACAAAATTTCACTTCAGAATTTAGATTATAAAAGATGTTCAAAGTGTTCTCCATTTACTTCCTGACAATAAAAGTCTAGGGGATTCAGATCAGGAGATCGAGCCAGCCATTCAATAGTTCCTCGCCTCCCTATCCACCTTTGAGGAAATGTATTATTTAAGTAATAACGTACTTCACGTCCATAGTGTGGTGGAGCGCCGTCCTGTTGAAACCAAATTTGATTGTTATGGTTTGGGAAAAGATGTATAATTTGAGGAACAATATTTTCTCGCAATAATTGTAAATACTTTTCAGCAGTTAGATTTCCGTCTATGAAAAACGGGCCTATGAGGATTACTATCAGACCAATATCTACAATTGTGCCTATTTAGAATACCATTTAACTGGAACGTTGCTTCGTCTGAGAAAACAATCCTTTTCACAAAATTTTCATCGCCGCCAATCATCGTCATCATTCTTTCACAGAGTTCTAATCTTCTGTCAAAATCATCCTCGTTGAATTCGTGTACTAGATGAATTTTGTATGGCTGGTACTTTGCTCATTTTAAAATATTTTGAACAGATCTTCGAGACATATGACGATTTAAAGCCACTTGTAGTACAGACGTTTTAGGGTTCTCCGCGACATCTAATAAAATATTAAAATAATTTTCTTCGTTGGTGCATGTTCTTGGGCGTCCTAATTTAGGTTGGTTTTTCACACTACCGGTTTAATTAAATCTTCTTAATGTTTTTGTCACTGTTGACTTACTTATTCGATTCCTATCTGGATGGGTGTCGTTAAACACTGCACATGTTTCTTGGTGACTTCGTCTTCTATCTCCATATCCAATTATCATGAGAATTTCTATTCTTTCTCTTTCAGTTAAGTGATTCATAATTATTAGTTAGTTGCTAATACAACGTTAACTGATGACAATTAACTGTCAAGAATTTTATGTTTGACGGATTTGCAAAGGCTGCATGATTTGCTGGTTTTATTTTATTTTAATAATGTTTTAATTTCTTTCTATAGTTTTGTCAAACGAATCACCAAACCTATTATACCATTTAATTCGGGGAAAAATAACCATTTTAACGATGTTACATTTAACCCATGTTCCCATTAAAAAAAACAAGTAGGCTTTGTATTTCAAAAACTTATGGAACAAAACAAGAATAAAAAAAATTAATACGTACTTTTAATCGAGTCTATTTCAAATTTCAGGATTCTAGCTCAAACCGTTGTAGCATAACGAACCTGGTTCCATACATAATCGCAACCCTGTATAATAACTAGAGTCCGGATATAAATGCCTTTTCTTTAGATTTAAGGCCCATGAGCCAGAGTAACCCTAAATACATTTTGAACAAAATAAGACATTAAAAAAAATGTTTGGGTTCTAAAACCGAAAGTGCTCTTATATGTCCTAAGGCTGAGGTAGCGTCCTAATTTATCCTATTTTCAAGATTTTATCTCCAGTTCAGATCAAATATTAATATTAAAATACAAAAAGTATTTTTCAATTTCTATGTCATTTCGTCACGATCCAAGTTGTATTAGTCACCGACGATTGCAAGTGGTTGGCTGCACAAAGTCGGTTTGGTTTATACCACCAGCCATAGTTGCCAGATCTACCGAATTTCGATTCAATCTACCGATCTACCGATTTGAACTTGTATTCTACCGAAAAGTTACAATCATGAATAAAAAATGAAAAAATAACAAAAAACGTTGTTTACATTATTTCAAACATTGATTCCTTTTCTTGAGTAATTAAATAGGTTCCTGTAATAATCGTTTCATAAGATTTGTCTCCTCTGTGAACAAAAAGCAAAGGCCGGATGCACAGCAAGTGGTTTTATTAAGCGGTGCCCTCTTATTAACAATAGCGGAACTAACTACATCTGTATGCTGTAATAAGGCGAGGGACTTTTCTTTAATTTCAATCACAAACATTAGTGAATCCCCGAAAAAATACGTCATCCCAGGTTATAAATAGGAGTCGGGGTATTTTTTGCGTCATATTCAGTTGTGATCACTGTGCATATTAAAGTTATTTTAAAAAAAAATTAAAAAATTAGTGATAGTGATAGCGGTCGTGAAGGCAGTAGCACTGGCGCATTAAAGGAAAAAAAATATGGTCAACATTATAAGGAAAATTGGGAAGAATTGCCCAATTTCAAAGGTTGGCTAACCAAAAGTCGCAGTGGTAGAGACTACGCTAGATGTAAATCTTGTAACAAAGACATTAATGTAACAAGTGGGAAGGATGCACTTCTCAAACACGCAATTGGAAAATTCCATCACGAAAAAATAAAATTAATGTCTACTCAAAGAACGCTACAACAATTTGAAACAGCGGGATTCTCTCAAATTCAATTAGAGAATAAAATTAAAGAAGGTAAGTTTAATACAATGATAGACTAAATAGATTTTTATGTTTTTTTTTCTTAGGGGAAATACGATTAAGTGCATTTATTGCCGAACACAACATTCCCTTTGCTGCAATGAATCATTTACCAAAATTATTGGCCATCATTTATGAAGACTCCAAAATCGCCAAAGGGATGGCTTGTGGGAGAACAAAGACCACATCTATCGTAAGAAATGTATTAGGACAAAATAGTTTTGAAGACTTGTTAAGAACTTAACATCTTTTATTTTATTTTATATGATTATTTCTTGCGTTATATATGAATGTTTTTCTCTATTTTCTATGTGTTATTATATTTTTTGTAATGTATGTTTTATTTTTCAACTTTTAAAATATATTGTCACTTAATGTATTTTTTACACATAAATATTACGCATACTGATGCGGAGCCGGCTTTGGGCGCATACAGTCTCACCAGCCGAATTTATTGTCTGCCGGCAGAGTTACACGACTGTACACCGAAGGCGATGCAAGGCCTCCTATGTGTACGTACGGACGGCAGTGTCTGACATGTGCGTACATATAGGGACCATTAGCTCCACGAGCGATGCACATTATATATGCTGTAATCTTATGTCCGATGCAAGAGCGGCCCCGAAATTCTCGGCGCACACCGAAATAAATAAATGTGTATTTGAACTGATATTTGAGTTTTATTTTACGGTACTTTCAAACTAGGAAGTTTCCTTAACAAGACTTATGTGCGCACCTTCGCCGAAACAAATTTTCATCAATAGTGGACGAGTCAACTGATAGAAGTACCACAAAACATCTATGTTTAGTCGTAAGACATTTTAACAAATAAGGGCATCAAAGATGATTTTTTTAGTTTGATACCACTTTCCGCTGCAGATGCTAATACATTATACAGTCACATTGTGAATGTTTTCGAAAAATTTGGCATATCATTAAAAAATAATTTAGTAGGATTTGCGGCGGATGGTGCGAACGTTATGATGTGGGAGCACCATTCTGTTATGAGTCTTCTAAAAAGAGACATTTTCCATTTATTTGTAATGAAGTGTATATGCCACTCATTTCATTTGTGTGCTTCCTATGCATGTTTGAAATTACCGCGATTCATAGAAGACTTGACTTGGGATATTTATAATTATTTTGGATCTAGTCCAAAAAGGATAACTGAATTTAAAGAATTCCAACTGTTCTGTGACGTTAAATTACATAAGATTTTGCAACCCTCTCAAACGAGATGGTAGTCTGTAGGCTTTGTGGTATCTAGTATTTTAAAACAATTTGGGGCTTTACAATTATTTTTCACGGACGCGGTAAACAACAGAGAGTTGTTGGCTGCTGAAAATATATTAAATAGATTAAATGATCCGACTACCAAATTGTTTTTATTCTTAGATTTTATATTGCCCATTTTCAATAATTTGAACCGCGAGATGCAAGCTGAAAAACCAAAACTTCATTTATTGTACCGTAATATTTGTAACATCGTGAGAACCGTTTTTGATTGTTTTATTAAACGCTCATATTTGTTAGCTACACCTCTTGAAAATGTAGAATATAATAATCCAGGAAACTATTTGCCACTTGAAGAAATCTACTTCGGGGGGACTGTCTTGAAAACTATTTCAGAAACAAATTTAAATCAGGAGCAATTACATTTCTTTAGATTACGTTGCTTAGATTTTTACATTGAGGGCTGTGCACAAATAATCCGAAGATTTTCCTTAAAAAATAATCCTTTGCAAAAATGTAATTTTCTAGACCCCCTTGAAGTAAAGTCTGGATCAATTGCATCTATATCAAATGTAGCTATTTCTCTTTCGAATCTAATTGATGAAAGTCAGTTACAAATTTTGGATAACAAATGTCTTCTGCGCAATACTGCGGAAATTGCAACATTTCCGGATGATGTTTTCTTATTTTGGGATAAAGTTAATAAAATTGAGAGCGGTGATGAAACTTTGATGTTTCAGACAGAAATTTTATGAAAACTAAACAGAGGAACAAATTAGACACTGATACTATATCGGCATTACTGTATACTAAAAGTTATATCGGTGATAATAATTGTTATGATTTTGTTGTAGAGAAAAAACTGGTACAAAGTATGACTTCCCTTAATTTATATAAAAGTAAAGAGTAGATAAGCGATGTCTAGTATTATACTTTGTACCTAGTGTGTTTATTCGTTTTGTTTAATAAACGTTATAATATAGCTTAGTTTTGTTTGTAAATATTTTTGGCCCCTGAAAAATTTGATTTTTTGTGGAAATGGAATAACATTTTAAATCTACCGAATTTTGACGGAATCTACCAAAAAGTCACGAGCTGATCTACCGAAAATCATTCCGACGTATCTGGCAATACTGCCACCAGCCAATAACATTACCCCTACTTCGCAGACGCAGAGCATAGAATTCCCAGCCGTCCATTGTGGTTTCCACACTTCCGAGTATACATACGATAAGGTTGACATAACCTAAAAAAATGCCTAAAGAAAACAGACACTACTGGGCGATATGTGGCAAATATCAAAGAGATTGGAATATACTAGAGGAAGTATCAAGCTGTAATGTTTGGCCGCATCAACTGCAGGTGGGGTAAGGGAAATTGATACATTGCCATGCGATTATAGTCCTTAAGGAAATCCAACGGCGTGCTGTCATTGGTCGAAATGTGCTCGTACTTGGTTGGTATGATTTCGTTAAATTCTACACGAATTTGTTTTTAAAGTGTTTGTGCTTTGTGTTATGTAATAAAGCGAATTAAGCACTTTTAATGCGAAATACATAGTAGAAATGGTGCGATTTATGTAAACGTCGATACGAAAAGGCATCCACTCGATCATATTATAGGTAAGTTGGTCAAGAATTCAACTTTACGTGTTTTAAATATAGAGCGCTGATTGGATGTGCTCGAGTGGATGCCTTTTCGTATCGACGTTTACACAAATAACACAATCGCACCATTTTTACTATATATTTCGCATTAAAAGTGCTTAATTCGCGTTATTACATATCACAAAGCACAAACGAACCAAGTAAGAGCACTACATTTCGACCAATGAAAGCACGCCGTCGGATTTCCTTAAGGACTATAATCGCTTGGCAATGTATCAATTCCCCTTACCCGACCTGCAGTTGTTGCGACCACCTACCTCGCCTACAAACTGCAGTCAGGCTTCCTCTAGTATATTCCAATCTCTTTGGCAAATATTATGGTCAGCAAATTAACATGTCATGAAACAGGTACTCCATCTTTGTTAGCTCATAATCATTGGTAAAAACAAATCATTTAACTGTTACCCGTTTCACAAATGAATCACTGGGCAACATTGTCTCAACAGTTTTTCTATTTTTCGATGTATTTTATGTTAATATAATTATTATAGGTTTTGTGTGGCCTCATGGAATTCAGTACAGTAAAGTAAAATTACATTTAAATGACGGTGCAGCATATATGTTGAAAACTGGGCCGAATCCAAAAATATTACGATGAATTAATTCATCTAACATGTATGGGCACATGCATTCAACTTGGTATGTGAGACTTTTAGACTTAAATACAAAAATGTCAACAGTCTGATATCTAGTGTGAAAAAAATATTTCTGAAAACCCCGAAGTATATAAAGATCGATTGCCATATCCCCCCCCCCCTCGAATCCATTTTAACTCGATGGGACACTTGGATCGATGCTGCGATTCCTTACGCCGATAACTTTGCAAACACAAAAATGTAAGTCCTGAAAATATCAAAAAGCACATTCTGCAATATTACCTTCAAGCATAAAGAAATCAGACACAATAGGATTATCACTCACAGAATCCTTAATGATATTGGAAAAGGTAAAGCAATCATTACACCGCCCCAGGAGAAGTAGCAAAAGCTTCTTATGAAAAAGTACAGGCTACTATTTTAAAAAACCCACCCTGGATATGAAAAACTTTCAGAAATATATGATGTGCTAAACGGAGATGTTGTAGATACTGATGTAAATGTATCTGTTTTTAAGTATGCTTAAACTACATCAAGCAAATAGCCATTGGTTATAACCCAGACATTATTCACAATATCTTGTAACAAACATTGTTACAAGAAAGCTATTAATTTAGTATATCCTACAGAGAAAGTTGATACAAAAAAGAAATACAGCACATACGGGGAATTTTACAAACAAAATTTCAAAAATCCTGTTTTAGAATAACTATAACGTAGACTTCACAACTAACAATTCTTTAAGTTCAATTATTAAAAACAATAAACCAAAAACAGACAAAAATAACAAGTCAGGAGTTTACAAACTAGTTTGCAGTTCTTGCCCTAAATTTTACATAGGTCAGACAGGTAGATCTTTTTTTAAAAGAATTAAGGAACACGAACGAAGATATATTAATAATAAAGATGATTCACATTATGCTATCCATTTTAGAGAGGAAACTCATAGCTTTAACCATAATTTTGAAAATTTACACACAGCCAATAAATATCAGGAATTAAATTTGTTAGAAACTATGGAAATTTTGAAACATAAAAATACTCAACTTTTGCTTAATAATCAAATAAAACTTGGCAGTTCTCCACTATGAAATTTATTCCACAACTAAACCTTTACTGGTTTTCCCGTACTGACGTCGTATTACCAGGTATTTGTAAATACTGGGGGGGGGGGGGTCATAAATTACCCATTATTAAATTATTTTCTAAATATTTCTTAATGACTTTATTTCATTTACATTTTACATATTGTAAAACAATTTAGTTTAGTTTGTAACACAACCTCATCTGAAGAAGACACTGCGTGTCGAAACGATCGTAATGATATGTTATCAATAAAGGGCGAATTTAAGTGATTTTTACTGTCAGTTTTATCTAGTTTCAAAGTTATTTCATGCTTACCATGTGAGTGTGTATTTTTAAGTTGGTCGATAATATGTTTTGCATCTTGTTTATAAACAGGCTCAAAGAAGAAAGAATTCATGGAAACCGTTCAACTCGGCAATTTGCGGTGAACAAACAACGCCACAGTAGTTAATAAAAAGTTGAGCAACTACTTTCAGGTCCGTAACAGTTTCTTCGCAGAACAAATGAATAAAGTCGTTTCCAAGTTGCCGATTAACGAACATAAAAACTTCTAAACTGCAATGCGTAAATAACAACACATAACGGTTATTTAACAAGACAAACCATTGGGAAAAATATATTAGAAATGCACATCCCCTACTCTTACAAATGGTTTCGTTTTACATGTTTTGTTTATTAGTTTTGTTGGTTCCAAATTCACCAAAATCGCATTTAAAATCAAATTCCTACAAATGAATAGTCTTTATGTGTCTTTTTAAATTATATTTTCTGATCGAATTCTTTCAAATGTTTAGCTTTTATATGTTCTTTTAAATTAATTTTATTGTTTGTTCCATATTCACAAGAATCGCACTTATAATCGAATTTCTTCAAATGTTTACTTTTTATATGTACTTCTAAATTACTTTTCTGGCTTGTTACATATTCACAAGAGTCACACTTATAATCAAATTCTTTCAAATGTTTAGCTTTTATATGTTCTTTTAAATTAATTTTATTGGTTGTTCTATATTCACAAGAATCGCACTTATAATCGAATTTCTTCAAATGTTTACTTTTTATATGTACTTCTAAATTACTTTTCTGGCTTGTTACATATTCACAAGAGTCACACTTATAATCAAATTCTTTCAAATGTTTAGCTTTTATATGTTTTTTTAAATTAATTTTATTGTTTGTTCCATATTCACAAGAATCGCACTTATAATCGAATTCCTTCAAATGTTTACTTTTTATATGTACTTCTAAATTACTTTTCTGGCTTGTTACATATTCACATGAGTCACACTTATAATCAAATTCTTTCAAATGTTTAGCTTTTATATGTTTTTTTAAATTAATTTTATTGTTTGTTCCATATTCACAAGAATCGCACTTATAATCCAATTCCTTCAAATGTTTACTTTTTATATGTACTTCTAAATTACTTTTTTGGCTTGTTACATATTCACAAGAGTCACACTTATAACCGAATTCTTTCAAATGTTTAGCTTTTATATGTACTTCTAAATTAGATTTGAAGTTAGTTCCATATTCACAAGAGTCACACTTATAATCGAATACCTTTAAATGTTTAGTCTTTACATGTCTTTTTAAATCAGTTTTGTAGTTTGTTCTATATTTACAAGAGACACATTCAAAATCAAATTTCTTCATATGTTTAGCTTTTATATGTCTTCTTAAACCTTGTTTTTCTTTTGCTCGAAACACACACAGCGAACACTTAAATATTTTCTTTTGATTTCGCGAGCTGGATTGTTCTACTTCTATACGTGTATTCCTATAATCAGTCGTAGAGTGCTCTTGATCGTTATTTCCTTCAACATAAGCGTGCGGATTTTTCACATGAAGCCTCAGGATTTCTTTTGTCTTGAAAAGTCTGTTACAAATCCCCCACTTAAATACCTTTACATCGTAATGTTGTTTCGTGTGTTTCTTAAGCTCCGCTTGGTACTTTGTCCTGTACTTGCACTGTTCACACTTATAGGTTTGTCGGAGGCACCTTTTGCGTGCGTTCAATGCTGTTGTCGTTTCCTTGGCAGGTGGTGCCGGTAGAATGCTCTTTCTGAAAATAGATAAATTTTGTTAATCTCATAGTAATCATCAATATAACGAACAAGTTAATTTGACCACAAAATGGCTGATGTGTTTTAATTAGATAAATACAGTTTTCACCAGAAGTAAGGGTTCCCGCTAATACTATTTATTCTCAGCAATCTCTTTGATACCAATATTTTAACTATGCAACAGTACATACAAATCTAGTAATCGATGAAATAAGAAACTAATTAGAATTACCCAATTTGGAACAGCTACTAACATAGACTGAACTGCCACAAATTTAAATACTATGTATAAGAGTACAGAACAGCACGCGACAAATGGACTAACATCAAATACGATCATTTCTATTAGAAACTCATCAACACTAAATTGAGGCTTGTACCAAATAGTTTTTCAACGACAATTTGAATTTAATTGCATTTGTAATGTTTTTCGCATGCGCTGGATTGTTAATCAAATTTATAAAACACTGAACTGTAAAACAAATGAGAGTTCTTGTGTTATGATGACACTTTCAAATAAACCCACTCTTAGCGTGTCCTACACGCGTCCTGAACCATCCTTATTTTCTATTCTACATTTTTCATCTCAAGTTCGTGTTACGTTGGTCGGAATTTCATATAGCCAACCACCAGTTGATGTCGTGAAACAAAAATGCAAAAGGAAAAATCCCTTACCATAAAAATTAACAAAGATATAAAAAAATCTGTATACGTATTTCGGCAAGTAAGTTGTCATCTTCAGTAGAAATCTGTAGATAAACAGAAAAGAGTGTTAAACGCATTGTTTTTGGCTAAGGTGTAACCTTAGAAGATATGCTCTTCACCAAATCACCAGTGGGATGATTTCTTAACAAACAACATAGCATTATACACGTTGGACAACCCAGGTTCTCGGCATGATCTAAATATGGTATAGAAAATAGTCGTGCGGTGTTGCCATCGCAGTTTTTTATATTCACTCGTCCCGTGTTTAATTTTTCTAATATTTCAGTACGGATCGAGACGCTGTGGAGTATGTTGTTGTCGATTAAGTAAATATTACGTAATGCTAATCAATAATAATGCATGAAGCGATATTTCTCATATTAATAAAATATTGGTGTAGATATTTACAATATGTAATACTGACAAAGTGTTTTCATATTTTAAAAATTTAAAGAGCGTTTTGTCATATAATAAAATGTATTCTAAAGAAAATAAATACAAGCTAAATTCTAAACAGTAAACAAAAGAAATGGATTCTAAATAATGTGAAAAATTAATAAAAAATTCATGAAAAATTTAAATTAAGAAATTCCAATACTATTCTGGCGTTATGGGCCGGACACCCATCTTGTTGGAACCAAATTTCCTCAAAATTACCAGTCACAATGCGTACAGCACGTGTAATATCATGATGCAGTAATTGCAAGTATATCTGGGCGTTTAAAGTGCGATTTATGAAAAATGGTCCTATAATATGGTTACCCAGAATTCCTGCCCAGATATTTAACTTCTGTGTGTACTGCGTTTTTGCTGTTAAATTGATGTGTTTATTTTCCCGAGACCAATATCGGACGATGGACGGATTGTGGCGACCATAAAGCGAAAAAGAGGATTCATCCGTGAACAAGATATCCTCGTCGCATTTTCCCTCATAGCCTCACAAAAGTCAAGGCGATTAACTTGATCATGTTGGAACATTTCCTGACTCTTTTGTGTCTTAAAGCACTTATATTTACGTCGCTTCATAATATTCCTAACTGTAGTTCTTGGAATGTTCACATTTTCGGATATTTGACGGCTCGAACATGGTTCATTTGCTTCAACAAATGCACATACTTGCACCTCCCGCTCCATTCTTTCGTCAGAAAAAGCACGTTCCTGCCAATCGCTATTGTTGCATTTAGATCAGCCAGTAATACAACCGGACTTTTCGAAACGATGGACGATATCTAAAACTGTTTGACATTTTGGAAACTGGTCGATCGGGATACGAAAACCAACGAAAACACAAAACGCTCAACGACTGCTTCTGCACTTGGAAAAGAATAATACCATTTAATGATACTTATTCGCTTCTCTGTTGTATAAGTAGGCATCACAAAGAAATGTGAAACTCAATATTTTAAATTGTTACGTGTAATAGCCCGTCTGACATGATCATTTTTAATGTACATGTATCTGTCAATTATTGAAGTAATGACAAATTGACAGAAAAATGTACATAAACACTTTGTCAGTATTACACATTCTAAATATGTTCACCAATATTTTATTAATATGAGAAATATCTCTTCATGCATTATTATTGATTAGCATTTACGTAATATTTACTTAATCGGCAACAACATACTCCACAACGTCTCGATCCGTACTGAAATATTAGAAATATTAAACACGGGACGGGTGAATTAAGAACTGCGACGGCAACACCGCACGAGTATTTCCTATACCATTTCATATACGATACTTAGATCATGCCGAGAACCTGGGTTGTCCAACGTGTATACTACCTCAATTCAGCGGGACAATAACGGAACCGTGAAGTGGTGCAGACTTTCGCCTAAACGATTAAAAATCTCAGAACCTAACACTGTTTTTACGTAAAAGCCGATAAAGGCAACAAATTAGTAATTATGAACAAAACCGGTTATTTGAACCGGGTTAATCATTTAATATCGGATGGACCGTAAGATCAGTTAAATTAAAAAGATCCTCCGAAAGATGATTAAACAAACTGAAAACTCGTTAAAATGTTGTCCATATTTAATAACCTCTTCCCTTAAATTTCGTTTGAATGTAAGCAATCCATTTGTACCTAGATTATATTGTTTGCCTAAAATTCATAAACCTGGGAATTCGATAATACCTATTGTTTCAGGTATCAACTCACCGATATACCATGTTGCGTGCTTTTGGCACTTCTGACTAATTTAATTTCAAAATGTTAAATAATATCTGTTTATTTAAATTAACAAGTACTAAATTACTTAAGAATTCCAAATCAATTATAATATCATTCTTTTGGCTCCTACTGTACACAATTATTAGTCTTGATACGTAAAATATATTCAAAGTTTAAAAATATACATATGTCATAAATACCACAGCCAAGCTTGTTCAAATTATTGAAGAAATTATTCGTTATATCTTATTTTCAAATACGTAGTTATTTCTTAAAAATAACATCTGAATAACAACGTTTATAATCTAAAGTAAAATTCTTATTATAAAGTAAATATTATAGTCACGTACAACAATTTTTCTCAAATACCCCTTTGTATGACACGATGAAAACTAAATTTCGGCGCCACGAATATGCTTGTGTTATCAATAGCCCTTTATTTTAAAATACCCTGGGAACCGAGCAATTGAATATACTGCATCGTGCGCGCCGTGTGCAAAAATTCCTTCTTAGAGAATTCTCGAAGATTCTGGAAGGGTGGAAATGACGTAGCTTTTTCCTTATTCCCACTCCAACGATACTAATAAAAGGCAAGAACGCTTAAAAATTATTATTCATTAGTAACCGCATAGTGACAGTCGACACATCTGAGTAATTTCAAGTGTGAGCCGTTGGTCCGGTTGGTGCCCACCCATTAGATGCTTGATAAGTAGTTCGGTATTGAGTTAAAAATTAAGATTGTTACCCTAGAATACGTAATATAGCTGTGCAAAGCCTGTCTAGTGACGATTTAACGTGCCTAGTGGTGTTAAATTATCGAAAAATCATTAGTCCAGTCTAAGAGAAGAATGGCCGATTTCGATAATTCCCCTTTTGTGGAATTTGAAGCAATCTTAGTGTAGAGCCATTGCCGTCGGACTACGTCCGGAATCAAGCTACCGAAGAAGCACATCTTTTCTTCGCGGGAAATTCATCGACTCTCCAACTTCGACCTTCGGCATCCACGGTTATTAGATTATCCGCACAATACAAGGTAATTTAAATATTGTTTGTGTCTCAGAGTGCTTAAAAATTATTGTACCGTCGCTAAAGCCAAGTCAAAGGCCATTCTTTCTGGCTCTGTAACGATAAATTTGTATTAAATAGTTCCGTCGGATAACGCCAAACTAACTTTGAGGGTTAATCTGTAGTTCTTTAGTCATAATGCTGTTTGGATAAGCATAGTGTTGTTAAATAATGATATTGATCTAAAATCTGGAGTTCGCCATCATAATATTTGTTACCATTGTTTATAATATCATAACCTTAAGTCAATATTTCTAAAGTTACGATAATAATTCTTCATTTTGTCATATTAATACATGCATTAGTAGTTGTATTCTGTTCTAAATTCAAGGTCCAATTTTAATTTACCATTTATATATTCAACTATGATATTGTAATACTTTATATCTATTAATATTTATGTAATAATAATATCTCCGTCTGGCCAGATTATTGACTGAAGAATTGTGTAATCTGATGTGATATGTTGAAGGAGAAATCTGTTTATTATTATTGAATGTTCATTGTACTTTTGTTTAAATTATTTCATGTAATAAACATTGTTAAGTTTACGTCACTTGTGTTATAAATTAATTATCCTTCGTTCCTTGTGGTAACTCGACGGGCTCAGTGAATGTTTCTTACTTTCTTTCACTAATAAACGTAAAGCCACGATGTGCTGATTCTAGTGATAATAAAAACAAAGCTGTTAAATAATTCAAAGTAGGTGGCGCCCGACAATAACTTAATAAATAATCACAAAATTATTCAAGTAAAAATTAGCCATCGAAAAGGACCAACACCTGTTGCCCGGGGAAACACGGATTGGATTGACCGAGCATAAGGCTCGATACAGTTAAGGTATGTGAGTTTTGTCATTAACTTAAATATATGCATTCACTCCTGGTTAGTTTAATTACACTGTGCACGAAATTGACAATATTTATTTGGAACAACCGGGGCACCTATCAGGTAAAGTCAATTCGGGTACACTGAATTCAGTGGTGCCAATCGTTTTTTTAGGTTAGGTCATTTAATTAAATTATAACATACTTTATTTTTGCATAAGATATGAATAGAAACAAAATTGAGTTATGATTATACACATTTAAAAATTATGCATTCAGTTTGAGATATTTTCCAACAGATGGCATCAGTGTTTTTATATAACTAAAGTCCCTAGATATATATAAAGTACCGCAATTACCTCCATTTTGGCGCCAAAGAAGCGGCAAATTTAAAAATCCGTCCGTTTTTTTTAACTTAACTAATTTAATACGCGAAAATTGTATTTTTATTTTCTGGAAAAATCTTGTCCCGTGCGGATGCGATCCCAAGCCGCCCGCGTGTGAAGCGAACATCTTACCATTAGACCACCGCGGGTACTTCAATGAGATTTGTCTTATCGTCTATTTGTATATATGCGTACAAATTACTAAATAACTACTAAATGTCACCAAATCACCGCGATATTGGCGCCGTTATAATGGGACAAATCAATTGCGGTATTTTATATATCTAGGGACTTTATATA
The DNA here is from genome assembly GCA_963170755.1 of Amphimallon solstitiale. NCBI lineage: Eukaryota > Metazoa > Arthropoda > Insecta > Coleoptera > Scarabaeidae > Amphimallon > Amphimallon solstitiale. Next base: position 33,193,502 of record OY720685.1, on the reverse strand, counting down.
TAACCATCAAACGTATTGTGTATTATTGCATATTTTGATAATTTTGACATTTGGTCTAAACAACCTCCTCGTTTACAAGTTCTGTTTGGTTTTTTCAGTGCGTATTTTGATCGGTTTGCGAAATTAATCGTTTTAAAATATATAAAATGGATATATGTGGAGCAATAAAATTCAATAACTTTTGTTATGTTTGCGGAAAATACACTATCATGCCTAGTCGGCGTAAAATTACTACGAACATAGTTGAAATATATCGCCAATATTTCAATCAAGTTTTTCATGTGTGGAATGGGCCCAGTCTATCATTTGAACAGGATGCTTGAAAAAATTGAATCAATGGAATATATGCCTTCTGGTATTCCTATAATTTGGACAGACCTACAAGTACATAATTTAGCTGAATGTTACGCGTGCGTGAATTATATTTTCGGAACCAACAGAAATAAGATTCGTTCTATGACATACAAAGCAACAAAATTTGTACAGTTGCCATTACCGCACTCCGAAAACATACCCATCCCAAAAAAACAGAGCCCTAATGAAGAATACACGCCGCCAACTGCTGAAACTGCTGGAGAGTCAGGTGTACGTATGCGAATATGTATCATCAAACGTCACTCCATATTGCAACCATATTGAAATTACATAAAACCATCTTGACATTATGACACGCCGCCTCAAGTTATCACAGCGACAGTCGATTCTCTCAGCTAAAGAATTGAAACGAGTAAACATTTTGGCACCAGACGCTCGTGTATATGGATCATTCGGTCGTCATCGTTATTTTTTTAAATCAATTGAGAATAATTCGTTGGCTTATTGCGACGATATCCACGGTTTGGTTTTAACATTGCACCATGAATATAAACCCGAAAACTGAAGACTATTTATCGATTCGTCCAAAAGTAGTTTGAAAGCAGTTCTACTCCACGTTACGAACTCAAAAAATTCCGTTCCGAGCACAAATACAAAGGAGAACTACTTATCATTGAAAAAATCATCGATCTAGTGAAATACAACGATCACAAATAGAAAATTTGTGCGGACTTGAAGGTGGCTTCAATTCTCACTGGTTTGCAATTGGGGTACACAAAAAATATGTGTTTTATGTGTTTATGGGACACTTGTTATGCTGGCGATCAATACGAAAAACGGGACTGGCCTATACGTGAAGAAATTAGATTGCGCCGACATAACATTATAGGGTTAGTATTAAAATCTAGGTTTTGACCAATTGAAATTTAATTTAACATTATTTTATTACAGGAATACTTAACGGACCAGATATTCGACGTTTTATGAAGGACAGACTATTCGAAAGCGCTCTTAGTGATGCAGAGCTTCTGGCATGGGACTATTTAAAGGCGGTCATTGAAAATGTACTTGGGGCTCGTCGATCCGAAGATTGGCGCATACATATTGAAAATATGCTTGACGCTTTCCACAACATCGGTGTTAGTATGTCATTGAAATTACATTTTCTTCATTGTCATATTGAAAAATTCGCCGAACAGTCACCAGCCGAATCTGATGAGCATGGTGAACGCTTTCATCAGATAACAGCAAGACTCGAACACTGGTACAGCGCAAAGAAGCTTGATGCTCTATTAGGAGATATTTGTTGGAATTTACAAGAAGAAAGTGAAATTGAACATGATAATTGAAAAAAAAAAATTAAATGAAGGACACAATTTTAATAATTTAAAATGTGTAGTTGAATTGTATTTTATTTGCTTATATGTTATGCAAAATAAATCATTTTACAAATGATTTGAAATTTTCTTGCGAACAAACGTGAAAAATTGTATTTTTTAGCTAAATCGATCATTCTTTTCGTAAAGTGGCTTCTATTTAGTGTATTTTACCAAAACAGTGAAAATCCATTCCAATTTTAACGAAAAGAATAATAATTAAATTCTAAAAATACTGCAGCAAAAATTAAATTTATTATTGAAATAATTCGATTAAATGACCTAACCTAAAAAAACGATTGGCACCACTGAATTCAGCGTACCCCGAATTGACTTTACCTGATATGTGCCCCGGTTGTTCAGTTTTTAGACTTGCACAGTGTTATTAATCATAAAGGTTCTATTGCAATAATAGTAGGGTACTTATGAGAGTTCTGGAGCCTCCTCCCCCCACCACTCCCCAGGTCAAAGGTCAAGGGTCAAAGGTCAATGGGCAAAGGTCAAAGGTCAAGGGTCAAAGGGCAAGGGGTCAAAGGTCAAGAGTTCAAAGGTCACGGGTCGAAGGTCGCGGGTCAAGGGGTCAAAGGTCAAGGGCCAAAGGTCAAGGGTCAAAGGTCGCCGGAGGCGGGGGTCAAAGGTCACCGGGGGTGGCGCCCTCTGGCGGCCACTAACCCAACTAAGGTAGCGCCCTCTGACGGCCACTAACCCAACTAATGTAGCGCCCTCTGACGGCCACTAACCCAACTAAGGTGGCGCCCTCTAACGGTCATTTGCCAAACTAAAAATTGCATGTATCATCATTACAAACCCAACTAAAATGGCGCCCTCTGACATTCACTAACCCAACTAATGTAGCGCCCTTCCAACCCAACTAATATGGCGACCTCTAACGGTCACTAACCAAACTAAAAATTGCATCTCTCATCATTACCAACCCAACTAAAATAGCGCCCTCTGACATTCACTAACCCAACTAATGTGACATCAGGCAAAATGGCCGACCACCAAGATGGTCAATAAAAATATAAACTTTGCTTCTAGAGAATTCCTGAATAAATTACCCAACTTGCTATCGCGCTTCTCAATGTATTTCTAGCAGGTCTAAACATGTTTTTCCAGCGGAAACCGCAACGTCTGCCTGCTTCTGTAATAGCTGCATGCTTGAAATGTGTTTCTATATCTTACAAAATAAAAAAAGAAACAATGTATTTTTTAAGAAAAAAACAATTTATTATTATAAATTAACAATATGACCAAGTTTCATAACTTCAAAATCATAGTGAAGTGAATTATAACAAATATGTAGCACTTCCATCATAAGGAAAGCATTAAACGAATTACAATGATCAACAAGCAATTCTGATACATTTGTATATAAATCTCCAGTTAATGTTATGCAAGCGGTTAAGATCATCTTATAAAATGCTATAAAATCGCTGTTTACTAAAAATTCTAATTTACTCTTAATGAGCGGTTGTAAATTAAACAAATTGCTATAGGTATCCGAAGACAATACCAGCTGTTGATTACGACTACTTAATATAATGACAGTAGTATTCCTAAATGTTGACGTTCGAATTTGATGATTCGGACTGCAACCATCTGTCTTACAAAATTCCTCCCAGTCGTCCAATGTGAAGAATACACAGTTTGCAGGCGATCGAATCTGGATGATGGGCACGAATCCAGTCGCTGGACTAAGACCGATATTCACCCATTTCGAACCGCATTTGTTGAGGAAGTATGATGACTGCCCAATTAACTGTTTTTCCTTAACGATGTTCTCATCCATCATTTTAAGCGAATCACCAATAAATTCATTATAAGTTTCTGAAAAAGAATTAAAAAAAATATATAGATATAAGTTTATGTATATAATAATTTTGTGTTCTTACTAGCTTCCATTTTAATCTTAGTGTGTTAAAATATGTGCGAACTCGAATGCAAACAAACTAATACTGATTTAGTGGGAGAAAATTACAGTGAGAACCAAACAAAAAGGAGTGGGGTACTTACCCAATTTGAGGCGGTAGAGCAGCTGCACCCGAGGCATGCGCAGCGACCATCTAAGGAGCTGGTGAGTCGATTTTATAATGCCCCCAGGCGAGAGTATGTAAGCCATCTTCATTAATACGGCGTTTATCATCATGAGGTGATAAGCTCAATTTATTTTGTCTAACTGTGTAGATTTCATGCAATTTACTTTGAAATAAATGTTGTTGTCTAAATAAAATATCATTATTAAATAAGCAATGTTTATAATCTGCCAGACTAATTTCATCCCGGACAACATTTTTCTTCACCCCCTTAACCTTTTTAATTTCCCTACCCTCAACCGCCAGGGCATACATTTTAGCGCGAAGTCCGACAAACTCACTCATTATATTACCAGCATTTTCATCTTTAAATAGTCCTAAAACAGCCTTGTTTTGAGGTGCTATGTTGTAGACATTATTAACCGAAAAGTTTGACGTATCGAATTTTGAGATATTTTTCTTAATGTCGCTGTATATATCATCTGTCTCGACTTTTAAGATAAAACTGTCCGTATCCATATAACATAGACGGACCTTTTCAGCATACACACGTCTCAAAAAATTGTAGAAAAAGTCATACATAAGATGCTTTGATAGCTCCAAGACGGAGAAACCTATATAAATAGGCTTATTATATACAACTTTCAGCTTCTCCATCTGGATAGCTACAAAGTTTTCAGAAAAAATACTATATCGGTCTTAGTCCAGCGACTGGATTCGTGCCCATCATCCAGATTCGATCGCCTGCAAACTGTGTATTCTTCACATTGGACGACTGGGAGGAATTTTGTAAGACAGATGGTTGCAGTCCGAATCATCAAATTCGAACGTCAAACATAATGATTGAAATTAATTTGCTAAATGTGTAAACATATAGTTTTTTTTGTTAGCTGATAGTTTTAAGTTAGTGTTAAAAGGTATATTGAGGATTACGTTTTCTTTTTTTTTATAATGTTAAAAAGATTTAGAACTGATCTGCCATCCCACCTCTTACCCAACTAGACCAAGTAGATATAATGAGGAGGATTTATCACATTACTATGATATTTTACACGAAACCAATGTTACATAAATTTTAAAATACATGTTCACGTATCATGGATTTTTTTTAAATAGTCATATAAATATATACATATTTTAGAGGTTGAATGAATATACGATTCTACATATGTTTTATACATATTTATTAAGCATATATTATTATATTGCATCTCCAAATCAAAATTTATGACTGAAAAAGAAAATGAAAATAAATACATATAAACTCAAGTACTGAGTGACGTAGTAATCAAATTTTAATATACAGGGTGTTTCAAAAGTAAGAGGCGGATACATACAGAATGTTTCAAAGGTAAGGGGTGGGTGGATACATACAAGGTTTTCAAATACACCGAGTTTTTATTACCAGTTTTAAAATGCACAGGGTATCATCGGTTTTAAAATACCAGGGTTCTCAGAAATTAATTGTTCATATCTTTGTAGATGTTAAATTCATCGCTATATTAGTAGTATTATACTTGTATGTATGATTATAACATTATTAATTATATATATATATAAATATATATTTGTGACGAATAGAAAGAGTTAAATAGATAATGCGAGATATTTCAATTATTTTGTTAGAAAGCGCATTTTTTATATTGTCGTCAGAAATATTTTTGAAAGCATTACCTCGATATAATTCAAAAAATTCCACAGCACTAATTAGACGACTTGAGGTAATTGTATAGTTAGAAAGCGCATTTTTAAAGTTGACGTCATACTGATGTCATGTAGTTTGACCAGGAATTTAATATCCTTTAAGTTATATATTATATAATCTATAATATTTTTACTTAATATTGTAAGAACATTAAATAAAAAATTGAGGTTGTAGTTGGATTAGTAAACAATGGGCGTGGTCAAGATCTCTTTATTGCATGTAAATATCAATAAAGTAAATTTATAGTTGACGTCAGAGCTAGTATAATTTTTATATATGTATATAATACCTTGATATAATTAAAAAAATCCGCTCATACATAAATTCCTTATTGATCAATACATTTTAACGAACATAAAATTACATTGAAGTTCAGAAGTATATCCATATGATAATATTAATGCAGACTTCAATAAGAAACAATGGACGATTCTGTTTTAAATGTATACACATTTTCAACGTTCATATTACTATAAAAATGATGTGGAACCGTGTCTTTCACCTATAAATTATGAACATTTAGCACCGTTTGTTATTATAGACTCCAGTCATCAAAGTGAGTTGGTGAAGAACGAAGCAGTTGATATTCGATTAGACTTCAGTAAACGTGACAGAAAAAAACTACAGCATTTTGTCTGATTTTACACGATCGGATTGTTAAATAAAACCCATTAACAAGTGTTGTAAAATTATTCTAAAAAGAGAAAATGTTTATAATAGATATTCAGGGATATCAGTATGAAGATAGCGAATATTTCATTAAAGAAATCGCAATCTACGATTTAACTACACATCACGTTAACCATACTTTCGTTCAAATGCCCAACAAGTTGTCATGGTTTTGTCCAACAATTAAAAAACATATGGAATGGTTATGTAATAATATACATGGATTACATTGGGATAACATGGACAAACAACAATCAATATCGATGAATCATATAGAAAACTATATTCAGAGTATCGTTGGTGATGCGATCATAATGGTAAAAGGATTGAATAAGAAGAACATTTTGGAAAATTTTCTGTCCAATACAATTATCGATATGGAGGGATTTACTTGTCCAAATCTAAGTACTTTAAGACAAAATGAATGGAGTCGACACTGTAATTTCCATAAGAACAATAATTTAAAATGTGCAAAAGAAAATGTATATTTGTTATATCACTGGTTTATAAAATAATAAAACACAATATTTATTTTTTTATTTAAAACCTATTTACATTATATTCTATAACTGTGTAAAACTATATTTCTGTGCAATGTCTTGGCTAACATTAATAATAATCTTCTTGTAATCATTACAAAAGCCGAACTTATACATTATTAAGAGCGAAAACCTCCCTTTTCCTGTTACCTATAAATGTGTAAAGTTTACATTACTAATTACTTAATATTGTGCCAAATAGAAAGAGTTAATTAGATATGCGAGCTATTTCAATTATCTTGTTAGAAAGTATATTAACAAGCTGACGTCAAGTATTTGTAGGCGTTAATGATTGTACAACAGTGTTATTTATTACATGTCTTACAATACTAATTGTTTTATGAAACAGTTGATTCAATTTTATATCTATCAACGTCACAACCGCATATTTTTATTTAAAGACTTGTCTATACATGTAAAATTGTTAAATACCATGTATTAAGTCTCCTAATAGATTATTTCGAGAAAACATCCATTACCAAGCTTTTAGAAAAACTCCCTAATTATGTGATCAAAAATATTTAACTATAATTCGATTCTACTTTAATTTCTCTCCTACAGACATTTAGTACATGTAAAATGGTTAAATTCCTAACAATTTCTAATACGGAGAAAACATGATATGATATGAAATATATCACGATTTTACATGTATTTATATAACCTCAAATAATAAAAATAAAACTACTTATTTATAAATAATTACAATCTAAATGGAGCGTGCATTCCATGTTGTAACAGAAAAATTACTTACGTTTGACGTTTCCCGAGATTTATGTTCATCAACAGCGCAACGGTATATTTTTCTCGAAGTACTTAATACAGATAGATATGGATATAGTTAATTTATGATTTTCATGCCTGCTATAGTAGTATTGAAAATAATTTTTACTTTATTATACGTAGTATAAGGAAGTATTTAGATTTACGTTTAAGGGAATCTGTAACTCGGGGAAATTAAATTTGATTACATTTTATCGTAATTGTCTGATATATTAAATATAGATTTAAAAGTATATTATTACAATCACCATCTGTTGGTGGTTTAGTTACAATTATATAATACTGAATTTGTTCGAGAGATTTTGAAATTAGACAGCGAACAACATTAGCAAATAATTAAAAGCGAACATTTTGATTAACACGTAAAAGATATCTTTATAGGAACATAATAATACACATCAATATAGCAAATTTAAATAAGAATCCATAATATTTTTACTTAATATTGTAAACATATTAAATAAACAAAAAAAAATTGAGTTGAAGTTCGATTAGTAAACAATGGGTGTAACCAAGATCTCTTTATTACATACAAATATCGATAAAGCTAATGATAGAAATCTAAAATAGATGATGTAGGATATTTTCACATACATACATAGTAAACAATATGTAAAGTATATATTATAAAATGTTGACATCAGAACTCTAGAGTATAATTGATATATTAGTCAGATAAATTGTGAAAGTATATAGAACCAATGATAATCATTCTTCATAATACCTCAACTAAATTTTAAAATGTATCTGATCCTCATCCCAGCAAGTCGAACATAATTTAGCATTTTCTCGATGTATTGTCATCTAAAAAATTACAAAAACAAACAAATATAACAACATGAACCGATATAAATATGTAGAAAGAAACCAACCTTATCATAGTTATACCAACAGTGTTATTTATTCCTTGTCTTACTGTGCTAATTATTCTGAATTCAATCAATCGGAATGTTGTTTTATGAAACAGTCCAATAAAAAAAATCACTAATTTCTTTAAATAATAAAACTGATCATAGAGATATATTTAAACCATAAGCAGAATTAATCATTCATATCTTTGTAAATATTAAAATCAGAATTATTATACACTAGTTGACGGAAGTTGACATTTAAATTAATTATACATTGAGATGAGAAGGGTAAGAGGTGGGATGGCAGATTAGTTCTAAATCTTTTTAACATTATAAAAAAAAGGAAAACGTAATCCTCAATATACCTTTTAACACTAACTTAAAACTATCAGCTAACAAAAAAACTATATGTTTACACATTTAGCAAATTAATTTCAATCATTATGTATCAGAATATAAAACGCTAATTAGATGATGTAAGATATTTTCAACTGTTTAGTATATATAACAGTAAACACACACACAAATGAAGAAAATCTCAAGCAACAGGATAATTTTCAATTTAATCTTAAAAATAGCAAGCCCATAGACTTGAATAACCTGAATGTGAAAGATAATGTAATTTAAAGATGAATATCCAAAGCATGATTTCAATCGCTGCAATATTGATGCTAATTCAAATCAAACGATGAAGATATGTTTGTCGACAATATTATTAACAGACATTTATAATTTCCACATGGAACAACATTCTGATTGGTTGATACATTGGTATGAATGCAAACGTATTTCAGAACAATTACTACAATAAGACAACGAATAATTTGATTCTATATTTCCACAAGTTAATGTACATAATTCAATTTCTCTAAATTTGCCACAGACGGTGCATTTCTTTCGATGGGAATAATAAAATTCGGTTCATCGATATAGAAGGATTTGCCACACCAAACTTCATACCCAAAAGAAATGAGTATAAGCGATGGTCAGAGAACTCTGCATTTTTTATTTAAACCTGCCGTAAGTTTTCATCTATTACCAAGGAAACATCAAAGGACAGTGAGATGGCTGGAAAGAAATCATTTAAACTTGAATTATTCTCAGGGATATATAGAATTGAAAGAGATTACTCAGATATTAAAAAACATTTCTAGTTCTTACAATAAAATATATGTGAAGGGACATCAAAAATATGATTTTCTTAAGAAATATGTAAAATATATAGATATAATAAATCTGGAATATTGTAAACAAAATGTACCGAATCTTGTTAAAACTATGTTTCCCTGTCTTTATCATAATAATAAAGATACTGAAAAATGCATGTGCACACAATATAATGTTATTACTATTTATAAATATTTACAATCTAAATAAATATATGAAGATATATATAAATAAGTTGTTTTTTATTTTTATTATTTAAGGTTATATAAATATACATACAAATCGTGAAATATCATGTTTTCTCCATAATACAAATTTTTCTAGCAATAATTTAAAATACTAATTAATACTTTCAAAGTTATTTCTGACGTCAGACTTAAAATACACTTTCTATCATTTACAAACACCTCAAGGTATCTAATTAACGCTGTGGAATTTTTTTTTCCAATTATACATCAAGGTAATACACACATTATATGACGTCAACTTTAAAAATGCGCTTTCTAATTAGGTATTTACAAATATTTCCAATAATTTCTAATTAGAACTTTCTATTTTGTTACATTATTTCTAGTAATTATAGATATGAAACATTTAAGGAATGTTTCACTTATAACAAATTATACGCGAGAGCTTTCTAACGCCATCATTTTAAAAATTCCACAATATCTATTTTCTATTTATTGAATCATATAGGTGAAAACGTCAACTAATTAGTGTTTTCTATCATTAACTCTATTGATATATATTTGCAATAAAGAATACTTGATAGCATTCACCGTATACTAATCAAAGTGTGAACATCTCCTCTTTGTGTGTGTGATACGTCTTTACATTTCGCTATATACTAATCGAATTGTGAATATCTACTGTTTGTGTGTGATACTTCTTTACAATTATAATGTAAGTATATATTTTTAATTTGTTTCTCATAGAATGAGCTGCGCCATATGCGTTTTTTATTGTTTATTTTTATATAACTCTTTAAATAAATTCTGAATAAGAGTATTTTTAGTTAAATATATGGGTATCACTCATGTATTAGAATATTATTTTTATATATACAGGTCTATAATTAGTATTTTATATCAATTGATATACGAGGAGTTTTCAAAATAAATAGTCAGTTTCGATATATTAAAAATTATGTTTCTCATAGAATGAGCTGCGCCATATGCGTTTTTTATTGTTTAAACATGTAAATTTGCATATAATTAAGTTGTTTATTTTTATATAACTCTTTAAATAAATTCTGAATAAGAGTATTTTTAGTTAAATATATGGGGATCACTCATCTATTAGAATATTATTTTTATATATACAAGTCTATAATTAGTATTTTATATCAATTGATATACGAGGAGTTTTCAAATAAATAGGCAGTTTCGATATATTAAAAATTATGTTTCAATAGCTTTTTATTGCATTAAATTTATTATATTAATTATTTTTAATTTGTTTCTCATAGAATGAGCTGCGCCATATGCGTTTTTTATTGTTTAAACATGTAAATTAGCATATAATTAAGTTGTTTATTTTTATATAACTCTTTAAATAAATTCTGAATAAGAGCATTTTTAGTTAAATATATGGGGATCACTCATGTATTAGAATATTATTTTTATATATACAGGTCTATAATTAGTATTTTATATCAATTGATATACGAGGAGTTTTCAAATAAATAGGCAGTTTCGATATATTAAAAATTATGTTTCAATAGCTTTTTATTGCATTAAATTTATTATATTAATTATTTTTAATTTGTTTCTCATAGAATGAACTGCATCATATGCGAGAAATCATTCAGCCGGCGCGACAACCTGAAGCGTCATATCAATACAGTCCACCGCGACTTTCATTGTGGTACTTGTGGTGAGGGTGTGGAGACATGTCAACATGTTGCTGGACCGTCTAAGAAGAGGGTTAAAGTAGATGTCGTACCATCCGCAAATTCTAATAGACTTGTGGATGCTGCTCCATCTACCAGTCGAGATGCACCTCAGGTAAGCTGTTGTGGGTTGAGTTTCCCTAATAATTTTCTATATAGGGGGCATCTTCGCTCACAGCAGCATTTGAATAATAATACGCTTATGCTGCCGGATGGTGTGTTAAAAATTAATTCATCATTTAAAAACCGCGTCGCGAGTTATAGAATTCTAGGTGATGATAGTGTTGATATCACAAATTTTTTGGCGAATTTGAAAATTAAAGTGTGCAGCCTGATTAACGATGCTCTGGCTAGGGCTGTATCGGGTATTAAGGTGCAGTTAGAGTTATTTGCTCATTATGCTAAAACTGTGGCTGATGAGGAAATAGCCGACTTAAAGTCCTTCAATACACGATACGTCATTGTCACCGAGTCTTCTGACTTAGAGGATGTTTTTGATCAGGCTGCCGCCATCATAAAATCGAAATCGGAAGAGTTTTCGGAGAGAGGGAGCAATTGGACACTTAAGATGGTCTCACATTTAGAGGTTAACATTAACAGCTACCAACCTCTTGGGGGATCATCTTACTTGGAACTACCCCCCTCGATCCGAAACAAAAAAGCATGCGTCAATATTCAGAACTCGGATGATGCATGCATATGTTGGTCGATTGTAGCAGCACTCCACCCGGCAAACATGAGTGTACATAGAGTTAGTAGTTATCCTCATTACTCCGGCGTCCTAAATTTAGAAGGTATTAAATTTCCGGTTAAAGTTAAAGATGTTTCAAAAATTGAGCAAATGAATAATTTCAGTGTTAATGTTTACGGTTTAGCTTTTAATGATGAAACAAAAAATCATGAGGTGGTGGGGCCGATTCATTTTACTAAAAATAGAAAAAACATTCATATAAATTTACTTTTAATTGAGGATGGAATAAAGGCGCATTATGTGTTAATTAAAAATCTGTCCAGGCTAGTTTCATCTCAAATCAGTAACCACAATGGTGAGGTATACATATGCGATGGGTGTTTAATTAATTTCAGCAGCATCGAAAAATTACATACACATCAACAACACGACTGTAATCATGTTTATACGGTACTACCCTCAACTGATGCGCGTAAAACAAAATTTGGTGATATGTTGCCACAAAATATTCTACGTTTTGATAGTCATCATAAGAAAATGTCCGTTCCTTTCGTTGTTTATGCCGATTTTGAAAGTATTATCCAACCAATTCACACATGTAGCCGTGATCCAACTAGTTCGTATACGATTAAAACATTCAAGCATATTCCTTATAGTTTTGCATATCAAATTGTGTGTTCGTTTGATGCAAAGTTAAATAAATTTGTCACGTATGCCGGTTTAGATTGCTCAACGGTGTTTGTCGAAAAATTGATAGAAGATGTTAAGCTAATCTATGAAAACTATTTAAAGACTATCGTGCCGATGAATACTTTAAATACTAGCGAACAAAAATTATATAATGAGGCCGTGATTTGCCACACTTGTGAGCTATCTCTCAACGGGGATAGAGTGAGAGATCACTGCCACATTACGGGAGCGTTTCGAGGGGCCGCTCATTCTAATTGTAATCTAAACTTTAAAATTCCTAAATTTGTCCCTATCTATTTTCATAATTTGAGCGGGTATAATAGCCATCTATTTTTAAGAGATTTGGCACAACAAAATTTAAATATTGATGTAATTCCGATTAATAAAGAACGATATATTAGCTTCAGCGCGAAAGTTTTGGTCGGGGACTATACAGATAAAAAATCGGGCGAGAAAAGAAATGTTTATGTAAATCTGCGGTTTTTAGATAGTTTTCGATTCATGGCATCTTCTATCGATAAACTTGCACAAAATTTGGACCCGCAAGACTTCATCAATGTTAGACGGGCGTTTCCATTAGATTCACATTTTGATTTAATTAGAAAGAAGGGTGTATTTCCCTATCAATATATAGACACCTTTGGGCGATTGAACGAATCGACCTTACCGGCAAAGCGCGATTTCTTTAACTCATTAAATAATGTTGATATTTCGGATGTTGAATATCAACATGCGCAAACTGTTTGGAATACGTTTGGATGCCAAAATTTATTAGAATATTCGAATTTATATTTAAAATCAGATGTTTTATTATTAGCTGACATTTTTGAAAATTTCCGGAAAATTTGTCGGGATACATATAGTCTGGATCCGGCACAATATTACACCAGCCCAGGCTTGTCTTGGGATGCTATGTTGAAGCATACCAAAATTGAGCTGGAGCTACTCACAGACATCGACATGCATCATTTCGTTAAACATAGTATCAGGGGTGGGTTGTGTCAGGTATCTTTGCGGCACGCTAAGTCAAACAATAAGTATATGTCCAATTATGATGCGAGTGCTCCTAGCTCATATTTAGCTTATTGGGACGCGAACAATTTGTACGGGTGGGCAATGTCGCAGTATCTACCATTCGGTGGGTTCAGTTGGGCTAGTCAAGATGAGATTGACAATCTAAATATCTCTGGGGTCGCTGATGATTCGCCGATTGGCTATTTTTTGGAAGTAGATGTCACGTATCCTATAACTTTGCATGATGAGCATAATGACCTACCTTTTCTTCCCGAAAACATGGTGCCTCCCACATCTAAATTTCAGTATAAAAAGTTGATCGCGAATTTACAGAATAAAGAAAAATATGTCATACACTATCAAACATTAAAGCAAGCGTTACATTTCGGCCTTAAAATAACCAAAATTCACCGCGTTTTAAAATTCAATCAGTCCAATTGGCTTCAAAGTTATATTAATTTAAATACCAGCCTACGTCAGCATGCTAGGAATGATTTTGAGAAAGACTTCTACAAGCTTATGAACAACTCTGTATATGGTAAAACCATGGAGAATGTTGATAAGCGAGTAGATGTCAAATTGGTCACACATTGGGAGGACCATGGTAAAAGTCGCGGGGCTGATAGTTTGATCGCGAAACCAAATTTTAAAAGTGTTAGTATTTTTTCTGAAAACTTTGTAGCTATCCAGATGGAGAAGCTGAAAGTTGTATATAATAAGCCTATTTATATAGGTTTCTCCGTCTTGGAGCTATCAAAGCATCTTATGTATGACTTTTTCTACAATTTTTTGAGACGTGTGTATGCTGAAAAGGTCCGTCTATGTTATATGGATACGGACAGTTTTATCTTAAAAGTCGAGACAGATGATATATACAGCGACATTAAGAAAAATATCTCAAAATTCGATACGTCAAACTTTTCGGTTAATAATGTCTACAACATAGCACCTCAAAACAAGGCTGTTTTAGGACTATTTAAAGATGAAAATGCTGGTAATATAATGAGTGAGTTTGTCGGACTTCGCGCTAAAATGTATGCCCTGGCGGTTGAGGGTAGGGAAATTAAAAAGGTTAAGGGGGTGAAGAAAAATGTTGTCCGGGATGAAATTAGTCTGGCAGATTATAAACATTGCTTATTTAATAATGATATTTTATTTAGACAACAAAATTTATTTCAAAGTAAATTGCATGAAATCTACACAGTTAGACAAAATAAATTGAGCTTATCACCTCATGATGATAAACGCCGTATTAATGAGGATGGCTTACATACTCTCGCCTGGGGGCATTATAAAATCGACTCACCAGCTCCTTAGATGGTCGCTGCGCATGCCTCGGGTGCAGCTGCTCTACCGCCTCAAATTGGGTAAGTACCCCACTCCTTTTTGTTTGGTTCTCACTGTAATTTTCTCCCACTAAATCAGTATTAGTTTGTTTGCATTCGAGTTCGCACATATTTTAACACACTAAGATTAAAATGGAAGCTAGTAAGAACACAAAATTATTATATACATAAACTTATATCTATATATTTTTTTTAATTCTTTTTCAGAAACTTATAATGAATTTATTGGTGATTCGCTTAAAATGATGGATGAGAACATCGTTAAGGAAAAACAGTTAATTGGGCAGTCATCATACTTCCTCAACAAATGCGGTTCGAAATGGGTGAATATCGGTCTTAGTCCAGCGACTGGATTCGTGCCCATCATCCAGATTCGATCGCCTGCAAACTGTGTATTCTTCACATTGGACGACTGGGAGGAATTTTGTAAGACAGATGGTTGCAGTCCGAATCATCAAATTCGAACGTCAACATTTAGGAATACTACTGTCATTATATTAAGTAGTCGTAATCAACAGCTGGTATTGTCTTCGGATACCTATAGCAATTTGTTTAATTTACAACCGCTCATTAAGAGTAAATTAGAATTTTTAGTAAACAGCGATTTTATAGCATTTTATAAGATGATCTTAACCGCTTGCATAACATTAACTGGAGATTTATATACAAATGTATCAGAATTGCTTGTTGATCATTGTAATTCGTTTAATGCTTTCCTTATGATGGAAGTGCTACATATTTGTTATAATTCACTTCACTATGATTTTGAAGTTATGAAACTTGGTCATATTGTTAATTTATAATAATAAATTGTTTTTTTCTTAAAAAATACATTGTTTCTTTTTTTATTTTGTAAGATATAGAAACACATTTCAAGCATGCAGCTATTACAGAAGCAGGCAGACGTTGCGGTTTCCGCTGGAAAAACATGTTTAGACCTGCTAGAAATACATTGAGAAGCGCGATAGCAAGTTGGGTAATTTATTCAGGAATTCTCTAGAAGCAAAGTTTATATTTTTATTGACCATCTTGGTGGTCGGCCATTTTGCCTGATGTCACATTAATTGGGTTAGTGAATGTCAGAGGGCGCTATTTTAGTTGGGTTGGTAATGATGAGATGCAATTTTTAGTTTGGTTAGTGACCGTTAGAGGTCGCCATATTAGTTGGGTTGGAAGGGCGCTACATTAGTTGGGTTAGTGAATGTCAGAGGGCGCCATTTTAGTTGGGTTGGTAATGATGATACATGCAATTTTTAGTTTGGCAAATGACCGTTAGAGGGCGCCACCTTAGTTGGGTTAGTGGCCGTCAGAGGGCGCTACATTAGTTGGGTTAGTGGCCGTCAGAGGGCGCTACCTTAGTTGGGTTAGTGGCCGTCAGAGGGCGCTACCTTAGTTGGGTTAGTGGCCGCCAGAGGGCGCCACCGCCGGTGACCTTTGACCTCTTGACCTTTGACCCGCGACCCTTGACCCGTGACCTTTGACCCCTTGCCCGTTGACCCCTTGACCTTTGACCCTTGGCCTTTGCCCATTGACCTTTGACCTGGGGAGTGGTGGGGGGAGGAGGCTCCAGAACTCTCATAAGTACCCTACTAATAATAAATAATAAACGACCCTGAGATACTGGATGCAGACTGTGCTACTGGGCTAATTACTTTGTTCTCGCATCCAGTACCGTTGCTGATTGGAAAATATTTATTTAACAAATCATTTAACCATTTATTACATTAAACAAATTTAGTATAGCAACTAATTAGCAACATTTTGGCGCCCAACGTATAATTGTTTGAATACTAGTATTTATATAAGTATACAGGGTGTTGTAAAAATTGCCACCCACTTTTTTGAAGAAAGATAAAACAAATTTTCTCTGATTATTTAAATTTTTTTTAAGTTTGCATATATAAGGAGTGATGCGTATGTTTGGTGACAACACTTACTTATAATTAAATTAAATTATTTTGTTTATTGGTAATTTCTTCCTATTTTAGAATTCTTTTATTATACATTATTTGAAAATAAAAATTTCTTAAAATTTTTTATTTCATTTTGGATTGGTTGGGGAAGGTACGCTTTGCTTTTTTGGTGCAATTTTAATAATTTTGTGAAATTGTTTTGACATTTAATTTTAATATTCAGTCAATATTAGCTGAATTAATTCAGTTTTGATCTTGTAAATATTATAGTCTGATTGTTTGGTGGTTGTTAATTTTGTTAACATGGCGTCATTAACTATCAATGTAAGCTACTCACGTAAAGACGAATTAGTCTATGAACTGAGCTTAAGAGGTTTACCTACAACGAACGATGATACGGTAGAACAATTGCGAAAGGCTTTGAGACCATTGTTAAAACTTGAAAAACATAAAGAATCTTTATCATATCAGGAGTATCAGGTAGATATTGACAAAGAATTAACGGAGCTTGAAGCCAAGCTCAAAGATCTTAAACCAACAATGGAAAAATACGTATTATCACCGACTGGTAGTTCTGCGGCCATTCAAACTCGCCTTCATCATTGTATGAATAGAATCAATCGGTTACCTCTTGCACAGTTAAACGAGGAACAATCTCAAAAACGTACTCAATTTTTATTAGAATTGTTACAACATTTGGATACCATTGAAGTAGATCAGGTCACTGATGATCTACAGGGTATTTCATTAGGGAGTGCGGGTGCAGCAAGTAATGCTAGTGGAACAACAGCACAAGCATCTAGTCCAATTACAGTTTCGCGCGCGTCGCGTAATTTCTCGCCATTAGGAAATGGAACTTAAAATTTAATGGGGATTCTAGACAATTTACGGTGCATCAATTTTTAGAAAGAGTTAATGAATTAAGAATTGTACGCGGAGTTTCGGAAAGCGATTTGTTTGAATCTGCCATTGATTTATTTGAAGGAAAAGCTTTGCTGTGGTTCAAGTCAAATAGACATAGATTTGACAGTTGGCCGACTTTATCGGCATTACTGTGTAAGCATTATGAGCCTCCTGATTATCAATCTAGATTGTTTCAAGATATTTTGTCACGGACTCAAGATCCCTCTGAGTCATTCATAGACTATTTTTCATGCATGTTATCAATGTTTAGACGTTATGGGGAAGCATAGGAGGATGTGCAATTGGGGATTATTTCTAGAAATTTGTCACCTTTTTATATTATGCAATTGCCAACAGTAACGACCTTGGCGGAGCTTGAGGATGAATGCCCCAAACTTGAGAAAAAGAAATTTAGAGCAGATAGTTTTCATCCACCGGCACGCAGGCGTAACACCTATGTAGAGCCAGATTTTGCTTTCGTGCCAACGTCTGGTGTTGAGCGCGGAGCAGTGAATAAACCTGCAGTAAATTCCGTAAAAGCAACTTCAGACAAAGTGTCTAAAGATTTGCGGTGTTACAATTGCGGAGACCGGGGGCATAGATTTAATGACTGTAAGAAAGCCCGAAAGAAATTTTGTTATAAATGTGGTCAACCTAACGTGACCGTAGGCACATGTCCTCGATGCTCGGAAAACGCGAGGGGGAGACGATCGTAGGTCGAGAGGTCGTCCCCGTTACTGTTTCCTCGACCCCAGCCTCTGTATTATCAAATACCGGTAAAATTTTTCTAGATTATGTCATTTCTCGTGTTTCTGGAGATCAACGTCCATATTTAGAAATTCAAGTAAAGGGTTATCCTGTAGTAGGTTTATTAGATTTGGGAGCTTCTAGAACACTGGTTGGCTCGCGTGGCTATCAAATTTTGAGTAATTTGGGTTTTTGTCTGAAACCGCAAGCTGTTGAGTGTACAGTTGCGAACGGACAGGTGTGTGTGAGTACAGGATTTATTATTGTACCTTTTTGCCTAGAGAGCAAAGTTTGTTTAATTGATGTTTTACTTGTGCCTGACTTACCACACACATTAATTTTAGTAGATTTTTGGATGGCCATGAATATAGTGCCTGACTTACGTCAGAACATTTGGCACTTTAGTAAACAGGACCCTGAAATTCATATTAATAGTATAGCTAGTGCTACCTCTTTGAGCGTTGATCAAAAGAACCTATTAGACCAATTAGTCGCTGAGAAAACAGTACTCATGAGCAAAACATTAGGCAAAACCCATTTAGTATCTCACGAAATTCAATTATTGCCGAATACTAAACCTATAAAACAACGATATTATCCTGCGTCACCAATCAAACAACAAGCTATTGACCAGGAAATTAAAAAAATGTTAGAGCAAGGAATCGTAGAACCTAGTAACAGTTCTTGGGCCTCACCTGTTTGTCTAGTTCAAAAGAAAGATAATAGCTATCGTTTTTGTGTTGATTATCGTAAATTAAACTCTGTCACTCAAAAAAATTCGTATCGCTTGCCCTATATTTCAACCATTTTGGATCAATTAAGACATGCTAAATATTTAAGTTCTTTAGATATCAAGAGTGCATATTGGCAAATTCCTGTCGCGGAAAGTTCTCGTGATTGAACTGCCTTCTGTGTGCGTGGCGGCTTATACCGTTTTGTACGCATGCCGTATGGTCTTACTGGAGCGCCTGCCACATGGCAGCGTCTCATGGATTCTGTTCTTGAAGCTGACCTCCAACCTTCTGTTTTTGTATATCTTGATGATATAGTTATTATTTCGCAAACTTTCGAATCCCATATGGCCACTTTAAATGAAGTTTTTGACCGTCTTCATAATGCAGGGCTTACAGTGAATTTTGCCAAGAGTCAATTTTGCCGTCCTCAATTAAAGTACTTGGGTTATATAGTTGATGAACTGGGATTGCGCCCAGATCCCGAAAAAGTACAAGCCATGTTAGACATCCTACCACCTAAGAATGCCAAGGAAGTACGAAAATTCATCGGAACTGCTTCTTGGTACAGACGTTTCGTACCACAATTCTCCACCATCATTGCACCCTTGACCAATCTCACTAGGAAAAAGACTCCATGGTCTTGGACCAATGAATGCGGAGTGGCATTCAAACAGCTAAAAGAAAAGCTTGTTTCATCTCCACTACTGGTTTGTCCTGATTTTTCTAGGACCTTTATTCTTCAAACTGATGCTTCAGCTTATGGCCTTGGGGCCGTGCTCACCCAACAATATGACGATGGGGAGAAAGTTTTTTGCTATATGTCTCGTTCTCTCACTGCCCAGGAACGAAAATTTAGTGCTACTGAGCGTGAATGTTTGGGTGTGATTTGGGCTATTGAACATGTGCGTCATTATGTAGAGGGGTATCACTTTCAGGTAATTACGGATTGCCACTCTTTATTATGGTTGCATAATTTAAAGGACCCTCATGGTCGCCTGGCCAGGTGGTCATTGCGACTGCAGCCCTATGACTTCGAGATGATTCACAGAAAGGGTTCGGAAAATGCCGTCCCTGATTTTTTGTCACGCTCCGTCAGTACCACTGTTGATTTAGTACAAGCTGAAGATCCCTTGCTTCCTATAGATCGTTGGTATCTGAAGATGATTCAAGAAGTGCAGGATAAACCCCATCGTTATCCCTTATGGCGTGTGGAAAACGATAAATTGTTCAAATATGTCAAACCTCGTTACTCCGACTTAGTCATCCCAGTCAGGAGTGGAATTTAGTTCCTCCACGAGAACGCCGCACCTCCATTATTCAATCTTGTCACGACGATCCTACTTGTGGACATCCAGGAATTTCTAAAACCATCTCCCGTGTTTCCCAAAAATATTTTTGGCCCAAGATGGCCAGCAACGTTGCCAAATATGTTAGGAAATATGGGACCTGTCTCAGTATTAAATCAGAAAATAAACCACCTGCAGGACACCTGCGTAGTAAAGCACCTACTGCCACCAGACCATGGCAGATAATTTCTGCGGATTTAATGGGACCCTTGCCCCGTTCCACTAAAGGATATTCATATATTTTAGCTGTTTGTGACATTTTTAGTAAGGCCACCCTAGTGTTCCCCCTACGAACTGCTACCGGTGCTAGTGTCACTAGAGTCATTGAGGACCATGTAATACTTCTTTTTGGGGCCTCTTCTCATTTAATAGTTGACAACGGTGTTCAGTTTAAAAGTAAAATTTTTCAAAAAATAACCCAGAATTATAATATCCGAGTAGCCTACACTGGCTTTATCATGCACAAGCCAATCCTACAGAACGAGTCAACAGGATAATTAAAACAATGTTAACTGCTTATGTTAAAAATAATCACAAAACCTGGGATCAGTATCTAGCAAAAATCGGTTATGCCATCAGATCATCTGAACACGAAGTCACTAAGGTAACTCCAAATTTCATTAACTTTGGTAGGGAAGTCACTTTAAATGGCAATGATGAGAATTTTGTTCCGAATGAAGCCGAAACACCTATTTTGAATATTGATAATAAAAAGTTAGCTTTTGCCGCGCTGTATAAAGACATACAGGCCCGTATTAAGAAAGCGCATTTGCGCAGTGCTCATGATTACAATCTCAGACGACGACCTATTAAGTTTGTGGTAGGACAGCATGTTTGGAGAAAAAATAAAGTATTGTCTGATGCTACTAAGCAGTTTGCTGCCAAACTTGCCCCTAAATATTCAGGACCTTTTGAAATCGTTCGTGTTGTGTCGCCCTGGGCGTATGAACTTATTGATGACCAAGGTCGAGTTTCTACTTGGCATATTAAAGACCTAAAGGCACACCCGCCAGACTAGACAAAAAATTTTTTTATTGACCTGCTGTTGGGGTCTATAAGAATTCCACAGCCGTGTAACCAGCGTGGTGTAAAAGTCCCCTATATGGATCATTATACCGTACATTCACCATCTTAGTACAATCCTTTCATCTTAGGATATTTTTCACCTGCTGCTGGGGTCTATAAGAATTCCACAGCCGTGTAACCAGCGTGGGGTAAAAGTCCCCTAAATGGATCAATATATTGCGCAACCACCATCTTAATGCAATTTTCAACATACCCTTTCGTTTCTTTTTTTTTCTTTCTTTCAATAGTACTATCTCCCATCTTAGGATGTTTTTGACCTGCTGTTCATTCCACATTTTCCTTTTAATACTTTTGTTGAATTTGTTACTTGATATACATATTAGTTTGATTAAATTTATCTGGTGGAGTGAATTGCCTATTACCTTTAATACTCGACTTTTCTCAATTTTGTCCCTGAATGTAACTTTGTGTGCGAGAGTGTCATCTTGTTGTTAAAATTTGTGTGCAAGTGTTTGGTTTTGTCATGTATGCATGGCGTTTTGATTTGTCATTTAAGATGACGTTTTGGTTTGAGGTGTTGTCGGGGTATAAAGTCCCCTTCCCCTCTATTGTGTTGTAGTTTAGCTACTTTGTGCCACTCACTTGTTACTTATCATTGTAGTTTAGCTACTGGTTTTGGTTTGTGATGACCCTCGTGTACGATACTTTTGTAAATTTTATCTTTACTTTTGTTCAACTTTTACAGGAAACTCATTTTGGTTATGGTCGATAGTACAACTTTACTTAGTTTTAAGGAATTTCACGTGGGAGTTGGTTTATTTGTTATCTTTTGTCAAAATTTATTGAACCTTTTTCGGCCTAAATTATTAACTTTTATTGTAGTGCACTGCCTACATTTTAATATAACCTTGTATCAAAATTAACATAACGCCTTTCGGATATTTTCAGTTTTCTCTGTAACTTCGGTTGCATTTTAACATGTACCCTGTATCAAAATTTATGTAACCCCGTTTGGATATTTTTATTAACTCTCATTGTAGCATTATCTACATTGATAGGTTCTGTTCAGGTCAGCCTGTGTCATTAGTTGTAAGAAACTTTTTTTTCTCTTTCTCATAATTTTTCAAAATTCACCTAACCTCTTGTTTAACTTCACTTAACCTTCAGTTGGGGATTACCGTCTGCTCTTTTGTGTTCCGTTGGAAATCATGTGTTTGCTCGTCGTGTCTATCTACAAATCTACTTAGGGCCTTCAGCCTAACTTTATGCTTGGGGACTTTTGTTTATATCATAATACCCGGGTGCTTTCTTTTACTTAATCGGAAAGTTACTGAAGTAACTTTCCTATGGCACTTAAGGGGGGATTTGTTGCGTGCTTTTGGCACTTCTGACTAATTTAATTTCAAAATGTTAAATAATATCTGTTTATTTAAATTAACAAGTACTAAATTACTTAAGAATGCCAAATCAATTATAATATCATTCTTTTGGCTCCTACTGTACACAATTATTAGTCTTGATACGTAAAATATATTCAAAGTTTAAAAATATACATATGTCATAAATACCACAGCCAAGCTTGTTCAAATTCTTGAAGAAATTATTCGTTATATCTTATTTTCAAATATGTAGTTATTTCTTAAAAATAACATCTGAATAACAACGTTTATAATCTAAAGTAAAATTCTTTTTATAAAGTAAATATTATAGTCACGTACAACAATTTTTCTCAAATACCCCTTTGTATGACACGATGAAAACTAAATTTCGGCGCCACGAATATGCTTGTGTTATCAATAGCCCTTTATTTTAAAATACCCTGGGAACCGAGCAATTGAATATACTGCATCGTGCGCGCCGTGTGCAAAAATTCCTTCTTAGAGAATTCTCGAAGATTCTGGAAGGGTGGAAATGACGTAGCTTTTTCCTTATTCCCACTCCAACGATACTAATAAAAGGCAAGAACGCTTAAAAATTATTATTCATTAGTAACCGCATAGTGACAGTCGACACATCTGAGTAATTTCAAGTGTGAGCCGTTGGTCCGGTTGGTGCCCACCCATTAGATGCTTGATACGTAGTTCGGTATTGAGTTAAAAATTAAGATTGTTACCCTAGAATACGTAATATAGCTGTGCAAAGCCTGTCTAGTGACGATTTAACGTGCCTAGTGGTGTTAAATTATCGAAAAATCATTAGTCCAGTCTAAGAGAAGATTGGCCGATTTCGATAATTCCCCTTTTGTGGAATTTGAAGCAATCTTAGTGTCGAGCCATTGCCGTCGGACTACGTCCGGAATCAAGCTACCGAAGAAGCACATCTTTTCTTCGCGGGAAATTCATCGACTCTCCAACTTCGACCTTCGGCATCCACGGTTATTAGATTATCCGCACAATCCAAGGTAATTTAAATATTGTTTGTGTCTCAGAGTGCTTAAAAATTATTGTACCGTCGCTAAAGCCAAGTCAAAGGCCATTCTTTCTGGCTCTGTAACGATAAATTTGTATTAAATAGTTCCGTCGGATAACGCCAAACTAACTTTGAGGATTAATGTGTAGTTCTTTAGTCATAATGCTGTTTGGTTAAGCATAGTGTTGTTAAATAATGATATGGATCTAAAATCTGGAGTTCGCCATCATAATCTTTGTTACCATTGTTTATAATATCATAACCTTAAGTCAATATTTCTAAAGTTACGATAATAATTCTTCATTTTGTCATATTAATACATGCATTAGTAGTTGTATTCTGTTCTAAATTCAAGGTCCAATTTTAATTTACCATTTATATATTCAACTATGATATTGTAATACTTTATATCTATTAATATTTATGTAATAATAATATCTCCGTCTGGCCAGATTATTGACTGAAGAATTGTGTAATCTGATGTGATATGTTGAAGGAGAAATCTGTTTATTATTATTGAATGTTCATTGTACTTTTGTTTAAATTATTTCATGTAACAAACATTGTTAAGTTTACGTCACTTGTGTTATAAATTAATTATCCTTCGTTCCTTGTGGTAACTCGACGGGCTCAGTGAATGTTTCTTACTTTCTTTCACTAATAAACGTAAAGCCACGATGTGCTGATTCTAGTGATAATAAAAACAAAGCTGTTAAATAATTCAAAGTAGGTGGCGCCCGACAATAACTTAATAAATAATTACAAAATCATTCAAGTAAAAATTAGCCATCGAAAAAGACCAACACCTGTTGCCCGGGGAAACACTGATTGGATTGACCGAGCATAAGGCGCGATACAGTTAAGGTATGTGAGTTTTGTCATTAACTTAAATATATGCATTCACTCCTGGTTAGTTTAATTATTAATCATAAAGGTTCTATTGCAATAATAAATAATAAACGACCCTGAGATACTGGATGCAGACTGTGCTACTGGGCTAATTACATTGTTCTCGCATCCAGTACCGTTGCTGATTGGAAAATATTTATTTAACAAATCATTTAACCATTTATTACATTAAACAAATTTAGTATAGCAACTAATTAGCAACAACCAGAACTGCTGTTAGTTTGAAGACAACTTCTACGAACAGGGACAGGGTTCAGCAATGGGCAACAGCTAGTCTCCATTTATAGCGAATTTATTCATGGTCGCTTTGAAACCGATTCTAAAAGAAACTCCAAGTATTTCCCTAAATTAGGATTAGGTACATTGACGATATTTTCGCGATTTTTAATACTAACTTTTGTGATTTGGATGATTTCTTATTTGAATTAAACTCGAACTTCACTACAATTAATTTCACAATAGAAAAGGAAAACAATGATCAACTACCATTTTTAGATGTTTTGGTTATAAAAAATAACAATAACATAGAAATAGATAACTTCCGAAAAGAAACCAACGTCAACAAGTTTATAACGGATTCAAATTATAGTTTTAATTTTCTTATCCATAGGTAGTTAAGTTTTCCACTTACAAAAGATAGATATGAAAAAGAACTTAATATGTAAATATATCTGAACTTAAATCTACTTATTAAAACAGGAATTCATTTTAGTTTATTCGAAGTTTCTTCATAATTCTAGCAGGCAGTAGCTACGAATTAGATCTGCATTCACTGGTTTCAAGATAGATTCCAGAGGGCGGATTCTGCTTATTTACAGATTAATCAGACATCCGCCCTCTGACTTAAGAATGAATTACTTATTCGTGACTGTGGAAACATCATCATCATCTGAAATATGTTAAATTTTTAAAAAGGTAAATTTATGCAATAAATTTGTTATCGCTTTTATATAAATCATTTGTATATTTTATTCATTATCTCATCCATCGATAGGTGCATCTGAGAACAGGAGTTTTGCTGGAATGGATAATTAATTTTATAGAAAAAGAGAGAAATAATCACACAAAGATAAGGAAAATAAAAGAGAGTGATGAACCACTGTTAACATGCCAATTGCAGAAATATCTGTAGGTTGTTTAATAGGATCTATTAATATGAACTAACAGTCTGTTGCGTCCTTTATTTAATCTAGCAACCGCAGTAATATGTTACGGATTATCTCATACACATAAACATGTTTATGCATTCTTACATCAAAGAAAATAAATATGACAAAATACACTATATTAAATGGTCTGCTGTAGACTCACAATCTGAGAGGCTCATGTTCCTTCTTTTATAGTTTATAATAAAATTATACTTTTCTTCAGATTCTTATTTTGTGACAATGTAAACACAAACAGTACTATGATTAACAAACAATTCGCATCCACAGATAATAACTGTTATAATATAATAAAAACAATATTTTGTAATCTCGTATGTACATTTTTAAAAAATGAGGTGTGG
This sequence comes from Amphimallon solstitiale, assembly GCA_963170755.1. Lineage (NCBI taxonomy): Eukaryota > Metazoa > Arthropoda > Insecta > Coleoptera > Scarabaeidae > Amphimallon > Amphimallon solstitiale. Next base: position 33,166,932 of record OY720685.1, on the reverse strand, counting down.
CCACCACACGACTTTCTTATACGTATGAGCGTTTCAAACTATACAATTTCAAGAATTTTTTTATACAAAAATTATTTAAAATCCGATTCTAAGTACTTCCATTTTCTTAATAAATCGCTATAGATTGCATACTTTGCTAGATATCCGATAAAAGTGCTACTCCTTAAGAGTAGAAGTGTTACTTCCGGTCCAAATTTTGAAATTTCATGTATACAAAAAATATTGCAAACCCAGTTCTAAATACTTTTGTACTCTTGATAAATATACAGGTGTCCAGAAACTCTCCTGACAAACGAAGACCGGAGATTCCTCAGATAATTTTAAGACAATTTAACCCAATTCACCCTAGTCCGAAAACGCTTCCTAAGGGAGCTAGAGCTCTTTGAAGATGGCGCCTTGTAATTAGTTTTTTTTTAATATCTCCCGAACGCGTCTATTTAGAAAAACAAAAACTGGTATGCTTATTTATCCTCCAGAGGTGAATCGATTCCATCAATTGCGAATTTCTAGTACTGGTTATAGGCGTCCGTTTTGGGTAGGTAAACGGTTATTTTAACGCATAGCTTTTTTGTCTTTAACTTTTAAGCATTTGTGACACTAGATTATTAAATTTTCAGGTATTCTAGTACTAAAAGGTACTCTTACTTTAAGTCGGTAGGATACACCGTTTTCTAGAAAAATCGATTTGAAAATTTTTCGTTTTTTCGTCATTAAAATTCAATTTATTATGTACCTACTTATTTTTAGCGACGAAGTTGGCTAGGACTATCAAGGCATGGACGAAAATTAATTTAATAAATCATCTTTTGTTTCAATAAATGCAGCACACAATTCGTAAAAAAAAGTTTGGGAAAAGAAGCAAAAATCAATTTGAAACAAAATTTTAGCTGAAGGTTTTTAAAAACAAAGTATTTATTACAATGGAACGTAACTAACAAAAAAAGAACAAGTATCAAAGGTAGATAGTTACAAAAGATGCTCGATGTGATGACCATTAGTCTCAATGCATAAATTTACCCTTTTGCTTAGAGAACGCCGAATTCTTGCAAAAATTCCAAAGTTATTTCTAAATTCGTTGCAAGCATCTTGTATCCTTAGCCAGAGTTGTGCACGATTTTGTATCGGAACGGAATAAACAAATGCTTTTATGTATCCCCAAACACAATAATCGCAAGGATTCAAATCCGGCGACCTTGCTGGCCAAGCAACTGGACCGCCTCTTCCAATCCAATGGTCTTCGTAGTTATTATCTAGAAAGCCTCGTACATTCCTGCTAAAGTGGGCCGGACAGCCGTTCTGTAGAAACCATAAGTTTTGCCGAATATTTAAACGCACCTCATCTAACAAATCAGGTAAAATATTTTGCAGGAAATGTAAGTAATCAACACCATTTAAACGAGCAGGTAATTCCACAGGTCCAAGTAGATAATCGTCAACTACTCAAGCGTTACACCTCATTTCGCCATAAACTAAATGCATATCGGCGTATTCTTCATTAGTAAAAACCATTTTTTTTTAAATTGAAATAGTTGTGTTTGAATGCTACAAAGTAAAAAATTAAAAGATAAACTTCGCGAACTGACAACAATTTGACAATTAAAAACGTAGGTTTTATTTTTGTTGGCAGTTCAGAGCGAACTAGTGCAAAAAATAATAAATTGAATTTTAATGACGAAAAAACGAAAAATTTTCAAATCGATTTTTCTAGAAAACGGTGTATCCTACCGACTTAAAGTAAGAGTACCTTTTAGTTCTAGAATACCTGAAAATTTAATAATCTAGTGTCACAAATGCTTAAAAGTTAAAGACAAAAAAATTATGCGTTAAAATAACCGTTTACCTACCCAAAACGGACGCCTATGACCGGTACTAGAAATTCGCAATTGATGGAATCGATTCATCTCTGGAGGATAAATAAGCATACCAGTTTTTGTTTTTCTAAATAGAAGCGTTCGGGAGATATTAAAAAAAAACTAACTACAAGGCGCCATCTTCAAAGAGCTCTAGCTCCCTTAGGAAGCATTTTCGGACTAGGGTGAATTGGGTTAAATTGTCTTAAAATTATCTGAGGAATCTCCGGTCTTCGTTCGTCAGGAGAGTTTCTGGACATCCTGTATATAGAATGCATAATTTACAACATATTTGCAAACAATCGCTACTCGGTAAGAGTAAAAGTAATACTTCTGGTCCGAATTTTGAAATTTGTTTTATAGGAAAGGTTGAAAATTAAGTTCTAAATACTTTTATACCCGTAACGTATCCGTTTAAAAAGCATTACTTGCGAAATATTCGCAAAAAACTGATTTTCGATAAGAGTAAAAAACCTACTTCCGATAGGAACTTCGAGAAACTTTTTTAAATAAAGTTGTTCTCAATTTTAATTTTAGGTACATATTGCTGTGAATGCAACAATGCTACGAAATGGTAAATTTTTATTTGAAATGAAAATGTAACATTGCCACACTTTGAGTACAGCCATATATTTTTTATATGCTGTGATACCTATTTGTCTAATTGATAAAAATATTGTAACACATTCTTTAATAATTCATTCGTATCAGCATAAAATTTTAAATTTTCTCACGAGTTCTAGCAGTGATTTACTTCTTATGCTCTGGTTCTCCTCTTATTTTGTTTTGTTTGGGATAAGGTCAAGAAATTAAACAAGATGTCTAAATTTCATATTAAAATGTATTTTTATTTTTAAATAATGGTTTGTTAATAATATCATCATTTCATGAACTTTTGTTTTACAACTGAAAACATTTATACTCTCTTTAGAGTCATAATGTGTGTGAAAATACTTAAATATACTTATAATCAGTGGCGGCTGCTGCAGAGAGGGCAACGGGGCACTTTTGACGTTGGTAACAAAAAAAAAATGGAAGCAAATTATATTTAAATGTCAAAATGTAAGCCTCTAATGTAACAAACATGTGCAATAGAAGTTGTACAAAGAATAAAAAGCACACATGCTAACATTTTATTTACTAATTAACAATATAAATTGTTAAGCAGTGTTGGATGATAAGTTTTCTGATGCTACTATTGTAATTTACTTCCAAGGTTGAATAGTACAACTGTTATAAAAGTTTGTTACTGATAATATGCCGAGACTATGTTGGCGAAAGATTTTGTAAATTGTCTTCTGCTATTTTGCGAATCTCTGGGGGCGTGCAAAATAAAAAAAATCAAGTGAACGGTGTTTTTCTACTTTGAAGAGAATAAAAACATTTTCTAGAAATACCATGCGGGAAAGCAGACTATGTGCCTTAGCAATGTGTTTCATTGAAAAACAAATACTGACATCAACACCAAACTTCAATGAATGAGTTATTAATCATTTTGCTGATCGTAAGGAACGGCGGATGGATTTTATTTTCAAACAAGTTAATTACATAGCATATTGAGTTTATTTTTTGTCTGTACTTAATTTTTGATATTAAACACTCGGACCCCCGGTGCCCTTCGGTCCCAAAAAATCACGGGCCGCCACTGCTTATAATAATAGTTGAATGAATATTCACCATGTTCTTTTAACTTTAAAATATTTTTGATTCTTATTAATTTTTATTAATACGATGCCGGCACTATTTCACTAAAACATACATTCTCACATAGTGCTTTAGTAATATAGATTCTTGCTACTTGAATGCTCTGAAATTGGTTCATGCTAACCGCTAGCTGTAAACATTCTCACATTGTACTTCTAGCCATTTAGCATTTGCCCATCAAAAACATCCTCGCATATTCGTATTAATTTATTTGAATCTTTAAATTAAGGGGGGGTTTTACTTGATCGGCGTATGCGACAAAATGGTCAATTTCAACGTAAAAAATCGCAAACATTAAGGCACTTGAAAAAGTTGCCGTTACATGCACGAAATAACCAATATTTGTTCTAGTGACTCACGATTAAAATTTGCAATTATATTAAAAAATAGTTAAAATACAGCACTTTGAATTTTTGTCGTTTTATAGCGATATAAAGCTTACTGTGCTTAAAAAGTACTTTTTTGAACCGTGAGTACCTAGATATTTTTATTCTGAACACGACAATGTATTTACTTTTCTTTCAAAATAACCCTGGTCTCCAAAAAATTACTTTGAAACTAATGAGAATGATCACAAAGTCCGCACTGATAAATGGCAAATAGGCAACACAGAATTCAACCTCCTACTCACAGTTTTGTTAACGTCTAAGACCAGCTATATGGAAGGTATACCTGGTCGACTGTATTAAGCCGAACATCATATAAACAGAGAGATCTTCAACTTTTTTTATTACCTTAGGTAAACGAATGTTTCATTCATATATCGGCCTTATTTTGTAATTATTTTAAGGATATTTGCGAGAATGTATTAGATATTAATTTTTCGTCTGGAACAAATATATGTTGCTATTATTATTATAATAATAAGTATACATTAAACATATTTGTAAAAGAAACTACATGCGGTTGGTATATGTATACAAGCAAATTGTAATATATTTCAGATATTTTTCGGTGTTCATTTATGATTGATTACGTGATAACATTGATGCGTCTACTTTGTTGGACATTTTTTTCTGTTCATTAATATTCTTTTCACTTTCAAAATGCATTTTATTTTTCAAGGACAAGGTTCCGGCTTTATGAAATTTCAGAAATGCAGTTTTCTTCGGCAATAAATATATCTACATTATTATTATTATTAATTATAAAGTTGCACGACTTATTATTATTTCTAACCTTACATGTTGAAGCTTTTTAATAATATGAACAATGTTTGTAGAAAACTAAAATCTGATAAAAACAACTTTATGTCTTTGTAAGATACGAACTTAGAAGTTTGCCGGACTTTTCATACTAAGTGGCAGGAAGTTACACAATTTTCAGTTTTCTAGATGGTAAAAGCATTTATTTCAATATCTGAATTTGTTGTGCCTTCATGTTTTTATTTTATTTATACTTTGTATTTTGACTCTAGGACAGTTTTTATACGTTTTTGTATAATGTGAGTAAGTAAAACAGCAGCATGGGCCAAACGAGCTTATAAGTTTAATCACAGCGGTTTATCAGGAGTAGCAGCAATTGTTGGATGCCGAACGAAAAAAAAAATTGTATGTAGGCGTAAAAAACAAATTTTGTTTAATTTGTGCAAAATTTGGTACATCTAAAGATCACGTATGCTACGAAAATTAGTCTTCGTCGTCAACAGTTATGGAGTCGACAATTATTGCGGAAGGTTTCTCGTGAAATGCACGGTGTAATTTATGGTAGATTAATAGGGGACGGTGATAGCATCGTTCTCAGAAAACTACGTGAAACGGCACCTTACGGTCTCCAAAAAATTATTGAAAAAATCGATTGCCGAAATCATATATTTCGTAATTATATAAATAAAATTAGGGACTGTTTGAAAAAAAAACCTAAATTCAATTCGACCGTGATAAAAGCAATTGAACATTACAAAAGTTCGAAATTAACAATAACAAATTATAGATAGTGAAATTGCAGTGTGACATTATAAATGGACCAAGATATATTTTTGTGAACACTCGGATTATGCTTCTTACTTTTGTCAAGAATCTAAAGAAGGATACTTGCTATGAGACAATACACATAGACGTAGAACTCTGACCAGAAATGGTAATTAAGTTAGAGTAATTCTATTTTCTCGCTTTATGACCTCAAATTATGGATCCTCGTATTTTGAGAAATCGAGAAATTAGAAATGTCAAATTGGAGAATTAGTATGTACCTCACTGATTGCGATACGTTTAGACAAAACGCTACTTGGCCATTCTTGTTTATTTTCTACACTGTCTATACTTTTGTTAAAAAAAAATTGTTATAAAAACATGAATTAGGCCTACTGGGAATACCATGAGAAAAAAACACCCTTTGCACTCTACCTCTAAGATGGTGCGGAAAGGATTGCGTTTGACGTTTTGCCTGCCACATAACGGTTATTTAACAAATTTATCGAAGCTTTACTGAAAAAAAATTAAACAGTGCAAGATATAAATAAAAAAAATGATAATATCAATAACATTCGATTTCAAGTTGTGGTATTAACAATGGCTTCTAATCAATGATTAGTTCGGAGTCCGCACAATTCGTATCTTACCCACGGTGAAATGTTTATAATTTAATTTTGCTAACTAACAATATAAGTGTTGATTGTGAAGAATATAATTTTCAATAACTTAAAACATGGGCAACTTAGAGAATATAAATATTTTTTACATTTTATAAGAAACACCGGCACTGTTTGTTACAATAGATTTTTTTTATCAGATTTTAGTTTTCTCTAAAACATTACTCATATTATTACAAAGCCTCAACATGTAAAGTAAATACAAATCATGGTGAGAAATAATAAGAAGTACAACTTAAATGATTAATAATCATAAATAATAGTAATAAAACTATATATTTATTGCAGAATAAGATTTAATATCTAATTAATTCCGGCAAATATCATTAAAATAATTACAAATACATAAAACGGGAGTCTTAATAAAACTAGATAAATACAAGCCAAAAGAATATTCAGAAATAGCAAAAACAAATTTCGAACAAAAGAGATGCACCAATATTTTCATGCAATAAATATGCAGGAGACAAATATCCCAAATTTATTTGCTTTCCAGTTGATCAGGCATCGCTTCATGTTGCTGGTCGTATACCTGCATCGTGTAAAAGGTACAGGCATAATAAACTCCGTAAATATATTCAATATATTTCAGGCAACCCGACATACTCCATTCGGGAATTTTTCTTAAGGAAAGTCCACCCTTAAGTAATTGTTTAATACTTAATGATGCCTAACAATAAATTAAAGGCAAATATTCTCACATAGTACTTTCAGCATGTTTAACATGATTAAATATTTTTTTTTATTATTATTTGGGTAAGACTAAATATCATTACTAAACAAGAGAATATTCATTTGATATCCAATAAACTGAGTTATTTTATATCATGACTTACTTCATTTGATCATACATTCTATCAAATTCTATTTTATTGACATCCCCCATCTTAAAATTAATGATGAGAAAAGAAAATTAATTGAATATATTTGTTTTTAAAAAAACTAAATTAAAAAAATTGAACTCTAAATCTTTAATATAAACTATCAAATTGTGAGTTAATAAGCAGTGCTTATAAGCCCTACTGTTAGTTTATTATATTCCAACGGACTTTCACTATATCAAATTTATTAATAGTCTATAAATTTTACGTCCTTATTACTCGAATTACAAACTTAAAATCTACAAGTTTTATCCTGTTTTTTGACTTTATATACTAAAATAAATGCCGATCGACGATTTAGCGCCTCTCTTATTCAATTAAATTTTAGGTTGGCATCTTTTTCAAAAACGTTCGTGGTGAAAATCTTTTGTTCGTTTCTTTAGGTTGTCACATTTACATCGATACGCATAGATCATCTTGACAGTTGCACACTAATGGCGACGCTTTAAATTATTTGTTATTAAAGTTTTTCACAAATTTGTTGTATCTCATCTTAGGTAAGTGTATCTTCTCTTCCTCTTCAGTATAAACCTTCATTGTATTTGTATATAAATGCACTGCCTTTTTCACTGTTTGTCACATATTTCCTCTTGTCATATATTAATTTTATTCTGAATCTTCTTTTAGAAACTCGTCGGTCTGGTAGCAAAGGAAAAACGTTACATACAACGGGAATTTTCCCTGTCGAATTCGTTATTGCGAAGAACTGTCGCTTCCATCACATCCTCCCTAACTTCGAACCATGTTCTTTCTTCAGGTAAAACGTCTATTTGTAGAATGCTATAAACAAACATTAACATCGTATTTTTCTTTTGCAGGTATCTAAACCACACATGACCACTTCCAGTGTCTTTGAAGCCCTTGAGCTAAACATACAAGAAGTAACAAGTGTCTTTTGAACTCAAGATGTTCTTATTTACGATCTAACATTTCTTACTAGAAATAATATCCCTGTTTTTTATATAACGTGTACGTATCTGCTATATGTTTAGCTTTATTATTATCTTTCTTATGAATTGGTACCATTATTCATGTTCAAATTTATATTTATTCTTTCAAAACCGTGTCATCTTCTCGGGCACACCTGATTTCACCTTGCTCATATAACTTAATAGCAGTTAAATGATTTACTCTTTTTATTGTTCCATCCTTTAACATTACTCTCTCTCTGTTATTTGCTCTCAATACCTTTTTATTTTTGAATGATGGTCCATTTCTTAAAATGTTTAATGCTGTTCTAACGCCTTGTGTAAAATTAGGCTCTGTAGTTTTATACTCAAACCATACCTCGTGCTTGTTTTTTCTACAAAAATTAAGTGCATTGATTTATTTAGTGTTTGTATTATACCTAATATTTATACTTATCCAACTAATGTATACCAACAATTTATATATTTTGATAATGGAGTTTGTCCTTAAATGTTGGCAACCTATTCTACTTACATGTATCTATTTTAAACTTATACCCTAACTTTAAATAAACTTTTTGTAAATAAAATTAGTACACTTTTTTAATAACTAAATTAATTCTAAAGATTATTATTTTCAACAATGTGAAGGTCACAGCAATAAGAATTCTTTATAAATTTGTTTAAACTTAGTAGTTGACGAAATACTGGCAAAATTCGATTTTTTCGCTGAAGTAAACTACTACTTCCGGTCTACCGATTTTACTGAAAAACTAATCAGATCTCAAGAGGGAGATTATAGTCGTAAATATAAAATTTGGAATTGATATCTACATCGGTTTGACCGCTATCGTGCTCACACACACAGAGAGAGAGAGAGACATTTTTTAAAAACCACTTGTTTGAAATCAGGGGACTTCAAAACGTGAACATCTGCAAAAATCTCGAGGTCGATAATTTTCGTCATCGCAATACTTCCCTATACTACGTATAAGAAAGTAAAAGTATTGGAATGTCAGATACGAATGAGGAAAAATAAAACGAGAAATCAAGAAACTTGTATCAAACCTTGTGGAATTAAGAATAGAGACAAGAGCTCTAGAAGACATTATGAACAAACTACTAAAGGTGGAAAAGAGGATCATAAGAATAAAAGGAAAGTTAAATGATTTCCAAAAGGTAATCAAAGAATTTAAAATAACATATCTTAAATTGGAAAAGGAAAGCAAAAAAAAAGAAGTAAGGAAACAGGGCAAGAAAATATCATAAATAGAAAGAGACCAGTGAAAAAACAGAGGAACAGGCGAGGTATTTAAATTATTCTCAACTATTCTCATACTTATTTCAGGATTTTATTCAAATCGATTTAAAATAGCTACCTCAATCCTTATACATATCAGCGAGTTAATAATACATTTATAATAATATAAAAAGCAATCATACCTGGCATTCCTCTCGCAGCAGAAGGTCTTATGATGTTCCGCATATTCCTTTACGCCCAAGTAAATTTTGCAAAACGGGCACTGCCTGAGTTCTGGAATTGCGTGAAAAATACACTCATAAATTACATTAATTTAGTGCTTGTAGACTGAAATAATCATAAAATATCATGGTCATTAAAGAATGTAATGATATCTAAGTAAGAAGGCATTTAACAATTTATGATCAACGCATAACCATGAAATGAACACGATTTGTATGTCCCTAACAACTACTGCATCAGATGCCTTTTAATTCCGAAAATTTCTATTGTCACTAATGTTAAAATAAAATAAAATAAATAAAAGCCTCTAAAATAAACGATTCAACTTTTCAACCATTTCTTTTATATTTAGAAAAATATATAGCCACGCCCTTGAAAAATATCAAACATCGTTTTTCTATACTTTAAAAAATTGATATTGTTTTTATCGGGGTCTTCGGAAAATATTCTACCTTGTTTTATAATATTCACAGTAATAACAATGACCAACCCATAATAGCTATTGAGATATACTCCTTTTCTTGCACTATTATGGTCTTTTTTTTATATTATGGCATGTAAATGTGTTTATGTACTTCTTCCGATTCTGCAATGACATTGTCGAACTACCTATTTTATGATACTACTTTCAACATTAATAAAATAATTCAAAGATAATGGCTTTCATAATACAAAAATCAATATGGTTAGATCCAGAAACATCAATGGCACAGTACCTTCAATTGAAAACTTTCCAGCTGTATCCACAACGCAAACAGTTTTATGTTTGGCCAAATGCAATTTCGAGCTAAATCCAAGGCAGCAAAATGTGCAGGCAAATATGTCCTTGATAATTTTATTCGGGTTGTTTCCGCATTCCTCGCCTAAATACACCCGTAATTCATCACCAGCTTGGATTTGACGAGTGCTTTGATAATAGATCTTATTTTCAGATTGAAAGACATGCAGGTTTCCTTCAGAAGTATTCCTGGTAGGATTAACGTACTGCATCCAATTCAAATTCTTAAATTTATTTTTGTCCAAAACATATTTATCCTCTATTATTTCCCAAGGACATTCTGTCACACTGAGTCCAGTGAACGGACCAAACTTTACATCTGCAGGAATAATTCTTATAGCATATATTCCAGTTTGCCCAAGACAATCTTGAATTTCTAAAATGTCATTTGGTATATCTTCTCTTGCCCCATTCTTTGCACTATTCAAAGCATTGTTGTTTAAAATATGTCCAAGCATTCCACATTCGATGCAATAGTCTTTGTAATATGCTTCGCAATGTTCACAGTCTGTCGATGAAATGTACACAGATTAAAAATCATAGCATTTACTGCCACTAGATAATTGTTAAAATAAATACAGAATGTTGAAGCACAACCACAGTGTAAGTTTATGTTATATCTTTATGGTTAACTGTGCCATACATTTTTAATTTAGATTATTAAATTCTCCATACAAACTACTGTCAGAACTAAACATTAAGGCAATTTTCAATTAAATCAAAATATCATCAAAAGTTAAAAGTAAATTCTATCAAATACTACTTAAATTTCTGAACAATTTTGCTAATTTAACCGATCCTGTATCTTCAATACTAAGAAAGTTACCAATATAGGAAGATAGAAGGTGGGCATTCTGTATAGAAGCAATGAAGAAGTAATTGGCAGTTGAGATAATGTAAACCTTAACAGTTTAGACATAAAACAAGTTTGAATATAAAAATATTACAGTTTGGTATTTATGATGAAATGAGATTCTGTTTTCCAATAAACAATGAATACTAACTACATGCACATTAACTTTTCGAAGTTAGGGTTGTGTATTTGATGCTTGTGCTGTGTATATTTCATCACTATTGCCAAGCAAGAAAATCACAACCACCTAATGGAGTTGCTTCCATTACTAAATGTTTATATGCTCTAAAACGGTCCCAACAGTAATGACCAATACTTTTCATAACAATACATAATGAAATTGAAAATTGCCATAATCACAAAATTTGACAGTTGTTCGGATTATCCATTATTTGCTCTTAGTAATAATTGGTCTTTAATTTGCCATGTAAGTGCACTTATTTTAGAGGAAATCATATATTTTGTAAAACACAAAATAAGTTGACTTTTATAAGAATATAATGAAACATAAAGCACGTTTTACAACTATCAATATTGAGTTCAATACAGATATAAAACAAGCTTAAGATATACAAATGATAATGTACATGACGTTATATCTTTTATACCACCAAATAATTTCGTATTAACAATTGCAGGGACTATAATATAAAAATATTTAATCCACTACGCTGATTCATTTATAACACGTTCAGTAATTTTTACTTTAAACCTAAACAATGATTTTTAAATTGAATTGGAAATTAACAAATAGTAGTTGATAGTGTTTATTTTCTCTGACTAAACATACTGTATTAGGTATATTGTTATCATAAGTTACATTAGTTATACATTATTATATATTAATGCTCATGATTAATCAGTTATTTTTAAGGATGTAGGTAATACAAAATATAATTGAGATATTAAACTATATAAACATATATAGCACTGATACTGTACTTATCAAATATGCCACTTTATCTGTTTGGTATTTTATTATGACAATTACTTTTTTGTAAGATTATGTACACTGGAAAATAACTAATTCATATCATGTAGGTATGTCATTTGTATATCTTAAGCTTGTTTTATATCTGTATTGAGCTCAATATGAATAGTTGTAGAACGGAGGCCTTAATGGAAATTTCAAGTAAAACTGATTATTTTAAACAAGAATTTGATACTTTTTACTCAAGTAGTGACAATAAAACCGACATTTTTTGATTCTCTCTAGGTGGAACATAAGCTTTCTATTCCTTAACCTTATATGTATGTACTTACATAGTAGTCCATTATCGAATTCAATTTTAATATCATCTGCATTAAATCCTCCTCCGATAATATTGTCATTTTGTATTTCAGTCATATCAATTGATGGTAGTTCTGTTTTAATATTGCTCAAACACGTGGACTCTTCATACTGTTTTATTTTTCCAGGACAAATGGTAACTTGTAATTCAGCGCTGTCTGTTGTAATAGCAGTTTCGGAGATACAGACTTTATCCTCTGCAAAACTATCTTCATGGTACTGTTCTTCCATTACACTAAATACATTTGCCGAAAGCATAGCGTCATTCGTATTAACTTGCTCAGCAGAATCAGACATTATTAAGATTTAGTTATTTGTTATTATTATTAATGATAATTATTATAAATTTGCGAATGGCCGTCAGATAAATTAATTTGTTAAACGGATTTGACTTCGTTGCCAACTGTTGCCAACCTACTAAAAAAATAAGAACTCGAGTGAAAAATAAACGGGTACCCGATTATTCAAATAACCGGTGTAACTCGGTTTTTGAATCCGAGCGACGAGTGACGGGTGATCGGTGAACCGACATGACAACGGAGTTGCTGCAAATCGGAAATGCGAACTGGCTAATAGTGATGCAGATTTTCGTTACTTTTCGGTACTTGTAACTACTCGTTACTTTTAGGTACACTACTCGTTACTTTGTATTCGTTACTGAGTACTCATTTGCTTCTTAGCTTACTTGAAGCTTGAATCGGTATCGGCATCCAGGTAGGTACTCGTACCCGATACCCGGTAGGTACATTGCAGAATATCGCTTTGCTTCCAGTATCCCGTCGAAGAATAGGTACCTAAGAGTGAAGAATTTTTAAAATGACAAATTGATGTATGCTGTTGAGAATGATGAATGAATTCATGTGAACTGTGTAAAAATTTGATAAAATTAACAAAAATATTTATTCAATGAAAACCAATATAAAAAACAAAACAATAATAATAATATCAAATAAATTTACATTAACAATACTATTAGAATAAATGTTTATTGCAATGTAAAAACATGATTTTTTCAACATTTTTTCCTTTCAGTCTATTCACAGCCGTAAGTAGAGACGGCTGTGGTCTATTGCGCCTCTCTGAAATTAACTGCCCCGCCTTTGAAAAGATTCTTTCGGATGGTACCGATGTCGCTACAATAGTTAAATATTTTTTAGCTAGTTTAGATAATCTAGGATAAACTATTTGTCTAGACTTCCACCATTCGAGAGGATCTTTTTTTCGGTGTAATGGTTCCTTTGACAAGTATGCTCTAAATTCTATGAGAGCCAGTGCAGTAGGACTTTCCACTTTTTTTGAAGTAGTCGTTTTGTCAAACTCATGCCAAACTAAATCTTCGTCAACATTACTAATACTTTCGTCAGGTGTATCAGGGTCGTCATCGTCGTCTAGAGAAGTAGAAGCAGCTGCCTCACTTTGTTGCCATTCATTTATTAAGTGGATCACTTCATCCTGAATTTTTTTTTTTACTTTTTGTAAAGCAAGTTCGGAACTGAATGCTCCTTCTCTAAATCTTGGATCTAAAAATGCACTTTTCGCGAGCGTCTCGTTGATTTCAACATTTGCAAATCTTTTTTCAATATCGTCAAGCATTTTGTTAATTAAAGTTTTACCTGACAAGATATTAGTTGTTTCTTTAAATTTGACTAAAACCAATTTTAATCCTCGCACAATATTCAGAACTTTTGACAGTGTTACAGCTTTTTCTGAACTCATTTTTCTCGTAATCTGTTCGAAGGGTTGCAATATTTTACACACCTCTTTTAAGCAGGTCCAATAGTCCCAATCATCCTCTGATAGTAACTCGACAGGATTATGTAATAATCCTATAGTAACTGTCAGAGAATCCTGTATTTGAATAATTCTTTGGAACATATAATAAGTCGAATTCCAACGAGTAGCTACCTCATTTTTTAATTTTAATGGGACAGAATTTGGGTTTAGACGACCTTGAGTTTGTATTAATTTTTCAGTAGCCTGTGTGCTTCTATGAAAGTATTCAACAATAGATTTAGCTTTGTTGCGAATTGCGTCAATTTCTTTGAGACTACTTTGAACAATTAAATTAATTGTATGCGCAAAACATGGAACGTGAGTCCATGCACACAATTTAATAGAGTTCACTACATTGGCAACATTATCGGTAGTAACAGCAAAAATGTTATCTTTAATGCCCCATCTATTTTCAACATTTCGTACCTCTTCTGCTAAATTTTGAGAAGTATGGCTAACAGTATAATGAAAACAATCAAGCAAAGAAGAATGAAAAATAAAATCTGAAGTAATAAAATGAGCTGTAACTCCAATGTAACTTTGATTAGAGATAGAAGTCCACGCGTCTGTGGTCAAAGCCACAAATTCGACTGTATTTAACAATAATTTTAATTTCTCTACAACTTGATTATATTTTTGCGGCAGAAGAGAGCTAGTAAAAGTGGGCCTACTAGGAATTTTATATGATGGTTCTAATTCTTTAAGTAGTTCTTTAAAGCCCTCATCTTGTATAATTGAAAAAGGCTGAAGATCTTTCACAATCATAGTGAAAAATAAGTAGACATGCCGAGGTGTGTGGTTTGTTCACAGAATGTATCTCGTTATGATGAACATATTATGTGTGCATCTGACACGTGTGCTCAAGTGTTTCACATTAAGTGTATCAATGTCTCAGAAAATGAATTATCTGATCTAAAAATCTCCGGGAAAATTGGAATCTGGAGGTGTAAACAGTGCGACCCTGAAGCTAACCTCACTTCTAGGTCGGATAATATAATCAAAAGCATAGGTGAGGACAAAGTTAATATGCTAAATATCGATGATATCATAATTACTAAAGTTAAAAACGCCGTCAACTCTATTACGGAAGAAGTTATTAATTTATTAAGAAAAGAGATATTCCAGCTACACACAAATAATTCTGTCTTAAATGCAGAGATCTGCAATTTTAAGACAGAGATCTGTAGCTTTAAAAAAGAAGTAAACAATTTGAAAGAAGAAAATAGCGCTCTGAAAGCTGCGTTATCTGATATAAAGAAATTTGCTATTCCTTCTCCGAGAGATGGCTGTAACACTCTACGCGGCGCGAGTTCGACTCCAACATTTAACGACACTAAGCAAAAAGATACAGATGATACGAACAAAATTCCTATCGAAGAAAATGAAAAACGACCTGCTGTAGAAGAAAGACAAAAAAGCATTAACAAAGAAACTAATAAAAAAAATTCGCAAAAGAGTTTAAAAAGTAAAGATATTAGTTTAAATTACGCTGATGCTTTGCGTAATGATACTTTCATGATGCCTACAAATGTGGATGTTGATGGGTATACAGTGGTGTCCAAGAAAAGACGTACAAGAGTAATACATGGAGTGGCCCAGAGTTCATCTTTAAAGGGTGCGACTAGATATGCGTATCTGCATGTATACAGGCTGGAGAAGGGTACAGTGGTCAAAGACATTTGTGACCACCTAAAGGATAATAATTTTACCGATATAAAATGTGAACAACTAACTGCGAAGCATCCGGACCAGTATGCGTCTTTTAAGTTAACCGTTCCGGTGAATATGGTGGAAGACGTAAAAAATCCTAATTTGTGGCCCCTGGGTACATGCATCAATCGTTTTTTATTGGATCTTGGGCGGAGGAAAGCAAAATTACTAGCAGCCCAATAGATAGACAAAAAGGCGTTGGTGATATCTTCCAACCAACAGAAGAAAATTCATTTGGACAGATAATAAACGGAGCCTTTCCTTTTACGTTACTGCACCAGAATATACAGAGTGTGAGGAATAAGGCTGACGAACTTCTGGTTTTTATTGAAGAATTAATTACAAAGGTGGATGTAATTGCGTTGACTGAGCATTGGCTGAGGCCTCGCGAGGATCTGTTGATTGATGGTTACGTCATGGCGTCCTCTTTTACAAGGACATCTCCGTGCGGCGGATCTTGTATTTTACTCGGTGATGGGATTGACTTCGACGAACTTTCGTCTCTGAAACTAAAGAGCAAGGAACAGGTTTTGGAATGCAGCGCTGTTAAAATCAAGAGACATAAGTTGATTATAATCAATGTATATCGTCCGCCGTCGGGATGTATGGATCAATTTCTCCATATACTGGATGGGATTTTGAGCGATGTGTCGGTAGATGTTACGTACACGCTGGTTTTGTGCGGTGACTTTAACATCGATCTAAGTAGACAGGACAAGGTTTCTGATAATTTTTTGGATTTAGTGCGAAGATATGACTTACGACAAAGTATTTTTGAGCCAACAAGAGTAACCAACAGATCAAAGACACTTATTGACAATATGTTTACTAATCATCCCCACTGTAGTGGTAGTGTGTTGGTCTCCGCGTTATCGGATCATTATGCCCAGAGCCTGACAATTAGCATGCAGCATTCGGTGCTGCGGAGTGCCATTAGACAGGAAATTAGAGTTTTCTCTCACACCAATTTAAAGAAAATAAAGGAAGAGTTGCGAGAAGTTGATTGGGTCCCAGTTTTATTATTCAACGATGTAAATTGCTCGTATGAAAAATTTACGGAAATACTGGCAACAACCATAAATAAAAACGTTACCAAGAAAGTTGTTGATATTTCAAAAAAATCTAAACACAATTGGCTAACGGACAGAATAAGAACTATGTCAACACAGAAAAGACAATTATATGAAGATTATCGAAATAATAGAATTGATAAAAAATTGTACCAAGTTTTCTGTAATAATTTAAGACTTGAAATAGAACAAGCCAAGCGGAAATCTTATGAGAATTATATCAAGAATTCCACCAATAAAGCCAGGGCAACTTGGGACGTGATCGGTCAACTTCAGGGTCGAGATAGAAGGGATCCCTTTAGGGTTAGTGATATCGGTGAGCCTGCTGATGCCAAGGATATTCTAACAGCAGTTAATAAACATTTCATTGAGTCCGGTCAAGACGGTAAGAAGAATAACACAGCTTCTCTGGGAAATGTAAAGTATGTATCCGACACCTTTTCATTGCATCTGACATACCCCGAAGAGGTTATGGAGGCTATAAATAGCTTAAAGAACTCAAAGGCTACGGGCAATGATGGCATACCTGTGTCTGTGCTGAAGTTTTGTGCTGAGGAAATTGTGACACCTTTAACCCACATCATAAACATGTCTTTCAGAGATGGGTTGTTTCCTGATGGAATGAAATATGCAATTATAAGTCCTATACATAAAAAGGGAGACAGGAGTGATCTCCACAACTACCGACCTATTGCCCTTCTATCGAATATTTCAAAGGTATTGGAGAGATTGGTGTGCAGTAGAGTGGTAGGCTTCCTGAGATCGCACGATGTCCTATACAGGGGTCAGAATGGATACATAAAGGGGCGATCGACCTCGAGAGCAGTTTTCCAGCTGTTGGAGGAGATCTTACATGGCTTGAACGGCAAGGATGTGGTGGCCTGCGCATTCATGGATCTGTCTAAGGCTTTCGATAGTGTACATCATCGGGTGCTTCTGGATAAGCTTGAAAGAATGGGTTTCCGGGGCGTGGCGTTGGAATGGATGCGGTCCTACCTAGTCGGCAGAAAGCAGTGCGTGTCAACCAATGACGAATCGGGAATAGAGATAAGATCACCTTGGCGGGGCATTGTGTGTGGGGTTCCTCAGGGCTCGATACTCGGACCGATTCTATTCCTGCTGTATGTGAATGACCTTCCTACTGTTGTGAGTGGTCTTGCAGTACTGTATGCGGATGACACCTCATGCGTACTAAGAGAGCGTACTCTGGAAGAGGTGACGCTGACTATGGAGAACAATTTTTTGAATCTGGGATTGTGGTTTGAGTGTAACAATTTGAAGCTAAATATCAAGAAAACTCGACTAATGTCTTTTGGCGCGGGTGCGGGAAATCTGATTGTCCGGCATGAGGAGGAAACGCTCGTGTGTGCGGATCGGGTGCCGTTTCTTGGTGTCGAGATTGACAGTAGACTTTCCTGGGGACCTCATATTGGGTCTCTCGCGGAAAGGGTGAGCAGGTTTTGCTATGCATTGCGAGTGATTGCAAGAGATGTCGGTGTGCAGGCATCTTTAACGGTGTACTATGCGTGTGTGCAGTCGCGCCTCAGATACGGCCTGGTATTCTGGGGAAACGCTGCGGACAGTGGTAGAATTTTTAAATTACAGAAAGCATGCGTACGTGCTATGTTCAGTTTGAAACCTCGTGACTCCTGTAAACAGATATTCATAGAAAACAGAATACTTACTCTGGCGTCTCTTTATATCATTGAGGCAGTAATTTTTGTGAAGGCGAACTACAATGATTTTTTTAAGAAATATGAGGTGAATCATGCACAGCATACTAGGACAAATGAACGCAATGACTTGTTGCAGCCGCGAACGCATCTGGCTAGGGTGCAGAGACAAATCCTAACGCAGTGTATGAAAATATACAATCATGTCCCGAACACTGTGAAAAGAATGACTAACAGCCAACTGAAACGAAACTTGACAAATTACACCGTAAGCAAAGCCTTTTACTCCTTTTAGGAGTTTTTAACTGTACCGTATCAGGTATAAGATTGTATGGATTTACCATATTTTTTTTATATATATATTTTTATGTATGTATTGTCTTTTGAATTTATGTAACAGATTTTTTGACGTATTCTATGTATATTTTACACCACTGAATTTAATAAAGATTATTATTATTATTAAGATTATTAATTTTTTGTTGGCGGGGCAAAGTGATAGGGCGCGAAACAAAACCTGTTAAATTTATCTGCTGCTTTCTTCTCTTAGGAGGAGTTCCTATAGACGAGACTGAAGTCGGCGTAGAAACATCAGTACTAGTCTTACTAGATGTATCTGATACATCCGGTTGTAAGGACGAAGTAGAGGCAGATGTGGACGGAATGCCTGTAGTTCAAATGCATTCATTTAATAAAAGTGAAAAATTAAAAAAAACGCATTAATTATTATACCTTCAGCTGCAGATACATTTTCTCTTGGAGAACGTGAAGGAACAACAGGAGCACTCGATGTAGAGTCGGCTAATAGAAGCGTGGGATGTTTGGAATAAAGATGTTTCTTTAAATTTGAAGTTGTCCCTCCTTTATATGAATAAGTTGATTTACATAAATTGCATCTTGCTTTTTCATTTGAGACCGCAGTAAAATGAATCCAAATTGGACTTCTTTTTTGAGATATGGATTGCGATTCCGATGAAGACGTAGACATATTGTGCTTTAATAAAACATATTTCAAAAATTAAAATGTAAAACTGCAGAATAACTACTAAACCAACATTATAAAATTGTTTTGCTTTTATAAACTAAATTATATTTGTATGGTATCTAATAAATATATTGTTTGTAATACTCACCTCAATTAAAACTGAAATCTCTGGACACAAAATCACGTTTTCTCTTCGACACTAGTTACCATAGGGATAAATGAGGAAAAAAAACGCTTAGGATTTCTTTTATAGGCTTTTATTTTCGGAGAATAATATATTTCCATTTAAGTAATTCAAATAAAAATCGTAAAATATGTAGATGTAAACTGTAATTTACTGTTAAAACAGAAATTTTTCATACTTTCATCTACTGAAGGTAAGATGGCATCACATAATAAATCCAGAGTAGTAAAGTAGACATCTGTAAAATCTTTTGCAATTTTGTTAAATATAATACCTGTTTGAGGTTCGAGTTGGTTCGAGTACTCTACTCTCTACCCGAAACAGTACAGCGATCCGCGCTCCGCATAACGATAAGAAAATAATGTACCTAAAGTAACTAATCACGAATACTTTTCTATCTCGATATTCGTTACTTCGGATCTCGTCGTGTACCGAGTACTCGAGCATTGATTATATATAAGGAGATATATCAACGCAATAAGAAAATCGGCTACGCTTAAAACTCAGTTTCGGGATGAGGCCGCTTAAAGTCGCTAGTGTTCCTACATCCCAATATATACATGTATATCAAATTGAAAAGGTAGAACATCCAGTAAAATGCTGCCTATAATTATACTTTTCAACGCTAGATGACAGAACTATCGTAAGTAGGTATAATAGAAAAATATTTTTTTAATTTTCTGGGCGTCAACGAAGCCAGTGTAGTTGAATTTGCATATTTTCTTGTCAAACGAAAAATATGGCTGGTAATAAGTGTCAGTATTTTAAATGTGAGAACAACCGAAGAACTGTTCCGAATCTAAGTATGTTCTCATTTCCTGTGCAAGATTTGGAACGTGTAAAGCAATGGATATTAAATTCAGGTAAGTTTCATATTTAATATCAAATATTTATCTTTTGGGTTTAATAATAAATATACTCATCTTACTGCAAGAAGAAATTTTACCCTTTATAGACAGCGGAAATTAGACAGACACAGAAATAACACTAACAATAATAATAACCATAATTGTCCTTATTTTAAATATATAAGTACATATATTTTCTTCATTGTCTATTACTCTATTATTTACTAATTTGAATTATAAAATATATTCCGAAATCTGTTAACTGCTGTCATTACAAAATAGATATATTCCCAGAAATAAAATTATTTGAAATTATGTATTAGAGATACATCCATATCAGAATTCAAGGAAAAAGCCTAAGCATATTTGAAACCAGATGGGCTAGAACAGAAACAGCTATTGATAAGTGTGTTTACATAATATATCAGTTAAGGGCCTCTAATTTTTAACATCCATGAAATACCTACCTCTTTAAGGTTAGAAAGAGATAACAGAACTGGAATTTTGCGTTAATATTTTCATTATTTATTACCCTAATAATTATGAAGAGCTGAGGGATTTTGCGGGGTGCCAGGATAGTATTCAGGTAAACACACGAATATAATGACCTTGTTTCGATCGGTGATGCATGCGTGATTTTATTGCTTTACATGCATTCGCTATTTATATCACTTAGGTATGTCAGTTATGTCGTTATAAAGTTTATATTTAGAGAAATACTAAGCAAAAAAAATTAAATTCTTAACATACATAACATAATTTTCTACAAAAAAGACAATTTCTCGGTCGTACGTATATTTTAGTAACTATGTGTACATTTTAAAAAAGAAGTCTATGCCTACATGTTTATACAAAAAATAAATAAAATTTGAGTTTATAATTAAATAATATATTCAGGTGAACGTATTTTCTACATAATTTAAATTGCACTGAAAAATAAAACAATCCTTATATTAAGCAGAAACACCATAAAAAGATCTATTGACAAAGCACAATGTCGCCTATTCATACATTTATACATAAACTCGGCTCTAGTACATAATGTATTATGTTTACATAATACATTATGTACTAGAGCGGCATGTATTATGTTTACATAATACATTATGTACTAGAGCGGCATCGAGTTTATGTATAAATGTATGAATAGGCGACATTGTGCTTTGTCGATAGATCTTTTTATGGTGTTTCTGCTGAATATAAGGATTGTTTTATTTTTCAGTGCAATTTAAATTATGTAGAAAATACGTTCACCTGAATATATTATTTAATTATAAACTCAAATTTTATTTATTTTTTGTATGAACATGTAGGCATAGACTTCTTTTTTAAAATGTACACATAGTTACTAAAATATACGTACGACCGAGAAATTGTCTTTTTTTTGTAAAAAATTATGTTATGTATGTTAAGAATTTAATTTTTTTTGCTTAGTATTTCTCTAAATATAAACTTTATAACGACATAACTGACATACCTAAGTGATATAAATAGCGAATGCATGTAAAGCAATAAAATCACGCATGCATCACCGATCGAAACAAGGTCATTATATTCGTGCGTTTACCTGAATACTATCCTGGCACCCCGCAAAATCCCTCAGCTCGAATTATGATGTACTTATATTTAAATACTTAAAGTTCTCCTTTATATTGCCCTAATTTTAAGAACAGTATTTTACACATAGGTAGGTATCTCTATATGCAGATAATAAGGATATACAGCTTGAGCGCGCGGGGTATGATCACCCGATGCTAGTCGATATTCTTCGGACGTATATTCGGCAAATGATCTCCTCTAGCTGTGTTCGCCAGATATAGATATATAGATTTATTTTTCCAGAGTTGTTATTTCGTTATATTTATTGGAGAGAATCTCTAATTTTAATTTCTATTTCAAGGGTCGTTTTTATGTTATTTTATGGTATTCCTGTTATACTTATTTATAGTTTTTTTTTTTACCATGAAATTTCTATTTATTTATTTTTCTCTTGACATCTTAGTTTATTCTGCAGATGTTTCAGGCGGGTTGTTTTTATTTCATTCTAAAACCCAGTTGTCCTGCTATAACTTTGTACACAACTACATTATTATTTAATTTCATTAGGATAATCATAATTACGTTATAAGTATTACAATCTTCGCGTTATTATCGACTTAGTTATTTAAGCAATCGTCATCACTTAAAGAGAAAATTTAATTTGTTCTTTTTGTCAATCTGCAAAAAAATAATCAGATCACTATGAGTTCGAATATGAGCAGGCAATGCTAGTATGTTGTACCGTTACTCTAATATGTATTATCGGACCACGTTTAGATGCGAGTTTACGTATACCATCGGGTGATCATACCTCGCGCGCTCTTGCTGTATGTATGTTGACATACATATGTTAACTCACTAAGCCATAAATTTTTATTTATAGGTAGTACATACATATATAATTTCAAATATCTTTTACATTTAAATGACAGAGTTTAAACAATTTTTTATTCAGGATTATTATATTAACTTAGACCTATATATACAGTGTGCCCCGGATTGACCTAACTATACCCCTAAAATCTTTTATTTCTTATTTTTTGAGAAAGTCATTCTTCATAAAGAGTTTCGCTTGTTCTGAAAAGTCGATAGCTATAACCAGAATGTCGGTATAACGTAAAGGATGTTTAAAAATTAAGGAAACGTAAAATTATATCAAGAGTAAAGTACTAGTTATTTGAGATAAAATTAAAAATCGCAACCCTCAACTTTCTGTGCTAATTTGCAAGGTTTCTGAATATTGTGTTTATCATTGTATAAAAAATTACCAATACTAACACAACAAGACTTTCAAAAAAATGTTGGTATAAGATCAAGTTAATTAATAAATTACATTATTTTGTAAAGCAAAAGGTATTAAACAAACAAGTATTAATGATGATAGAGTACGGATTTTTCACATAATAATCATTCTAATTAATAATTATAGTTAATAAAGTAATAAAATACTATTTAAGTGAAAATTGGTATTAATTCATCTCCAAATCTATAAATGTAAATTTCTTTGGTTTATAGGAAACTCTTCCTTAGCCACCACACCCCTGGAAGACCTAAAAAGGTATCAAATTTGCCAAAGACATTTCGAGAGTGACAGTTTTGTTAATCAAATACTGAAGAATCGTTTAACAAAATCAGCAGTTCCCCAACCATACGATTCTAAATTCTATCTGAGCCGCAACCAGGCCCGTCTAAAATTATAACAACGTATGAAAGAAAAATACGAAGGGATGAAAATATAACTTTGGAAGAAGACGAAGGGGAAGAAGAGGTAGAATTAATGGATGAATCAGCGGATATGGATTGGCTGCGTGATATCACAAATCTTCCTGTTGCAGAAGTTTCAACTATATCTGGAAGAAATACATCTCGTGAAAAAAAATTAAAGAGCAATATTAAGAGTCAAAGTAAATTGCTTTTACGAAAACGAGCACAAATATCCAAATTAAAAAAAAAAGTGAGATTCTCAAATTTACATCATCAACTGAATACATATTCATTTAAAAAACAATGTAGCAAAACATTAGTGAATATGCAATTAGGACAAAATAGTGTAAGAAAGTAGCCATTAGATCAGAAAAATTTTGCGTTGGCATTATATTATAAATCACCCACAGCGTATAAGTTCTTGTTTGAAAAAATTGTACTACCAGCACCTAGTACAATAAAACGATGGATTAGTGGGTCTAGCTTTTTACCAGGACTTAGCCAAAAGCTCTTTTGGCAAATTAGCAGAAAGATAGAAAGTTGGAGCATTGTAGAGAGAGCTTGCGTGATAAGCTTCGATGAAATGTCACTTAAGGAAATAAGTGAATACAACAAACATCTGGATCTTATAGAAGGTTTTGAGGATTTGGGACATCTTGGAAGAACTAGCCGACCAGCAAGGTATGCGTTAGTCTTTCTTGCTAGAGGGTTGTTTTCAAGATGGAAGTTGTCACTGGCATACTTCCTTAGTCATTCTGGCGTGCCTGCAAACAAGCTTGTAGTACTACTGCAAGATATAATAGAAAGATGTTTAGAGAATGGATTACTCCCTTATGAAACAGTTTGCGATCAAGGTGCTTCGAATCAAAGCACTTACAAAAAATTGGGAGTGACTGAGAAAAAGCCCTTCTTTAATATTCAAAATCACCCCATTGTAGCTGTCTATGATGTGCCACATCTAATAAAGAATTTTCGAAATAATCTACTAAAGGCCGATTTTATTATTTCAAATAACACCGTTATTAGTTTTCAAGATATACGTAAAGCCTATCATATTGACAGCACAAAACCTTGCAGAGCAATGCCAAAAATCACGGAAAAACATATAAATCCCAAAGGATTTCAAAAAATGTCAGTGAAGTTAGCTACACAAATTTTCAGTCACTCCGTGGCAAGTTGTATTCGGACTTGTGTAGCAACAGGAGAACTAAGATCAAATACATCTTTACACACTGCAAATTTTATATCTACGATAAATAATCTTTTTGATACACTCAATAGCAGCACATTTCATGATCCTAACCCATACAAATGTAGTTTACATCATAGCCATCCGCTAGTAAGAACAACATTAGAAGAAAGTTTAGTCTTTATTCAAAATTTAAAAAAAAATAACCAAACAAGAGCACCATCAAGACCACCATGTTTTGATGGACTCCTACAAACAATTCGAGGAATATTAATGTTGTATGACAGTGAAACAACCAAACATCCTGATGCATATATTCTTACTAGAAAAACCAACCAGGATGTTATTGAAAATTTATTTTCCATTTTCCGTCAAAAAGGAGGATACAACCCTAATCCAAGCGCGCGAACGTTCATATGCAATAAATTCTCTTTTAACACCTTCGGAGGCATCAAACTGTGAACATCAATCAAGAGAAATAGAGACTGAAATAGATCTATTGGAGCCAATTTCTTTAGATTCTACAGCGCAAGAAATACTGCACTCTTCCAGTAGCTTCTCCACATCTTCTTGTGATATTTTATCAGGAGGGACTGTTGAAACACCTACAAAAACCGAAACTACATTACAAGAATGCAGTATTACATATTTCGCCGGCTACCTGGCTAGAACATCGTTTGAGCAATCAAAATGTAAAATTTGCTACCACTCTTTTGTTGATACTACCTCTACACTTTCCAATAAAAATGAATTACTCATATTAAATAAAATGTATGTGAAGAAGGTGCATTTAGTTTATTAGCATCAACAGATCAGCTATGTGAAGCAATTAAATTGACTTTAGATACATTTGAAAAATATTTTGATTGTACAAAACATAAGAAGAAACTACGCAAAAGGATATTAAACAAAGTTACAAAAAATCTGGAAAGAACATCGTTTTTAACTGACGAACCTTGTAAACAACATAAGGTGCAACTATTAGAAAGTTGCATAACATGTGTCATTTTTAAGAGATGTAAATTTACTTCTTCTAAGCATGTAATTGGCTAAGAAAGCTTGAAATTAAAAAAGGTGAAGAATCTATAAATTATTTGTTATTTTTATTGATTTCTGTGCTATTTATTATAAAAAAATCTATGTAAAAAATCAAATAAAGTAATTTCAAGCATGCCTCTTGTTTTATCCTTAATAATATGTAAAATTATACATTTGGAATAAATCAATTTTTGTAAAACATTGGAAAGTACCTGAGTACCTATGTATGTAATGTAACACCTATGTCAAACAGATTTTCTATTAACTGTAATACATATTTTCACTTCCTAATACATACAGACAGAAAGCATCCCTCTAAATAGCGAACGCGATATACTTAATGAATAATAGAGTAAATCACCCCTATACAGTAAGCACACGAATAGTTTTAATTATGGCCAGAAAATAAGAAAGTAAGGCAGGAATTAAATAACAAATAAAACAAAGATAGTTCAGATTCAGATAGATAAATATACTGAGTTGTCCAACAATAGCCAACCTACTTACACTTTACAAACGGCTAACTTAGAATTCACTGGCTCAATTCCAATACACAGACATTATCTTATTCCTGCGATTATATTAGCGATCCTAATTAAAACATTTCGTTTACATTTCTTCAATAATTGTTTTGATAGGACACATCATTATAGATACATTCATTATCTATTTTAATAACATTCATCATATCCTTGTTTATATAAGTATATTATAAAAACAGGGATCATATACACACACATTGAACAAAAACTGAGAAAAAATATTGTGCATTTGCAGGGTCATCGAAATCTTAATATGTTTTTATTGAAACTTAAAATACCTTATGGGGCTTGTGTAGGAACTTATTAAGTCACTAAAGGTAGGAAAATAAGAATTTTGGTCTTCAATATATTGCACATATGCTGCATGACATGGAAAGTGCAACACCAAGAATGGGTGCGAATTTTTTGACCAAACTTGGTAGAAACGTATAACTATACTCCGTCTCAACCTTATTATGCAGTACAGGTTTAATAGGGATATTGCATCTCTTATTATCTTTAGTAGTCTCTTAATAACGCCATCTTTATATCCGGCTGCCTTGTTGCAAGTTCTATTATAGTGGTATAATAGCTATTATGAGTAATCGTTGCTGTCAATTGTCAGTTTTTGCCGTAGTGTGTATACTTTTATATTCTCTTTAATTCACCTAATTAATTTCTGTTAAATCGTTGTTTTCTTTCTTAATTCCTGATTTAAAAGTAAGTATGCATACCTATATCTATAATTTTGATAAACTTGATAACCATATTGTATTGCAGTATTCACTGTCATTATGGAGCTCCCAGGCAGAAAGCGACAGAAGGGAGAAAATTTTAGTCGTAAGGAAAAGCAGATGATTATTAATGTGTATAATTATTTTAATACATCCATGAACGTGACCTCTGCTGTTCAAGAAGCAAGTAAAGCTTTATGTTGTTCAGAGCGAACCATATATAATGTAAAGGGGGAACAACAAATGGGTTCTTATTGAAAGAGATGACATTATTAGGTGGAGACATACATAAATACTTGCGAAACATCAGGAAATTCAGAGATGAAGGTATAGTTTACCATTTATTTTTTTGTACTTCTATGTTCATTACGCAATTCATTAATTGCTTGTGTTTGATTGTGATTGTTTTATTTTCAGGTAGAACTATAATATATACAGATGAATCATGGGTGAATGCAGGGCACACAATAAATAAAAAATGGACTGACACTACTGTTCAAAGCAGTCGACAAGCCTTTACACAAGGACTCAGCACTGGTTTAAGATCACCAAGTGGTCTTGGGCCTCGGTTTGCATTACTTCATGCTGGAGGCGAGCAAGGTTTTGTTGTTGGTGCTGAATGTACATTTCTTTGTAAGAAAAATACTGCTGATGTTCATAGCGAAATGGATGCAGATATATATGAAGATTGGTTCAATAATAAATTGGTTCCAAATATACCAGACAACTCGGTTGTTGTTCTCGATAATGCCTCATATCATACGAGGAAATTAGAAAAGGTTCCAACAGTAGCATGGAGAAAAGACCAAATTATTGAATGGCTTACCGAGAAGAATATACCACTAGATAACGACATGTTAAAAAGAGATTTACTGGCTTGCACTATGTTAAAATGCACAATACGACATTCAAACAAAGAGATGTTGAACAATTAATTGTGGAGGGTTATCAGAATGTAACCATAAACAACTGGCAGAACTACATTGGCCACGTAAAAGACATCGAAAGCAAAATGTGGATAGTAGATAACTTGCAAGACGATGTTGAAGAGTTCATAATTAATGTCACACATTCATCATCAGATCAGGATTCTTTAAGTGATTGAAGAAAAATAAAGCAATATGTGTATCTACTCCTTTGTATGGTCGTGGTTAGTGTTTCCATAAATGTTATCACATATTTATTACAACACTCAAAACTAATTTTAAGTTATTTAAATTAAGTATACTATTATGTAGTATTAGCTTGTTCTTATAAATGGGAGAGTATATTTTTGAAAATGAATTTTTGAGGAATTTGTGTCTTTAAATGTATAATGGAGTGTACAATAACATATTAATATTCAATAAGACTATATATGTCATGTAACAAATTAAAAAATAAAAGTATATGTGTATGTGTGGTTATTGTTATTCTTTTTATAAATATGTATTATTGAAGTTGCTTTTATAAATGGAAAAGTCTTGTTATGAAAAATATATTTGTAATTAACTTTGTCTAAATTTATTATTTATCTTAATCTACTATCCACTGATAGTAGAGTAAGATGTCATTATTCAGTACGAAGAAAATTGAATACCTTAGGTATTTATTTGAAATATTATTTTATTTACTATGGCTTACTATATTCAGTTAGATTTTAAATAAATTTCTAGAATTACAAATATCATGCTGTAACTAATCCAACTTCCCATATATTCTTTCCTTTTAGTGTTTCATGTTTTTTGTATGCATCACTTGAACGACAAACAGTCGTATAGGTTATGTTTTGATTGCAAATAATGTCAGATAATGAACCGGAACTGTAACGACATTTACAATGAGATGATTTGGCAACCACGAAATCAATTGCCATAAGACCTGTACTGCATAATAAGGTTGAGACGGACTATAGTCAAAAGCAATAATTGATTAAAATTTTGTTGCGATAGATCAAGTGGTCATGACACATCTGACACTTCATTCAGTTTTCGCTGACATTAATGTGTGGTGTATTAATTGTTTGTTTGAAATTAATTTCAACGGTTTTGTCTTATTATACCTTTGTTTAACGTGTTTAAAGAGTTTTATTATGCCTAGAGTGCGGCAACGTGGAAATTATCGCCAATTAAGCGAATTCGACAGAGGTCGAATTGTTGGTTTGCGAGAAGGTGGTTTTTCATACAGGGAAATTGCAAATCGCCTTAACCGGAACCAATCCACCATTATGCGCTGTTATCAATCATGGACTAGGGAAGGTCAGGAAAGACGCCAAAGAGGAACCGGAGGCCGAAGAAGAACTAATGAGATACAGGACCGCCGCCTTCGCTTAATGGCACTAAGAGACAGGTTTTCCAGTACCAGATCAATTGCTGACGTGTGGTTAGGTAATATTGGTCGTCCTGTAACCCTTCGAACCGTTTATCGCCGAATTAGGGGTTTCGGCTTACAATCTTATCGTCCACATCTTGTGTTACCACTTACGGCTCAACACCGACAACAACGTTTGGAGTGGTGTAGATTGCGACTGCACTGGAACGTGGAGTGGCACAGGGTGTGCATCGAGCAGTGGGTGTTATGGTATGGGGTGCTATAGCATATGGGAGTAGGTCTCAATTGGTGTTCATCCAAACCACCATGAACGCCCAGCGTTACATTGATGAGGTGGTAGAACCCCATATTCTACCATATCTTCAAACGCTCGAAGACCCACTTTTCCAGCAGGATAATGCCCCTCCCCACGTAGCGAGAATTTCTATAAATCGCTTGGAAGAGGCTCATGTCAATATCTTGCCATGGCCACCCAAATCCCTCGACCTCTCGCCAATAGAACATGTGTGGGACATTATGGGACGAAAACTTATGAATTTAGCCAATCCCCCGCAGACACTAATAGCTCTCCGGCATGAATTACAGGTTGCTTGGGACACCATACCCCAAGAGGGTATCGACCACCTAGTCGAATCAATGCCACGAAGAGTGAGGGAGTGTGACACTAATAGGGGCGGTTCAACACATTATTAATAAAAACTATGTTAAATTGTGTTAGTCTTTTGTTTTTTTTCTTTGAAATTTTAATCAATTATTGCCTTTGACTAGTTATACGTTTCTACCAAGTTTGGTCAAAAAATCCGCACCCCTTCTTGGTGTTGCAGTTTCCATGTCATACAGTATACAGACGTATGTATATATTTAGAAAGCATGACAAGTCAAAACAAATAATAAAAATATCACAATATATATCTAAAACAATTATGTGAGGTGAGGAAAGCAGGAAATACTGTTTCTTTCATTTATTTCAAGCAACTTCCCTATTTATATTCATTTTCCGTAATAATACAAAGGAGCATTTAGAAAAAAAAATAGAGGATGATTTTTTGGCCCTATATTATGTCGATTTATACAAATGTAAACAAAGTGTCAAATCAGTAGGATTTATTACATATTTACAAAGCAGGCTGTGAACCAAATTTTAGTACTTCCAATAAATACCAGAGAGCGCTAAATCTACAATTCCCAAATTGTGGGAAAAACTGCATAAGATGGTAATTTCTGGTTTGCTCCGACACCTATTGAGAATATTTACAATTTTTGTGAAAAAGTGCTCGTTGATATATCTCCTTATATATAATCAATGTACTCGAGTAACGAATAGTTACTTTTTCTGCATAACTACTGGCTAGTTATTAGTTGTACTTCATCACCCGTCAACTGGTAGTTGTCGCCTGCTTTGAAAAATCGCCTACAGGGTTATTTTTCACCTGGTAGTCGTCGCCTGCATTGAAATATCGTCCACCGAGTACCGGGTTGTTATCTTTCGCTCGCGTTGTCGCATATATTAAGTTGCTTTGTTAAATAGAGAGCTCCAGGAAAATGTGCATCTTTAATTTAAAAACATATACAGTATTAATAAACAACATGTATTTACATAAATACTAACAATAGCGCTGGTTAATATAATTAATATGTAATAAAAAACTAAATAAATGCACAAAAATAGATATCAGTATGTTTAGGAAACAGTCTATTTCTTCCTCAGTTGGTTAATTGACCGGTGACAAAATATAAGTAATAAAGGCAACTTAAATCTGCAATTTGTGTTTTTTGTAAATATCTGTTATTTATTGATATATACATATATTTTTTATGGATAATGAAGTAAAAGTGCGACAACCTGAGTACGTATGAACCGGGTTGTCGGTGTTGCATGTAAAGTGAGCCATAAATGAAATATGACTAATGAACACGGATTATCGGATGGTTCACTTAAATGAGGGGTTTTGCCGCCTAATCTACCTAATGCAGGCCCTGTTAGATGGCCCCACGGTGTTAGAAACAAGAGACCTAGAAGTAAATTTGAATCATGACTTTAACCGAATAATTGAGATGTCGCTACTACTGCGCTGTCACTTTATGGAAGCGCGTACAGGCCGTTAACCAACAAATTTTGTGTGTGTTGCTAAACATTATTTTTCTTATTACTACTTAGTTAGTGGTGTTATAATCGTACCGTAAGTTCTGTAAAGAGTAATATGATAATTCTAGTAAGTTGACATAATGCATTTTTAGACTTAAAATATGGATAGAAGCTGGTGCATTGTATGTGCGGCGTACAAGCAAGAAGCAAGAGCGATGCATATTTTCCGAGAATGCGAACAAGTAACTAATGGCACTAATAGTTGACATATAACCCGAAGGTGAGCTGGAGATTTTTTGTTTGTAGTTCTGATTCCAAGTGCAACAAGGACTACCTGGTTGTAGCAAGGATTTTGTTGGTTTCCGATTACACCAATTAAAGTTTGCAATTATTAGGAGTATAATATAAGTGGGAATAATTGTAGTTGAGATGTCAGGCGGTTTTTGACAAAATGATTAGTATCACACCCGTCTCTACTTACAAGCCATGAAGTTGGAGATTTGGCAACTGCCCGTGTGGTTCTCATTCTTCACGAGACCATGTGCATACGATATGCATGTCACGTTTATTAGCTAAAGTTTACGTGAGTTTGAATCAAAAACATTTGAGAAGAAGTATTTACAAAGTTAAAATCAATCTCGGGAAGTACCTATGGGTAAACAATTCATATTTTCGTAAATGTGGGCGATAACAGTATTAAAGATAACCTCAAAGTGTCAACACGTTCTTTGTAATCATTTGTTTGCTGTTTATAAGTTTGATTAACAAATACATTTGGAGAAGGTAAGAACAATATACATTTACTAGTTTTGTTAATTTTTTTACAACTGTGTGATGTTTTAGATGCCATGATTGTGCTGTTTCTCATTGTGTAAATCAAACTACAACATACACTTGAACAGGAAGATCTACAAACAACCTTTTCATTTTTAAAGGAAAATTACTTACGTAAAAAAGTGGTTACGAGCAAATAATAGAGAAAATTTCGTCACCATAGGGAATTCATTGGTTTGCTGTAAACATTTTGATGAATGTGAAATTCAATGGTTTGAGTCATATAAAGACAAGGAAGGTGAAAGTGCAAAAATGGTTTCAAGTATCGTTATTAATAAATAGTGTATAGGTACAGTTTACGTTAATAATACCGAATTAGCACCAAATAATCTTATGTGGATGTTACCTGAAATCCGTAAGTTGACTCGTTGGTCTCAATTACAAAATTTGTTAGCAAGATATATCTTGGTAGTTTATGCAGTGATTTATGTATAAACGCTGAATATTACAAACATACATAGTGGTTATGCTGTTTATTCAATTAAAATTAAAATTAAGTGTGTGAATAGTACAAATTTGGCAGTGAAAAGTAATGGTGCTTTGTTTGATGATGCTTATTGTGGTTATCTGCAGAGAGACTTGTGTGAAATTAGCAACGGCGTTGCCAGCAACGATAATAGAGCACATTACAAATGTAGATGGCTAACAAAAAATAAAAAAATATTTTGTGTAGTATATATTATATGAAATAAAATTATGAAATTAAGAGCAACTTCCGTACAAGTTAAATTAAATATGAAAAAGAATAGACAACTCTCATTTAACTAAGTATTGCATGATATTGTGCCAGTAATTGCTGCTGCCCCTAAAGATGCATTTAACCCGAAATCGCTGCTGTGCACTAAAATTGATGTGTAAAATAGTTAACCACATAAGTAACCTATAAACCCCACAGGGTGCGATTCCTTGCACCCCGTCCAACACCGCCAACATCAGACATATTTGGAGAATTTGTTATTCGAAGAATATACATCGTATGAAGAAAAAAATTGTACACGCCCAAATAGCTTTTGTGCTATAAAAATGATATGTGGAGTAGTTAGCCACATAAGTAACCTATAAATCCCACAGGGTGCGATTCTTTGCCACCCCGTCCAACACTGTGTTATCTGCAGAGAGGCGGACTTTGTGCGGCAACTGATGAAGTAGGTTATTTGTATTTTCACTTATGTGCAATATTTGCTTTTATAACAAAAAATATAAAAATCAAAAAACAATTCTCGAGCAAAAATAATCATCAAAAGATATTGACCTCATTAGCAATTAAAAGTGTATAAAGTCTGATAACTTTTATATTGATTTTAATGTTGTATGTGAATGTGGAACACCAATGAGCAATATAGTGTTAAATAATTATAGCAGAAATAAAAATAGTGTATGTCACCAAAAAAAGTGGTCAAACGAGAAAATTATCACTGAACAATTAGCGAATATTATTAAAAATGTTGAAATATTAATAATGTTTTTTATACGTTTCCCTTTTATACATCCTTTCTTCGTCACATTATACCGACCTACCTAAATTTAAAGAAAGAATTACCTACCAATAAACCTATTTTAGATTAGGTACGCGGTTAATCTATCTCACTTTCAGCACCTGCTCAAGTCCACGAGTAGACCCACTTGAAGGCAACTAGGCGGTGTTGCCAAATTTAACTTCATGGCTTGTAAGTAAAGACGGCTGTGTTAGTATACATTATAAAGGACCTCTAATTGAACAACTTTTTCTTACAAAATTATCAATGCAAATGTAAGGAAATGGAGATAAAAAATAAATTAGGTACTCACCGAGTTAATCTTGCAGGTTACAGCCCATGTGAGATATCCCATATAGAGCATTGAAATAATGAAAATCGCAATAAATGATGTTTATTTAAGCTCACAACACAACAATTACCTTTGATTTCCACGTTCTTTGATTGAATTTTAGCAAAATTGTAAATACGAGATCACATGATATCAGCTGTTTTTGTTGACATTTGATGGTGCTTTTAAAATCGCAGAAAAGTCATAAGAAAACATACAAATTGACCTAAATTGTGTATGATTATGTGAAATAAACATCAATTATAGTGATTTTCATCATTTCAATGATCTATATGGGATACCTTCCCAGCAAACATTTTAATGATGGGCCTTTAACGGCCAAATGCCCGCTAGCCGATTATGCGGACGGCGGACCTCTAACTGAATTCTATATTGGCCCGCTATCAATAGGAGACTGCGGCCGCTAGCCGGGCCAACGCAGGAATAAGGCCTTTTTTACAGCAATGGCCCATAGTTGATGCGACTAATATCCGCTACAATGCCGATCGATCGCCGCTCACAAAAACAAGCCAAAAATTAATTTTATTTAAAAACATTTATTTTAATATTTCAATTCACAATTTAAAACATCAAAATTTTATTTCGTAAATGAATTTTAAATCTCTTGAACAGTTCACAAAACGTAACATTTTAAATCTTAAAATAAACATTAAATCTCTTGAACAAATAAAGAAAACTTCACAAGGCAATAAATAACGCGATTATAAACTTAATTTCTACTGAATGGGTTTTAATATTTATTATCGGCACCTTTAGTAGCACCATGTCTTCTGTTCCTTCCGCCATTTCTGTCAGTAGCAGTCCTCGGCCAGCTTTTGTTAATCGTTTCTACTTCCTGTTGAGTAGTGTTTTTACTGAATTTATTTTTTCTTACTACTACTGGAAGCAAAAATAAATAATAATTTCATTTATAAAAAAGTTCTACGTACCTACCAACAATGAAGGTTACATACACTCTTTTTTAAACTGCGGAAAGCTGGTTTGTTATTTTTTCCACACCAGTTATAAGTTTCAACTAAATTCTGTCCCACAATTTTACCTAAAAATCGCCTTGTCGTATCCAACACATCTTTCCCGCTCGAGAGCTGGCAAAAAGAAACCTGAAAAGTTATAAAAGTAAGTGATTTGAAATTTCTGGAAATCGACGGTTCTTTGTTCAAGTTGTAGATTATTACTATTATCTAAATTAGTGTTTCACCAGTATTCGTTTTGAAATCTGTGCATTGCTTCTTGCGTCAATTTCACCCAATTTCAAAGTTTCAGAAGTATCCCTTTTAATTAACTTGTATCTATAACTTCTACGATAATTTTTAAAATGATTGAACCTTGCTGCCATATAGCTATTTAATAAATTAAGGTAAATTAAAATGAATGAAAAACGGTTGCAATAAAAAAGAAAACTTCAAGCGGGAAATCCACATCCCCAACAAATGTGAATGAGGTTATGAGTATGAGTTAAGACGCGTGAGAAACGTTAAACATTTTAAATTAAACGAAAACATACTCACCTTTTCGGCGCGTTAATGGTTTGAGAATCTTCCAGGTCCATTTTTAAATCAATCAGTTAGCACAATATTCGTGAAATAGCATAAACGCGACGAAAAACAACACAACACACAATATATTTGACAGCTGCTTATGACGACACTAGTCCCTAATCTGCTCCTCTAAATCCAACCAATCGCAGCTGAATATGATACATATGTTTTGCTAACTTTCCGAAGAATTTATACCTATCACTGGAAATAAAAAGATTTATAAGCAGAAGTAAAAATGAATAGTTTTTGTATGTTCACTCTATTTATTTACTTATCGAAATTTCACTAGCGTCCGTATTTGTATCATATAAATGTAGATTAACTTAGGAGCTGCAGGTCACGAGCTCCACTAAAGTATTTTGGCCGCCAGCGGGCCAGTTACGGAGAACTACATCTTCTTATACAGTTTTGCCGGCAAACTTTTTACAATGGCCCTTTATTAGCATGCCGTTGCCGTCATCTGACCAGCATTGCCGACAGTAGCCCGACTGACGGCCGTTACTTCCATGTTTGCTGGGTTACATGAGATGTAACCTGCAAAATTGACTTGGTCAGTACCTAATTTATTTTTTATCTCCATTTCTCTGTTTGCATTGATAATTTTATAAGAAAAAGGTGTTCAATTAGAGGTTCTCTATAAGGTACACTAGTCGCCCGACACCTCAACTGCAGTTTAACCCTATGGGTGTATAAGAAAGCCTTTAAAGTACACGAAAAAGTTACTACTTGTTTTTAAGTTTCTATATCATGTTTTTTCACAAGCAATCAAACCATGTTTAGCAGTGTTAATAGAAACTTCAGATTTCTTGGTACAGAAGCATTAATAGTTTTTCCTAATGATTTTCCTGTGCAGTTTCCTATAATGAAAATGTGCCTTTATACTATCGTTGATATTTGTTAGTATACAGTTGTAATTATTATATTTTATTATTCAGGAGCGAAACTTGGCAACAGCAAATGGGCATGAAACCTGTGCTAGATGCCAGTACAACATGTAATAAGAAACTTTGCAGCCTACATTTTGACACAACATGCTATGCACACCGTCATTCAGTACGCCTCAACTAGTGATGGGAGACATGGGAGTTCTCGAGAACAAAAAATCGAAAGTACTCGATTCTTGAAAGTACTCGTTGTTCTCGAGATCTTGATGCAAAGTACTCGAGCATTTTTAGTTCTCGGATAAACCGCAGAATCAATTTGAGAAAAATTAAAAATTAGGAAAAAGGAAGGCGGGTGGTAGTCTAGAATTAACAATTATAGTGTATCATGAAAAGTTTGTAAAATTATAAAATGAATCGAGTTTGAAAGGTGTGGGTGTATAATATAAATCTATATTTGTATATCTATTATATTATGTATTATTATTAACAACGAAAAATAACAACAATTTTCAACAAAATAAAAACACATTTGTCAGGGATTCTTTACTGTTAAGATTTTATTGTTCATACTATCAATTCTTCCAAATAATAATATGTATTGCGCTTTCCCATGTGTTTTCAGGCAGTGCCGATCACTTATGTTTAATTGTGAAATTTATTAATATATGCCGTTTTAATGGTCTCAATATGAGTGACAAGCATATCGGATTACAAAATAAAATTTTAGACATAAAATAATATCCAGAGCGATGTTTTTTCTTTATTATTATTATTATTCTTTCGCAACTTTGCTTTGGTCTCGGGCAGTATCGGTTCTCGGATAAATACTCGATTCCGAAATGTTCTCGAGAACAAAGTACTCGATTCTCAAAAGTTCTCGATTCTGCCCATCACTAGCCTCAACAGAAATGCAGAGCTGACACTCCATCCCATGAGGCCACCCATGGAGCTTAAGGCAGCCATATCATTGGAAGTCTCATTTGTTTTACGACAACAATAAATTAACCAATTTGGTGTTAGTTATACTAGAATCGCTCTCGCAACCGACATGCGCCACCAAAATTAAAATGGCGTCAAATTTGAGACGTTGCAAAATTTGATCTGTCAAGTAATATTAATTTTGACACTATAACCCTAAATGATCAATTAGACTTGTGGTTTTAGCACTACCGACAATAATTCTAATATGTAACTATTAATTTGATAATAATTTTGCTTAAGTACTATTGAAAAGAAGAATATAATGATTATTTTATATTTGTATGAACTTGTCTGCTGTTAGTAATTAGATATAAATATAAAAAAGGTTAGATTTTCAGAGAAAATTGAACTTTTGAAATTCATTTAAACATTCAGGAATGTATTTAATAATTATGTTCGAGTTAGTTTTACTACAGACAATAAAGATATTTAGTAGCAAAGACAGTTGTACAGCAGTATCCTTACTAATAGTGCTATATTGCTGTTCCATTAAATGCATCAAAATTAAAGTATTTGTACATGCAACAGCGAGAAGGTAAGAAAAGTATTACACTAATTATAAAAACATTTGTTTGCCAGATTCTTACTGTTCACTATGATTATTACCATTATAACTGCTGTACTAAAAGCAACTTGTTTGAAACATTTCTCGTAGGTATATCATTGATTACGACATAATTTTTGCATGCTAATCAAACATTTTTGATTAAGCTAAACACATCATTATTATTTACTTAAGCTTTAAACTAGTATAAATTTGTTGTTGTTAAAGATTATATTTAATGCAGAATTAAACAATTCAAACGTATTTTAAAGTATTTCAAATGTTGAGTATTCGTAAGATGAATCTTTGCTACTGATCAAAATTTAACTAACCAAGCAACTTTAAATTATAATACATAATGAACAAGTATTTTTACTATCCCAATTTATAATGTACCCTGTCTCAGAATAAGGAGTGATTCAAATATCCCGCCAAAACATGGAACACATAGCTTAAAATTTAGTAGACATTTGATGTGACATCATGACAATTGAGGTTAGGTGAACTGTATTAATACTAACTAAAGATTTAGCTGTTTTGTGTTTCATTTACTACTTTCATCAAAATAGATGGATGTGCCGCTTTTCATTCTACCAGTCAAAGCTGCAATACGAGTGCACGGCAATTGGAAAGAGGAGAGTAAAGTTATAAACACAAGTGAGAGTAAAATTATAAACACAAGTAGGTGCATACATCTATAATTTGATGAATATAAATCTCTTAACATTCAAATCTGTTCATTCTAGTTTTTCAAAGAAAATCATTAGAAGAATCTATGGATAAAGATATAGACCCAATTTACAAATGAAAAGAGTAGACTTTGTTCTGAGCGTTTTGAGAAGGATTGCCATTATAAATATATAATTACTGCACATTTTAGTGAATGTGCTATATCAACATGAAAATTGTGAATCAAGTATATTTATTATTAAATATTTGTATCAGCAAGCAAGAATAAATCAAACCTTTTACCTTTTATCAAAACGTCCTTAATAACTTGCAGAAAAAGTTTATGCTTATTAGTTTCTATTGTAAATATCAATAAAGAACTTGTACAGATAAATCATTCGTATTACTGCTACAAACTTTGAAGAGGTAAATTCAAGCAACTACTCTTGGAAATGTGAAGCTTACATAGAACAGTAATAAATTGAAAAATTTACATCGGTTGAAGTTGTTTACACGAACTGCAAAGATAATTACATATACCTACACATTACTAATTATTCTTCTCTATTAAAATTGATGTATTTTGAAAATATATAAAGTATAACACATTTTTATTTCTATTATATATTGGAAATTAACAATAATTTAGTGTTCACAAGATTAAAAATTTACATGGTCGGCACAATTTTTCCAAATACTTATTATAACATTTGTAATTGCTTCTGTCAAAAGTTCTCGAATAACTGACATTCTGAAAGGGGATGTTTTTGAAGTAACTTCACCTTATGTATCAATTCAGAACATATATGAAGTATTCTTAATTGCCTATCTTTATCGGTATGGCTTTTTAATCCTACAGGTTTTCAACAAAGCTTGTCGTGCACTC
Source organism: Amphimallon solstitiale (assembly GCA_963170755.1). Lineage (NCBI taxonomy): Eukaryota > Metazoa > Arthropoda > Insecta > Coleoptera > Scarabaeidae > Amphimallon > Amphimallon solstitiale. Next base: position 33,127,067 of record OY720685.1, on the reverse strand, counting down.
ATTATACTTGTGGCAATCCAAACTTTTTCCCAAATATTCTCCACCAGATATTTTCACCTTTTTCTATTAGGACAGGTTTCTTTACGTTTGACATATCTGAAATATAACATGTATATGAACATGTGGTAATATAATTAGTATTTAATTAACACTTACTTGAAATTAATGCGTCAATTCTAGAATATATGTGAGTTGTTCAGTTCATTTATGGTATGAACTCATCTATAGTTATTTTTGCAATGATATTAATTGTTGGACGTTTGATTTTTGCAGTCGTACAGTATTTTTGACAGATTCATCAAATTCAAAGTTTTAAATGCCTGATCACTTGTTCCTTAGGTCTTAAGCCGTCTGATCAACTCATGCTCGTGTTGTACATAAAAGTACGGATTTTATTTAATAACACAATAAACTATAATAAACCGAAGTAAAAATGTAAGAGACTAGGTTATGGCTTGACTATAAACATAAAATGACGTTTTGTCAAACTTATTTTCCCATGTTAAACTTGCCTACGCAAGAACCAATGAAATACCTTAAAAATATACGCCATTTTGGCGCGATATTTGAATCACTCCTTCTTATTCTGAGACAAGGTATACATTAATATTATTACAATACTATCACATATTTTTGAAATTATATAATCTTAATTCCATTAATAACAATAAATAATTACAAAATTAAAGTCCTACAGAAAATATACAAAGGTTATTTTAGAAAAACTATAAAAATAATATAACATAAATATGTTTTAACTGCATCCCCCTATGCAAACGCTTATCTTGTTATCACATTAATAAACTCGATCATTATTTTATTCTGAAATCAATCATCCACCATTCCTCTATTACATTCAACATGGTTATACCTTCTTAAATTTGAAAATTTTCTGCAGTATTACTTATGTGATCTTCAAACAATTGTTATTTTAGTTAGAGTCATCTACTTCCTCGATTAGACAGAGTTCTTTCTTCAACTGATCAATATAAGTACAAATTATTTCAACTATCGTAATCTTCTGCCGAAGCATTATGAACAAATATATTAACAGGTTCCACAATCTGTCTTTGACTTTTGATATAGATACTGAATTTAATCCGTCTCCAATCCTTTATAAGCTACATTCGTTTTATCAGTTACGTGATTATTCTAAATAACATAAAGCAATTACAAGTTAAACCAAGCATTTCTGTTGAATAAAACTTACCTTCTCGTATATAATTTGGTTTAGATCAATATATTTGACTTTAATAACTTTCACAGTCGCTACTACCGCTATCATTAATACAAAATATTACTGGATTAATATCTGTTTTATCAATTTCTATTTCCCTATCCCACGACGTCTTTATTTCTTGTTCAATGTGAGTGATGGTAGCCCAAGTTTCATGTGTAATTGTTCGAAAAACACTGTACTGAATACTAGTCACCTGCTTGTCAAACGCTACGCTTGTCAAGTGTCATACGCTCCGTGAAAATAAAAGTCTGACAACAATGCTCAGAATAGCCATGTATCAAATAAAATATTGATATAGAAAAGTAATATTTAATAATTATATCTATAATATTTAATTTCTAACTGACTTTCATGTAATAGTATTTTACTAGCCGTAGCTATTTATCCTAAAATATTAATTAGTTGGCTGAATTTTATTGTTCTAAAATTGTTCCGGTTGATTGGAATTTGTAGTGGTATTGAATCAGCGTTTTTAGTTCGTACTTTTGCCGTGTCGGTTGCGAAAACGACCCGACTATATTACAGGTTTAATTTTTTTGTTTTCTTCTATAGCCATGTAATTAACATTATTTAGTTTTTAAGCCCTAATTGTCACTCTTTTAATTATATATTGATGAAAAGACGTCTACTAAATTTGTTAGGTATCTTATGTATCCATATTTTTATTTATGTCGCCTTATTTTATGTTCATCATTTATGTAATACAAGATTTTGTAAATGCTGGTAGTAAACATGGGCTTAAGTCATTGTGTATCTATCGGGTTTAATTACCTACTTTGTAGTATTTTGAGTAGGTACTTGTACTTTTCAACAGCAATTCTATCTTATTGTTAAAACTATCTTTGTAGTAATATATGTTGAACACTTGTGAAATATAGAAATAGTAATACAATAAAACACCTTCTTCACAAAATATAGTTTAATAACTAGATGTCACATTTCGTGTGCACTGCACACATCGTCAGTAGTAACTGTTATTACTGACGATGTGTGCAGTGCACACAAAATGTGACATCTAGTTATTAAACTATTTTTTGTGAAAAAGGTGTTTTATTCTATTAATAAAAATATGTTTGTTAGTCGAATATTCTACTTTTGGTAGATTATGCTATTGTTCGTCAATTTATTTTTGTACTGGTAATTTAACTAAAACACATGTTGGATGTTAGTTATAATTTTTCAATAGTAATCATAAATGTATACCTTTTCTACTTTGTAGTATTCTGAGTAGGTACTTGTGCTTTTTCAACAGAAATTCTATCTTAATGTTAAAAATATGTTTGTTAGTCGAATATTCTACTTTTGGTAGATTATGCTATTCTTTGTTACTTTATTTTTGTACTGGTAATTTAACTAAAACATACGTGTTAGATGTTATACCTTGTCTCAGAATAAGAAGGAGTGATTCAAATATCGCGCCAAAATGGCGTATATTTTTAAAGCATTTCATTGGTTCTTGCGTAGGCAAGTTTAACATGGGAAAATAAGTTTGACAAAACGTCATTTTATGTTTATAGCCAAGCCATAACCTAGTCTCTTACATTTTTACTTTGGTTTATTATACTTTATTGTGTTATTAAATAAAATCCGTACTTTTATGTACAACATGAGCATACGTTGATCAGACGGCTTAAGACCTAAGGAATAAGTGATCATGATCATGCATATGAAACTTTGAATTTGATAAATCTGACAAAAATACTGTACGTCAGTGCAAAAATCAAACATTCAACAATTAATATCATTGCAAAAATAACTATAGATGAGTTCATGCCATAAATGAACTGAACAACACACATATTCTAGAATTGACTCATTAATTACAAGTAAGTGTTAATTAAATACTAATTATATTACCACATGTTCATATACATGTTATATTTCAGATATGTCAAACGTAAAGAATCCTGTACTAATAGAAAAAGGTGAAAATATCTGGTGGAGAATATTTGGGAAAAAGTTTGGATTGCCACAAGTATAATGAGTGCACGACAAACTTTGTTGAAAACCTGTAGGATTAAATAGCCATGCCCATAAAGATAGGCAATTAAGAATACTTCATATAGGATCTGAATTGATACATAAGATGAAGTTGCTTCAAAAAAAATCCCGTTTCAGAATATCACTTATATGAGAACTTTTGACAGAAGCAATTACAAATGTTACAATAAGTATTTGGAAAAATTGTGCGGACCATGCAAATTTTTAATCTTTTTAACATGTTGTGAACTAAATTATTGTTAATTTCCAATATATAGTAGAAATAAATTTTTGTTATACTTTATATATTTTCATAATAAATAAATTTTAATAGGGAATAATAATTAGTAATGTGTAGGTATATGTAATTATCTTTGCAGTTCGTGTAAACAACTTCAGCCGATGTAAATTTTTCTATTTATTACTGTTGTAAGTAAGATTCACATTTCCAAGACTAGTTGCTTGAATTTATCTTCTCAAGGTTTGTAGCAGTAATACGAATGATTTATCTGTATAAGTTCTTTATTGATATTTAAAATAGAAACTAATAAGCAAAACCTTTTCTGCAAGTTCTTAAGGACATTTTGATAAAAGATAAAAGGTTTGATTCATTCTTGCTCTCTGATACAAATATTTAATAATAAATAGACTTGATTCACAATTTTCATGTTGATATCTCACATTCACTAAAATGTGCAGTAATTATATATTTATAACGGTAATCCTCAAAACGCTCAGAACAAATTCTAAGCTTTCATTTGTAAATTGGGCCTACATCTTTATCCATAGATTCTTCTAATTTTTTTTGTAAAACTAGAATGAACAGATTTGAATGTTAAGAGATTTGTATTCATCAAATTATAGATGTATGCACCCTACTTGTGTTTATAACTTTACTCTCCTGTTTCCAATTGCCGTGCACTCGTATTGCTGCTTCGACTGGTAGAATGAAAAGCGGCACATCCATCTATTTTACCGAAAGTAGTAAATGAAACACAAAACAGGTAAATCCTTAGTTAGAATTAATACAGTTCTTCTAACCTCAATTGTCATATCAAATTGTCTAGTAAATTTTAAGCTGTGTTCCATGTTTTGGCGGGATATTTGAATCACTCCTTCTTATTCTGAGACAGGGTTATAGTTATTAATATTCATAAATGTACTTTGTACCTTTTCTACGTAGCAATATTAAAGTGTAATTATTTAAGTAATTCTTTTCTTTAAAACGTTATTGTGTGGTTACACCATTGTAATTGAATATCATACTGCATACTGTTTTCCTTAGCAATGATTCCTCATTACTACGGGAACTAGTAAATAGTATGCAATTTAATGACAGTGTTGTGATCATGTACCGCGAGATCAAAAATTATATTGAAAAAGGTTTGCTATGGAATGTACAAGTCTGTCTTAAGTTATATCATTAAGTGTCACATTTGTCATTATATTTTCTCTTAAAATGACAAATATTAATGACAGTATGACACTTAATGATATAACTTAAGACAGATTTTTACATTCCATGGCAAACCTTTATCAATATATTTTTGATCTGGCGGTATTAAACCCTAATTTTTAATAAACTTAATTTTGAATTTCCCGCTACCAAAAACATTTTGAATCGCCCGCTATTTGCTTAGTGTTATTGAAAACTGTAATTTTTTGATGTCAGCGCCTTCTATATCGGCCTTCACGCAATACAAACCGCGGATAAAAATTTTGGCTTGACTGCGCCACTGATTCTAATCTAATGAATTAGTTCGTAACTTAAATATCTGTACCCCAGAGCCAGACTATGTTAAGTCCAAAATCTTTGTTTTTCAGTAGAGCAGTTTTATTAATTTCATATTAGATTTTTTCAATTTATGCAACACTGCTTTTACTAAATCTAGTCACTGTTTTATAATTAAATTAGTTTTAGGCGTAAGAATATGAGCTCTAATGGCAAACCTTGCTTTTGTTTTTTGTTTTTGATTTAAGTGACTTAACATAGTTTTGTTCATAAAAAAAAATGTTTTTTGGATCTAACATACATGTTAAGTGCAAAGAGATGGACATGACATATTTGCAGTGGACATAACATTTAGGTAAATTAAGAAGGAAAAAAATACCACCCATATTAATTGTATAATACTGATTAATTATTTAAAAGTATGTAAGACAATTTGGACTCTATAATAAACAAAAATTGCTGTTTTCTATTCGTCATCTTCGTTACTTTTGTATTCCAAATGCTTGTAGTAATCATGAAACCTTTTTGGTACCCAATTGAGAAGTTTTTTTAAATGGCTGTACTTTTTAGCAGAAATTGGTTTAGGTCCCTCCCTAATCAGTGGAATTTCTAAAGGAGAGTAGTCATTCGGTCTAGTTCTTCTGTGAAAGTCTACTTCTAAAAAATCTTTACTAAAATCTGTTTTTTAATAGAGGATTCCAGGGTTACTTCTCCTCCTAACATGCAAGTGAACTGCGTGGGATATTAGAAAATCGTTACCTGCACTGTCTTCTTTCTTATTTATATATGGTGCAGTGGATCCCTCAAATAGATGTTTAAATTCTTTAAAATCGACGCATTCCATGTTGACTACAGTGAGTTGTCTTTTCGTTCCATATAATCGGACCATCTGCTGCCAGTCCCAAGGGGTTATGATTTGAAACTGTGGAAGTTTCTTTCTTTCGCGTTCTATCATGGAGTGAACGGCATCAGCCTCCAAGTGAGTGTGGCCTCTTGCTAGAAACTTGTGATTGCCAACAGCAATGTTTGGCTTAATACGCAGGATAAAAAAAATAGCACATGATCATAAGACGTTTCGATTTTGGCTAGGACAATTGTCCGACCAAATTGTTATTTCTTTGACTTCATCTGAAACGTTCTCTTCAATCCATTTTATTGAACATGATGCAACTTCATTTCCTCCGCGTCCGGCTACGCTTTCGTCCCACATGAAACAAAAACTTTTTTCACATGTTGCATCTTGGATAGTTAGGTTGTATGTCCAGAGTTTTAAGGAGTAAAAGCTCTGTGAATTATGTAAATTTGGGGTCGGTAGACATTTTTGGAGATCAATCATTATAACTTTCTTTTCTATTAAATTCTCCCTAGACTTTCTTTTATCTTCTGATTTCAATTTGTATCTGTTGGTCGTATCTATGCTGATCTTATTCAGCTTGTAGCCTCTTTCGTGATTCAAGCGATTTCGCCTCTCGAATTTGAAGCAGAAGTTGATCGCATAAATCGCAGGTATCATTGTTTGGGCTGTTAAATGAATAATTATATTCATAGTTGAAAATCTCTTTTGCAATACTTTCGGATCCAAAACCACTTTCTTTGCATTCTTCTAAATAAAGACTGTACATTCTACTTAGATTCAGATGATTTCCCAGGTAGGTATTTCTTTTTGGTTCTTTCCCAAGAATAATGCGATTCGTACGTTGGAAATTTTGAAATGTGATTTCGAACATTTTGTCTAACATCTTCTGAGATCTTGTTCGCAGGTTGGTGCCTTCCTTTTTTATCAGGCGTTACAATACCTTCTTCCTTTTTCTTTTTAATTGCAGTGTCTACTGTTTGCTGGGATATATTAAGCGTATTTAAAAAATACTTCTTACAGACCGTTTCTTTTTTTCCTTCTGTTTCAAATGTATAACAATGGGTAAATGCTCTTTTTCCTCTTCTTTCGCCGGTTTTTTCTCTGCGTCTCTTGATCGCTACCCGTATAACTATAGATGCTATGTACTGTCTTCTTATATCTACTGTTTTTGATGGACTCCAAAAATTAGAATGATAATCTGTCGTCGTTCTTCAGAAATTCTATTTTTAAATGAGAGTTTACAACTATCGCTACAAGGTTCTTTTAGGAACTTTGGGTTCATAACACGACTTCCACTGTCAGTTTTGTATTCCAACCCTGAGTACCGTTTCCTTTTCGTAATATTTTTCTTCCAATTCTTTGGGTTTGTTTTTCTTTTACGTGTTAATTTCTCTTCTGCTTCCTCGTTTTGGACATTGTTCGATTCGTTTTCATCTGAATAGTCGGGTCGGGGTCCGCCACTTCATCATCGCTGTCAAAATCTACTTCTCTATCGGGAGTTCTATGTAGCTGTTCGTTATATTCAGCAGTAACATGCAAAGCTTCTTGGAAAATAGTTTGTACTTCTTCTTCATTAGAAATTTGTATTTGATCTTGGCATCCATTTCTGGTAATATCTTCTAACTCCTCTTCGTCAACTGGTTTCTGGTCGTAGGAAACATGTTTTTTGTAATCCAGGAAACATGTTTTTTGTAATCCAGGGCGACTTAACATTTTTTGGCTTAGGGGGGGGGGGGGGGGCAGTGGATTTGACGTAGTTTAAAATTCGCTAATTTCATTAGTTTAAAAGATACGTCAAAATGAAAAATACCAAATGATGCGCCGCAAAACTTTAAATCACTTAACATATTTAGCAAAAATTTGGCAATTTTGGACTTAACATAGTCTGGCTCTGGGGTACAGATATACGATTTACGGCAACCAGCTCAACGTGTTCTTAAAAACCTGTCTGCGAAATAGGCTTGAAAGTATTGTTTTGTTAAATGAAGAACTATATGAAAATGTATATTTATAATTTTGAAAGTACACTTTACTTTATACGCCGTTTTTTAAATAATAATTAGTAGTTTTTTTATGGAATACCAGAAAATTATACAAGGAAAAGTCGTAGTACATTCTGCGGACTCTATCATTTGCATTGCATACATTATACAGGTTGGCCAGTTTAATAAATATTATTATTGAATGCGATGCGAGTGAAAACTACTCGAGTGATAATTCGATTATCAAGTTCACTCGAGTAGTGAGTAACCGGTTATTGAAATAATTCGTTTTTGCCCATCACTACAACCTACTACAGACAATTAGACTACAAAAGGCACAGGGGATGCGCTTTATGCGCATGCGTGAGCGGCCAGTTTAAATTTGTCATTTTTTTACTTTCTTATACGTAGTATAAGGAAGTCCTGTGATGATGAAAATTTTTAACCTCGAGATTTTTGCAGATGTCCACGTTTTGAAGTCCCCTGATACCAAAAAATGAGGTGTGGCCACCACACGACTTTCTTATACGTATGAGCGTTTCAAACTATACAATCTTAAAAATTTTTTTATACAAAACTTATTCAAAATCCTATTCTAAGTACTTTTATTCTCTTAATAAATCGCTATAGAATGCATACTTTGCAAGATATTCGAAAAAAAGTGCTACTCGCTAATAGTAAAAGTGCTACTTCCGGTCCGAATTTTGAAATTTCATGTATACAAAAAATATTGCAAATATAACTCTAAATACTTTTGTACTCTTAATAAATATATATAGAATGCATAATTTACGACATATTTGCCAAAAATCGCTATTCGGTGAGAGTAAAAGTGTTACTTCCGGTCCGAATTTTGAAATTTTTTTTATACAAAAGATATTGAAAACTATGTTTTAAATACTTTTATACACGTAACGTACCTGTCTAAAAAGCTTGACTTGCGAAATATTCGCAAAAAACCGATTTTCGATAAGAGTAAAAGACCTACTTCCGGTAGGAATTTCGAAAAACTTTTTAAATAAAATTGTTCTCAATTTTAATTTTAAGTACATATGAATTCTTTATAAATTTGTATAAACTTAGTATTTGACGAAATATTGGCAAAATTCGATTTTTTCACTGAAGTAAACTGCTACTTCCGGTCTACCGATTTTACTGAAAAACTAATCAGATCTCAAGAGGGAGATTATACACGTAAATACAAAATTTGGAATTGATATCTCCAGCGGTTTGACCGCTATCGTGGTAACACACACACAGACAGACAGACACACACACACACACACACACACACACACACACACACACACAGACACACACACACAGACACACAGACACACAGACATTTTTTAAAAACCACTTTTTTGGTATCAGGGGACTTCAAAACGTGGACATCTGCAAAAATCTCGAGGTCGAAAATTTTCATCATCACAATACTTCCTTATACTACGTATAAGAAAGTAAAATGAGGTGTGGCCACCACACGACTTTCTTATACGTATGAGCGTTTCAAACTATACAATTTTAAGAATTTTTTTATAGAAAACTTATTCAAAATCCTATTCTAAGTACTTTCATTCTCTTAATAAATCGCTATAGAATGCACTTTGCAAGATATTCGAAGAAAAGTGCTACTCGCTAAGAATAAAAGTGCTACTTCCGGTCCGAATTTTGAAATTTCATGTATACAAGAAATATTGCAAATCCAATTCTAAATACTTTTGTACTCTTAATAAATATCTATAGAATGCATAATTTACGACATATTTGCAAAAAATCGTTATTCGGTAAGAGTAAAAGTGATACTTCCGGTCCGAATTTTGAAATTTTTTTTATACAAAAGATATTGGAAATTAAGTTCTAAATACATTTATATTCGTAGCGTACCTGTCTAAAAAGCATGAATTGCAAAATATTGGCAAAAAACTGATTTTCGATAAGAGTAAAAGACCTACTTCCGGTAGTAATTTCGAAAAACTTTTTAAATAAAATGGTTCTCAATTTTAATTTTAAGTACATATGAATTCTTTATAAATTTGTTTAAACTTAGTAGTTGACGAAATATTCGCAAAATTCGATTTTTTCACTGAAGTAAAGTGCTACTTCCGGTCTACCGATTTTACTGAAAAACTAATCAGATCTCAAGAGGCAGATTATACACGTAAATACAAAATTTGGAATTGATATCTCCAACGGTTTGACCGCTATCGTGGTCACAGACAGACAGACACACAGACACACACACACAGACATTTTTTAAAAGCCACTTTTTTGGTATCAGGGGACCTCAAAACGTGGACATCTGCAAAAATCTCGAGGTCGAAAATTTTCATCATCACAATACTTCCTTATACTACGTATAAGAAAGTAAAATGAGGTGTGGCCACCACACGACTTTCTTATACGTATGAGCGTTTCAAACTATACAATTTTAAGAATTTTTTTATAGAAAACTTATTCAAAATCCTATTCTAAGTACTTTCATTCTCTTAATAAATCGCTATAGAATGCACTTTGCAAGATATTCGAAGAAAAGTGCTATTCGCTAAGAATAAAAGTGCTACTTCCGGTCCGAATTTTGAAATTTCATGTATACAAGAAATATTGCAAATCCAATTCTAAATACTTTTGTACTCTTAATAAATATCTATAGAATGCATAATTTACGACATATTTGCAAAAAATCGTTATTCGGTAAGAGTAAAAGTGATACTTCTGGTCCGAATTTTGAAATTTTTTTTATACAAAAGATATTGGAAATTAAGTTCTAAATACATTTATATTCGTAGCGTACCTGTCTAAAAAGCATGAATTGCAAAATATTGGCAAAAAACTGATTTTCGATAAGAGTAAAAGACCTACTTCCGGTAGTAATTTCGAAAAACTTTTTAAATAAAATGGTTCTCAATTTTAATTTTAAGTACATATGAATTCTTTATAAATTTGTTTAAACTTAGTAGTTGACGAAATATTCGCAAAATTCGATTTTTTCACTGAAGTAAAGTGCTACTTCCGGTCTACCGATTTTACTGAAAAACTAATCAGATCTCAAGAGGCAGATTATACACGTAAATACAAAATTTGGAATTGATATCTCCAACGGTTTGACCGCTATCGTGGTCACAGACAGACAGACACACACACACAGACATTTTTTAAAAACCACTTTTTTGGTATCAGGGGACCTCAAAACGTGGACATCTGCAAAAATCTCGGGGTCGAAAATTTTCATCATCACTTCCTTATACTATGTATAAGAAAGTAAAAATCGTAATAAAAAATCTTAAACGCCCGATGCCTCAATTATGTTTAGAAAATAAACAATCTGTTAAAGGTAAAGACGTTATAAGAAAATTCAAAATGAATATTTATCAGAAAAATGACTGGATTTGTGGGTGTGAAATTAAAAATACTTTGTTTTATTTTCCGTGTCTTTTGTTTGGTGGTGAACCGTCTTGGTCAAAGACTTAATTCATCGTAGTGCTAAAATTACGAAACATGAAAATTCCGAAGGGCATTTGAAAAATATATTTAGTCTAAGAATGTTAGGAAAAAATAACATTCAGAATGTTTTAGATTCATCATATAGAAAAGCAGTTCAATAACACAATGAACAGGTAACAAAAAATAGGCATGTGTTAAAGTTAATAATAAATTGCATTAGATTTTGTGGCGCGTTTGAACTGGCACTTCGGGGTCATGTTGAACGGCAAACGTGGAATACCAAGGGCATTTTTCGGGAATTGATAAATTTTACGGCAGAATTGGATAAATTGCTCAGAGATCACATCGAAGCAGCACTGGTTTTTAATGGATTATCAAAAACGATACAGAATGAGCTGCTTGATGCAATGTTGAATGTGTATCATGGACAAGTTTCCAGTGAAATTAAAGCAACCGACTTCATATGTGTGATAGCTGATGAAACCACAGATGTGTCCAATCAGTTTCAGTTGGTGGTTGTTTTAAGATATATTGTGAACGCGAGACCGGCCGAAAGATTTTGGAAATTTCTTCTGCCTAGTGGACATGATGCTAATTCTTTATCTGCCTCCATCCTTAACGAAATTAGTTTGCTTGTTGATGACCCAGAAAAACTGATTGCACAGAGCTATGATGGGACAGCAGTCATGAGTGGTGCTATTAACGGCGTGCAAAGACATGTCCAAGACCAGTATCCAAGGGCCAATTTTGTAGATTGTTACGCACATCAGACAAATCTTATTATGTCACATGCTACATCGAGCAGTAGCAATTGCAGATTTTTTTGCCAATCTGACGGGATTATGTACTTTTTTTCTCCACTTCACCACAACGAGCTGCAAGATTGGAAGAATTCCTTCAGAGAAAAACCTTACCTCGTTCTTCAAAAATAAGATGGAACTTCAATTCTAGGACAGTGAATACAATATATGAGCACCGAGAAGAAATAATTCAAGCTCTAGAACAAATCGAGGGAGAAGCTAGTTTACAAACTACCATTCATCAAGCTGGTGCCAATTTGCGAATTTTAGAGGAGGAAAATTTTATCTATTGGTTAACTTCCTTTCATAAAATTATGCCACATGTGGGCATATTGTTTAATAAATTACAAAATGTCAATACAGATGCATTAAAGATCAAGAATAATTTAGATAATTTTGAACGCGCTATTGGAAAAATTCGAACCGAAATCGCCGACACAGATAATCAGTTGGTTAAACAAAATGACTCAGAACTGTCTCCTCGACCATCAACGCGACGAAGAGTAACTGATGGTAGCCAAAGACGGAGGGAAACTATTGAAGTGTGCGATATTATTTTGCTTGAAATAAAAACTAGATTTCGGTATACAGGGCACTTAATATTAGCAAACTTAATTTCTTTTAAACAGTTCTCCTCTTTTCAAAAAAAATTTCCGGAAGATTGCCTTAAAGAAGCAGTAAAATTTTATCCATGTCTCAATGAAAGCAGACTACGAACTGAATTAAGTGTTCTATATTCTAGAGAAGAATTTAGGCAAAATATAGAAGTCAGTACTGTAGGTCTGCTAGGCCTTCTGCTGGATGGATTAAGAGACACCTTTAATGAAGTTGTTAAGCTTTTAAAAATTGTCATTACAATCCCAATAACAACGTCTGAAGCGGAACGCCAGTTTTCACGGCTGAAGAGAATAAAAACTTTCCTGAGAAATACAATGAAAGAAGACAGATTAAATGCCCTTACTATGTTATCTTGTGAAAAAGAATTTATAAATGATTTCCCAAATTTTAATGAAAAAATTAGGTGTGGCCACCACACGACTTTCTTATACGTATGAGCGTTTCAAATTATAGGATTTTAAGAATTTTTTTATACAAAAATTATTCACAATCCTATTCTAAGTACTTCTATTCTCTTAATAAATCTCGATAGAATGCATACTTTGCAAGATATTATCAAAAAAGTGCTACTCGCTAAGAATAAAAGTGCTACTTCCGGTCCGAATTTAGAAATTTCATATATACAAAAAATATTGCAAATCCAATTATAAATACTTTTGTATTCTTGATAAATACATATAGAATGCATAACTTACGACATATTTGCAAAAAATCGCTATTCGATAAGGGTAAAAGTGGTACTTCCGGTCTGAATTTCGAATTTTTTTTTATACAAAAGATATTGAAAATTATGTTTTAAATACTTTTATACTCGTCACGTACTTGTCTAAAAAGCATGACTGATTTTCGATAAGAGTAAAAGACCTACTTCCGGTAGGAATTTCGAAAAACTTTTTAAATAAAATTATTCTCAATTTTAATTTTAAGTACATATGAATTCTTTATAAATTTGTTTAAACTTAGTAGTTGACGAAATATTGGCAAAATTCGATTTTTTCACTGAAGTAAACTACTACTTCCGGTCTGCCAATTTTGCTGAAAATCTAATCATTTCTCAAGAGGGAGATTATACTACTAAATACAAAATTTGGAATAGATAGCTATAGCGGTTTGGCCGCTATCGTGGTCACACACAGACATTTACAGTAATCGTAATTTTGAAAAAGTTTAAATTACGATTACTGTAATCGTAATCTAAGTTCGTTCGATTAACGATTACATTAATCGTAATTCCGTTCTTTTTATATAAGGATTACTGTAATCGTTGGCAAGGATTACTATTATTAAATATTAGAAAAATCACTGTTATTTACAATAGAAAGTGTATTTTATTGTCGGGCACTAATAATTTCGACCGCGAGATATCCTCGTCATGAGGATCCACTACGTGCAAAAGCCGGCCTGTTACACGCATTGAATAATACGTTGAAGGAATACTGATGCGGAGCTTCATTCATCAACATGTTCCAATGTAAGTGCAACGCTATTTCTGCATACAAACTAAAGAACTAACCAAAATCACAATAAGTCAATCACCAAAAGTCAATTTGTGTCCTCTTACGCGCCCCAAATTAAAAAAAAGACGAATACTGATGCGGAGCTTCATTCATCGGGCACTAATATTGTCAACTGGGAAATTTCTGCGGCATAAATATCCAGTTCGTAGAAAAGCCAGGCGATATCACATATTGAAAAATAAATATATGTATATGACAATTATTTTATCATTAAATCACATATATAAAATGTCTATTACACAACTCAAACAAATATTTTAAGAATTTTAAAAAATCTTCAAAGTCCATAAATTATTTTAACAGATGCGAAAAATATAATAGGCAGCAACATGTTCCAATGCAACTGCAACGCTATTTCTGCATGCATATTAGAGAACTAAACAAAATCGCAATAAGTCAATCACCAAAAGTCAATTTAATTGTGTCCTTTTACGCGCCACGAAATTATAAAAAAAATTCAAAAAATGTTCTAAGTTACTATAGCGGATGCTAAATAGGCAATACAAGCATAATACATGCAGCAACATGTTCCAATGCTACTGCAACGCTATTTCTGCATACAAATTAAAGAACTAACCAAAATCGCAATAAGTCAATCACCAAAATAAAAATAAATTGTATCTATACCTACTTCTGTATTGTCATTAAAATCATATACAATACAATGCATTCATACATTTATTCATATACGAAAAATTTTTTTCGTATATGTATACTTGCATGGTAAAATCATATAGCTTCGAAACTGGTAATAATATGAATGCGTAAAATTGGGGTGAAAAAAAGTGAAATAAAATACTCCAGACAACCGCAAAAAGTTCGGACAGTCCTATTAGGCGGGGCCAAGAAGTTGGGTGCATATTCGTAGCAGCTGAAGGCGCTGCTAAAATACAAATAATTCAGTATCGCAGCATTCCGGAATTTCTTAATTTAATTACTCAAATTAAACTTTTTTCCGCAATTCAAAAAGCTATATCTCACAAGAAAACATTGGTCTACACGGGAATTACATCCGTTTTGATCAATTTCATTTAATTCTTTCAGATTTTGACGGAGAAACACACGTACATTTTACTCTAATTTGGAATAAAAAAAATAGGTGGTTGTGACAAAAAATTACATAATCTGACAACCTTTCCATGTAGTCATATCTATATTGGAGTTGTACAGAAAATTTCACATTTCTATCTTGAACAATAGTAAAAAAAAACTGATAAATTCGATATCTTGCTTTTTCGACCGCTTTAATATCCCCTTAAGATATTAGTCGCGCTTAAAATATCTATATGCTATTAATATTTTAATATATCGGCTGTTCTTAAAATATTGTCCGGCATTTATAGGAAGGTTGATATTATGAAATAAATTAAAAAATAGTTAAATATTAAATATTGAGTGAAACATGTCAAAATAAATGTAATAAATACTATATTATTTGCTCATGCTTTCAATATATTTTCTAATATTTTAGTCTTTGTAAAAATTTATTACTTAACCAGTTCTTAATTGTATAAGCTTAATTTAAATATCTTCCAATAAAAAAAATATTTTAAAAACATATTTACTCTAAAACTATTTTACTATTTTCAGAATTAAATAAGTTTAATATCTTATTGTAGTTGGTTTTATTGAAATAATCTAGCCAAACTCAATATATTGGTTTTAAAACAATATAAAGTGCATTTCCTATCAGTGTTTCTATTCGGCTGTAGCTAACTAAGAAATGTTTCGATTGACTATTTGGAATATGATTGGGCTTACTAGCACCATGAATAATAATACGGCAGTTGATTGCTAGCAAGTTTAAAATATCGCTGTGTCAGTTAGCGATTAATTTGATGCAATTTGAATTAACCTACCTGAGTTGTATATTATTATTGACATTCAGTTTTCGTAAAATGTTAAGACATTGATTATTATTATTACTACATGTATTTAATTTAATATGTCAATGGCAAAACATTAAGGGTCCTAAGTGGATCTGTGAATAATGGAAAAATAGCAGATTTTTGATACAAGATATTTTTGTTGATTTTAAATTTGGAAAAAACCTTTCAACGTCAACTTATGAAGAATTTAGTAATCTACCCCGCTGAATAATCAAATTTAGAAAAAAAATTATCGGATTAAAGAAAATTAATTAATATGTCAAAATATTAAAAACAAGTTTTCTCAAAAATCCTTCGGAGGAGATTTGTTTGCTTGGGTTCACATTATAAATTGAATAAAAAGCTACCCCGCTCTGCACGTATTTTTCGTTCAACTATTCTTTACTTTGTTTTAAATGAATATAAAATAAATTAAAATTAGGCAACCCACATTACAATGAATTGTTATTCTAGTAAAAATCTTTCCCGCAGTTACAAATGTTGCTTATATCTGAAACCCATCCAAATAATTTCTCGGGTAAGACAGTGCCATTTAAAATTTATAAGGCTGGGTGCACACCAATTATACAAAACAATTTAATTGTCAAACAAAATGTTTGAAGTACGACAGCGTCCATTAAAATATATGGGGATGTCTGAAGGAGATGCACACCAATCAAAATGTTTGACAAGCATTTTAAACACATTTCTAGCAAATTCTTAATCAATAATGTGTTAATAAATTTAATTAACATTGATTATAAAGGCAAAATGAATGTATAGTTTTAGATATATTTTGTATAATTGGTGTGCGTGCAGCCTAAGAGAGAACAGTCCTTATAAATAGGGTTGAAGGTGGCTTTTAATTTCATATGCATATAGGAATTATTACTATATTTTTAACATGCATGCATATTGCTTATACAGCATGTGTCAATTTTCATTAGCCATAGGCGATTAATTCATGCAATACGTGACAACATGGCACCCCTACTTTCCTCTCCAATGCTTGGGTGTTTGTAATGCGTTCAGAAATAATATTTACGCGTTGCAAGGATTTGTTTTTCTTTTTCCTTTCAGTAAATGCAGTGAATTATTAAACTGCGTTCACGCTGCATGACACAAACAAAAGCGTAATTCTAATAAAATTAAAAATAAAGTAAATAAAAAAGGATTCTGAAAATAATAATAAACTTAATAGAAGTAGTTGGCACCACAACACCATAAAAAGTAACTACACAGTTTAATTATACATGTAATAATAATTATGAATAATAATAATAGCTGACTCTGAGCGCTGTCGATCATTAGGCTTCATTATGCGCCTGAAGTGCGGCTTAACTTTCTGGCAAGAGAAACATACTTAAAAAGTAAACCTTGACAGGCAGTGGAATTCAGAACTTTCGATATGTCGATTGTCGAACCGAAGAGAGATTCACGGTGATCAGAGATAGATGAACAATCACGCACTTCATAAGTGCTGTCGAATAAGCATCTTCAATTAAATTTGTCAACCTCGCAAATAGAATCAGTGTGAAGTTGTTAGATAAAATATTGTTGGACTTTTTGTTTTGGTTTCTTCAACGTTTTCAGGTACACTTTTCAATCTATCTTTAATGACTAGACGATATTAGTAGTGCTTTAATCTGCAAGCTTAATGCAAACATAGAATAATCTTTACAGTTATATATTAACCTACATGGTAAAGTATTTAATAAAGTCCCTACCCTACCTACAGTGTGATGAATCTCAAGTGAATGTTGCGCGGCCTAAAGTTTTAAGTTGGCAACATTCTCTACTTGATAGTATCGAGAAATACTTATATGTAGCTGTAATAAAGTGCACATATGATTTTGACAAATGTTTCATGTTATATTTATATTAGTAAAGATGATGTACAAATAAGATTTTCTATTTTTATATCAAAAAAATCATTTAAATCACAATGCTAGAGAACGTAAGTGTTGGAAATGAATTGAAAAACTCAGGATAGGTATCTGTCTAACAATAAAATACCCTAATGTAGGGAATTCCAAGATACCATCACACTCCACTTGAGATTTATCTCATTGTAGGTTTGTTCGAACCTGCAGTTCCGAACGGTTCTAGAACTAGTGCGCATGTCATTTAAGAAAAAGACTGTTCGGACCATGCAGTTCTGGAACAGCAAATTCTGAGAACTGGTAGTTCAGTGTTCGGTCTTTCAGAACTAGTAATTCAAGAACCGTTCGGAACGGTTCTAACAGTTCTGAATGATAGGCTAGTATTTGAAATTCTGATAAATCCGGAGCATGCGTAATTGTCATTCGTATCAGCTTTCGCATTTTTCTGGTTATGTTTATCGTATTTATGTTGAACTTCAGAGTTGTAGGTTAGTTTTTAAGTTGTCATTCAAGTACCTATTTGTTTTTTATTTTAGTTTGTGATATTATTAGAGTATTGGTGTGATCCGGTTTATCAAACCTATTTTTAATTTTTTTTCAGTTTTTATTCACACCCAATATATCAATTTTGTAATAGCCAAAGTAAACAGCTATAAGTATGTAACTAAACATTAGTTTCTTCAAATGGTGGTTTATTGTTTTAGAAATTACTCCATTGACTACCATGTTCTTGAGTCTAGCAAATCATTCTTCCTCTAAGAATAAAGTGAATGTAATGGTACAATTATAGGAACTTGCGAACATGTAAAAAGTTAATTTATAATTATCATATATTCGTAGAGAAACTGACATATTTGTTAAACTTAGACAAAATAGTATTTAATATTATGTATACTAAACTTACAATTTTTGATTCGATGTGTCCCCCTTGAGATTTAAGCAAAATAAATGGAATCTGTGATATCAATATATTAGATATCCGAACAATCTATTATATGTATGTATTTGTACCTGTTATGTCATGAAAATTATAATAAATTGCAAGTTAATGTGACTCCCAGACTTGTGACACGAAACGTTCAGAGTCTGATTGATGTAAGTACCAAATCATGTAGGTATCGCAATTCAAATTACCAAAAAGGCTTTAATTCTCCAAAATGGATTGAAAGTGTACTACTTCACAGATTAAAAAAAAAGAAGAGGAGCTGACTTTAAACGTTGAAAATGTATTGTAATATATTTCTTTAAATTCATTATGATTGTTGATTTTATAGTTATGTAATACATATTTATTAATGTGTGTGTGCATTTGATGCACGTGCCAATTATTAATAACAGCTTGTATTAAAAATCCTTGTTTTATTTACCCGGTTTATCAGAAATATCCATTACAAAATATTGAAAAATGTACTTCTGACAAGTTCTTCATTACTTTTTAAATCCTGTTGCAATTTTGAGATGTAACGTTTAAATGTTCATTACGATTGACATTTGTCCACCAGTTTGGTGTTTTTTTAAAAAATGCAGAAATATCCATAGGAAAATTTAGAAAAATTTATTTCTTATAAACAACTTTTTGACTACTTTTTAAATGCTGTCGCAATTTTGGTGGTTAGATGCATGCAGATGCAGTAACATTGATGATTGATTGATTGATATTTGTCCACCATTTGGTGTTACGTAATATATAAATATATTGCTTATATAAAAAATGCAGAATTATCCATTACAAAATTTAGAAAAACGTATTTCATATAAACAACTTTTTCATTACTTTTTAAATCCTGTCGCAATTTTGGTAGTTAGATGCATTAGCTATTAAAGTTCATTACGATAGATATTTCTTCCAATAAGTTTGGTGTTTTTTAATATTACTATTACTAATGTTGGTAGTACAAGTTTCCCTAAAATTCCAATTTTAAAACTGTTCGAACCTTCAGAATTTCGAACCGTTCTAGAACCAGGATTTGGCCGGACATGCGCATTATTATCAGAACTACTAATTCTAGAACGGTTCCGGAACTGTTCAGAACTGGAGGTTCGAACAAACCTTGTATATAATTTATTTCTAGATTCTGAATTCCACTGCAGAATCCGTATGTAGGGCTTGTCAATTAAAAACGGTATTCGGCCCTAACCGCGTCCAACAAAGACTGAAAAAGATTTATATTGTTTCTACGGCAATCGTTTCTCCACAACCACTCACACAGATGATCAGCAAAGGAGGTGGTGGGAAACCGTTTTGTCGCAAACCAGGCCTTTGCAGGACGCCATTGAGATTCAATCCTCTGCGTGTGAACCCCTTCAGCAGCTAAGCATTTATAAGTATATATAAATATTATGTAGTCGACCTACATTGAATGAGTAAATGAAAAATTAACTTACACACAAAACGATGTTCTGGATCGGAGTGGTTCACTACGCGGTGAGTATACCCCATTCCACATCGTTCAAGTCCGGCATACGCCCTCCAACTATCTGTATGTATTTCTGTGCCCGGAGCCACATGTTGCATAATGATGGGAATTAGGTCATTGGCCCCTCTATGGTTGTCCGGACACAAAAAGCGCGAAAATCTTCGCTGTTATCCTCAATCATTCCTATTACCCAGTGCCCCTCAATATGTCGTCCTCTATTATATTTTCTTCGGCCAAATTTCGATTCGTCGATTTGAACGATGGTGTTCGGGCCTCCTATAGGGCCAGCATCATAATACTTTTCTGTAATATATTCAACAAAAAATTAATATGGGCACGGCGTTCTTATACATGTGTAATTGCGAAAACGAGTTAACAGACGATGTATTGTCTCCGGAATTTTCATAAAATTAATAGTTGATCAGTTAATCGCAAAATTTATATTCACGTTGAAAGAAAGTGCTACTTCCGTTTTACCAATAGCTTCAGCCATTTGGGCACCACCTGACAGGACAACAGACAAAACATACATCGTTCGAATATCGTTTTCGTAATTGGGCGATCAAGAAATGAAAATTTTTCAAAAACCTTGAGGTCGAAAATGTGCATCATCACAATAACATTAAAAGATATTTATTATCGTTATTACTCACGCAAAATATGGAGGACGACTATCTTCCGGCAGTAGCTATACCAATATGCAATGGTTACATGGGAAATTCTCTTGTCCCCATCGAGTGGGTCGTAAAACTCGTCGCTGGCGTGTTGGTATGAATAACCCGACGTGAATGAATACATAATGCTTAAAAAAGAATGATGCTTTTTTAGAGTTCGTGAATTTAATAAAAGAAAAAATATCCGTACCCGAAAATCCTCTCAGGCTTGAGCTTGGCATTTTCAAACCAAGTGCCTTTCGCTCTGGCAACAGCTCCTCCTCGACAATTCCGTCTTCTACACCGAAATAACCCTAAACCATGAGCGGGCATGTTTATGGTCATTGGTTGTCGGCATCTGCGGCAATTCATTTGTACTGGGAGGAAACCGTTCTCTTCACACCATCTAATTCTTTGATCTCCTTCTCCAATTTCCCGGAAAATGCGTTTCTTGTTCCAGAGATCCATAGTTTTTAAAGTTATTTTTTAATGAACTTAGATAATAGAGTATAGTTCATTAAAAAATGAGCAAATACTAAATCTAACACTGTAAC
Source organism: Amphimallon solstitiale (assembly GCA_963170755.1). Taxonomy (NCBI): domain Eukaryota; kingdom Metazoa; phylum Arthropoda; class Insecta; order Coleoptera; family Scarabaeidae; genus Amphimallon; species Amphimallon solstitiale. Next base: position 33,105,523 of record OY720685.1, on the reverse strand, counting down.
TGTAAACGATAATATTTCGACAAACACGCCCCCTAATTAGAAGTCGATATTGATACACATCAGGCGCACGATTGGGAAATAAGAATAAAACGTAAATGAAACAAAACAAACTTGTTGAACTGCCTACACTTTCAGTGGCTTCTTCAGCAATGATTAAAAATCACTGATAATAAAAATAGAAGTTACAAAGTATATATCTCATGTGTATCGGTTGTAGGAGGTATGGAAAAAGGAAACAAAGGAGAAAGTGGGTTAAAACCCTCATAAAACTATGTGTATTGTACTACCAAACAAATAAATTAAGTAAAGGAGATTTGTTTACATCCAATTGATCATTGCCAAGAAAATTATAGAGTTTTTGTGTTTATTAATATTTAGAGATTCTAATAAATTCAATTTTATATTCTTATGTTGCACCCCTAACACAGAAAAATCGTCTTAAAAATTATGTCCTTATTCGTCTATGAAATGGTTCGCATATTTCGAATGTTTTTTGGTTCTTGTAACATAACAGATGTTCTTTGATGCGAATTTCAAGATCTTCCTGTTCGTCCTATGTAGAACTTCGGGCAAAACCCACAAGTTGAAGTGTTGAAGGATAAGGTTGGCAATTCTATGAGAATGAAGTTAGTTGTAGGAGTAGACATAAGACAAGAAAGTTTTGAGAATGGATGTAATGTGATACAGATGTGAAATAAAACGCTTACTACAAATTAGACTATATTTTCGTTCAAAGCCCAATAATTTAATAGGTTATCGGCCCAGAAATCGGTTGCTGCTAACGGAAGAAGTATATAACGTAGTAAAATACGGGAAAAGTGGTCTTGAGCGAAAAAAGTACTAGGCGGGAAAAAGTCTGGAAGCGAAGCAACCAACGGACGGAAAATGACGTCGGCGTTATCGGTACAAGTAGCAAACGTAAAACCGTTTGACGAAACGAATTTCACAAACTGGGAGTTTAGAATGCGGTTAATTTTGGAACAAAATGAAGCACTGGAAGTTTTGAAGGAAACAAGTGCTGAAATGCAAAATGACGAATTTAGGAAGAAAGACGTGAAAGCACGTAGTTTAATTGTTCAGCTACTAGAAGATAATATTTTGGAAACAGTCAAAGACACGAAGACTGCAAAGGAAATGTACGACAATCTAAAAAGTGCCTATACGAAAACAGGTTTGTCTGTACAAGTAGAGCTACAGAAAAAATTACGGAATATGAGTTATACAAAAGGATCTCTTCAGGATTTCATAATACAATTTGAAAGAACAGTTTCTAACTTGCGTAATAGTGGTGGCACAATTCAAGAGGGTGAAACAAAAACAATATCACAATTAGCATCAATGCCAGAATCATATCAAGCGATAGCTACAACCATTGATGTAATATTCAGTCAGAACCCAAAGGACATGACCTTCGAATTTGTGAAGAACAAACTGTTACAGAAAGAAATTAGACAAAATAATAGTATGAGTTTAGACCCGTCAAATACACCAGAGTCGGTTGTATTTACAAATCGAAGAGGAAACAGGGAGAAAAGACACAGTCACAAAGGGAACGGGAGTTAATTTTCCATTTAATTGTTATAAGTGTGGTAAACAAGGACATAAACGAAGTGAATGTGATGAAAGTAAAATGTATAACAAAAGTGTACATGTAACAGAAGAATCTGAGATAGCATTTGTAGGGGATATGGAAAACGCACATGATGAGGTTGGTATCAATATCAATGACAGTTTTGTTAAAAATGTATGTGCAATGAATGTCAACAATAATGATAAGACACTGAAGTTTATTGTTGATTCTGGTGCAACAAATCACTTGATAAATAAGAATACAGGAAAATATTTATTGGAGCAGAGGTCGGTGGACTTCAATATAAATGTTGCAAAGAAAGGAGTGTCGGTAAAGGCAAAAAGAAGCAGAAGTTTATATTTAAAAACAAAAGAAGGTATAAATATACAGATGAAAGATGTTTTGGAATGTGATGATTTAAGTTGTAACTTATTGTCAGTAAAAAGGTTAGAACAGGAAGGTTTAACAGTACTATTTGGAGACAACAAGGTAAAGACCATTAATAAAGATTCAAAAGTAATAGTAAAAGGTTATAACCAACAAAACTTATACGTTGTAGAATTCAACATAAGGAATATGCATGCTAATCTATCACATGATAATGATATTTTGCACAGACGAATGGGACATTCATCATATTATCCAGCAAGGACGATGTGTGAAATATGTTTGAAGGGGAAGCAGACTCGTGCAACTTTCAAAGGTATACAACAAGAGAAAAGACCTAAAAGGGTATTGGAAACAGTATCATCAGATGTTGCAGGCCCATTTACACCAGCCACACATGATGGAATGAAATACTATGTTACGTTTATAGATAATTTTACTCACTTTGCTCACGTATATCTTATGAAAAATAAAAACTAAGTTTTAGACAAATTTATGGAATACGAGGCTAATGTATCAGCGAAGTTTAATTTGAAAATTTCTAAATTACGATGTGACAATGGAGGAGAATACAGCTCACTGGAATTCAAAGAATTTTGTAAAACAAAAGGAATTCAAATACAATATACTATACCTTATAACCCGGAACAAAATGGAGTTAGTGAGAGGTATAATAGAACTATTATGAATATGTCAAGATGTATATTGGGTGAATCGCAGTTATCAAAGACATTCTGGGGTGAAGCAGTTCGAACTTCTGTTTATATAATTAACAGAATTCCAACGTCAGTAATAAGAAATGAAATACCAGCGGAATTATGGAATGACGGAAAAGTAGACATTGGGAATATAAAAATATTTGGGTGCACAGGTTATGTGCATATACCGAAGGAGAATCGTGAGAAGCTAGGCGACCATAGCAAAGAGATGATAATGATTGGATACACATCAAACGGATATCGTATGTGGGATCCTATTAGTGAAAAGATTGTGACAGCTCGGAGTGTTATATTTGATGAAGAGAAAAAGACACAAAATATAATACTGAATGAACAAATGACAACTTCAAAAGAAAGGGAACTCAGTGAAGTAACAAATGATGAAGAAATAGTTGAACCAGACAGGGAAAATAAAATAGAAGAGACAAATATTAGAAAGAGCACAAGAACAAAGAAAAAACCAACAAAATTACAGGATTATGAGATGAATGAAGAAGATGACTCAGAAATGAACATAATGATGGCCTTATCAATTGGATACATACCTTCAGAAAATCCATCAAGCTTTGAACAAGCCATGCAAGATGCAGACTGGAGAAAGGCAATCGAACAAGAAATCTTAGTCTTAGAAGAAAACAAAATATGGGAAATTGTACCTTATATGGAAAGTCAAGAATTAGTTGATTCCAAATGGATTTTTACAGAGAAAGTAATCCAGGATAAATCTGTAAAGAAAGCAAGATTGCTAGCAAGGGGTTTCCAACAAAAGATGTCGGCAGAGGAGGAAATTTACACACCAGTGGCACGAATGGTAACTTTACGAGTACTTTTGTCAATAGCAATTGAAAAGGATTATCACATACACCAAATGGACGTGAAATCAGCATTTTTAAATGGAGAGTTGGCTAAACCTGTGTATATGTGTTTACCAGATGGAGTTCAAGGAAACAACAGCACACAAGTTTGCAAGTTGAAGAAGGCGCTGTATGGTTTAAGATCAAGTCCAAGATGTTGGTATGAACGTTTGAGTGAATATATTGCTAAGATCAATTTTGAAAGATCAAGTGCTGATCCGTGTTTATTCATTAAGGGGAGAACATATTTATTAGTTTGGGTGGATGATTTGATTTTAATATCAGACAGTTTAGAAACTTTGACATGTGTAAAGTCTCAACTTTCAACTGAATTTCAAATGAAAGATTACTCTAATAGTAGTAAAATTATATTTTTGGGGTTGGAAATTGAGAAAGTCGATAGTTGTTTATTTATCTCACAACAAAATCTTATAGATAAAGTGCTTAAGAGATTTAATATGTTAGATTGTAAAGAAGCATATGTGCCAATGCAACCTAAGTTAAATTTAAAAATAGAGAAATATCTAGATTATTCTAGATTTAAGAGTTCCATACAAAGAACTTATTGGTAGTCTAATGTATATTATGCTGGGTACTAGACCAGATATATGTTATTCACTTATGTATTTTAGTCAATTCCAAAACAGTTTTGGAATAACACATTGGAAACACTTGAAAAATGTATTAAGATACTGGGGATTATGTACTGAAATATTGTAGATCCAGTAGTAGTGTAGATATTACTGCATATGTTGATTCAGATTTTGCAAACAATTTAAATGATAGAAAAAGTGTTAGTGGATTTATTGTAAAGTTAAACAACAACAATATTTTTTGGAAAAGTAAAAAACAAACAGTTGTAGCACTTTCGAGTTCTGAATCAGAGTGTGTAGCTTTAGCAGCCTGTGTTGCTGAATGTTTATTTTTGAAGCAATTGTTAACACAAATAGTTTGTTGTAAATTAAGTTGTATTAATGTCTATGAGGACAATCAATCATGTATCAAAATGGCATCTACTTTAGAAACAAAAAGATCAAAGCATATAGATGTAAAACATCACTTTGTTAGAGATTGTGTATCAGAGGGTATAATTGATTTGAAATATGTATGAACTAATGAACAGTATGCGGATATAATGACCAAATCACTTCCTAGAGTAAAGTTCGAATACTTCAGAATGAAATTGGGTATTATAGAATTGAGTGGGGGTGTTGAAGGATAAGGTTGGCAATTCTATGAGAATGAAGTTAGTTGTAAGAGTAGACATAAGACAAGAAAGTTTTGTGAATGGATGTAATGTGATACAGATGTGAAATAAAACGCTTACTACAAATTAGACTATATTTTCGTTCAAAGCCCAATAATTTAATAATTTATAGACCCCTCATTTATGTCTTTTTTTTATATACTATCTCTATTGTTTTTTATGTATTTCTATTGATTGTTACAGGTTTTGAACGCCGTGTTAATATTATGTGTTTAGTGGTTTACATATAAGAATAAGTAATTTAACATTGCAAGTGAACATTCGTATTTTTCTACACACACAAAAAAAATGAAGTGTATAAAGGCTTCAATTGAATGAGCGGTCATTCGAATATGTAAATCATCAAACATTTTACGAAGTTAATGATGAAGGTGATCTACTTCAAAAAGAGCAGGTACCTATTTTATTATTAAATAATTTATGTACCTGCAGAATAATTTTAGTTGTTAATGATATAACATGTTAATTATAGTTTTATGTAGGTATAAAATATTTCATAAACTAATTTAATAAATAAACATATAATTGCGGAAAACAAATTAATAAAATAATAATAAAAAAGTATAATTTAAGTATAACAAATTTAGCGGGAGAAATTAATGAATGGGCACATCCTACTGGCGATCCCCTCTGGAGACTATTGTCGCGAACCAGTGATGCCAGACGACCATAGTCAAAAATCCCTGGTTGTCCCTCAAAAATTCCCTAAATATTTTTCTATAAATTTATATAAGAAAAACAAACATTCAAGCAGGAAAACTTTATTCAAATAGTAGGTATTAAATATGTACATACATACATTTTTAAAATGATGAGTATTACATACAGAAAAAATAAATAACTATAATGTACATTTTTATTCATTTATACAATTGCGTTGATTGCAACAGTTTTAAATGGTCATCACTAACGTTAAATAATTTACAACAATTCCCAGTATTGGAAAATCTAATAACTGAAATAGCATTTAGTCATTTCCTAATTTATTCCTCTTTTTAGATTTAACATCAGTGACAACTGAAAATACTCTCTCGGTGTGTGCATTGCTATGCGGTAACGACATACATAGACTAGCTAGATGTGCAATATTTAACAATTCATATTGCTCTTGAAAATTTTTATATGTTTTAATGGCATACCAAAATTCTTCAACAGAAAGTTTCAAAAAATGCTCTTTTTGTTCACTAAAACATATAGCAATTTTTTTCCATTCAGTATCAACTTTTTGTTTATCAAATGAGTCAGTTTACAAAAACCTATTCCAAATTATTTGCAGAGATGCTAATTTATCAGGTTTGGTAGTGATTACCGCTTAATAAACAAATTACATTCGAGTCCCAAATCTATTAGTTTTAATTCTACAAAATTTCTGGGATCTGTACAATTAACTTTCAAATCATGTATATACTGCGGAATAATAAAATGTCTGATTATATTTTTAAATATTATTCTTGATTCGGATGATAGTTGGTTAATTAATAGTTTCTTTCCTTGGAATAAGGCGTTGAAAGAGTTGAAATAATCAAAAATATAATTAAGAAAAAGTAATATAGCTGTTGTACAACTATTATTTAATTCATCAAATATAAATTGTACCATTTTACTGTTTTCTTCTATACTAGCAAGTCTAAACAAAAAGTTTTTGAAGGCTGGAAATACGCAGTACTAAATGTTGAAATGCAATATTTGAGGACAAAAAAAACAGTCTAGACATAAGGAAAAAGAATTAATTCCCAGAGAATCCAGAAACGCAAAATAATATTTGAAATGCGTATTAAATTTTAAGTAACGGAATTACTAGAAAACAACGATAACATTAAGTATTGAATTTTTAAATAGGACCAATAATTGGCGACAATTATGGGAGGAAGTAATCATAGAGAATTTAAATTAATTTGAACGAAAATTCTTATGGTAAAGCAATAAAATAAATGAAATGATTCTACAGGGGCGTTTCAAATGTAACAGCGTAAATAATCACATAACAATTATTTAACAAGACAAACCATTGCGAAAGATACGTTTCTTTTTATGTGAGGGGAAAATCCTTTATGGACATCAATCGTACTCGTTGACCGATAGTGTGGAACTCTCCAACTTGGCCTACCCACTAAAAAACCCCCCATTACTTTCCTCCTGTGCTTCCAGAACTGCTATTTACGTCTCTTCAGATAGCACAGTTGCCTCTAATACTCTGCCCTCTTAAGCTTGCCGCTCTCTCCACTCTACTTCTCTTGTTTTCATCACACTGCGGAATATATATTAGAAATGCACATCCCCACCCTTACAAGTGGTTTCGTTTCACATGTTTTGCAAAATTGCCTTTGAAGTTCGTTCTATATTTTCATTTCTCGATTTCATTATCAAATCTTCAAATGTTTATTAGTTCTGTTTGTTCCAAATTCACTAGAATCACGTTTAAAATGGAATTCTTTAATGTTTCGCTTTGATATGTCTTTTTAAATGACTTTTGATGTTTGTTCTATATTCACAAAAGTCACACTTATAATCAAATTCCTTCAAATGAATAGTTTTTATATGTATGTTGAAATAACATTTATTGTTCGTTAGAAATTCACAAGAATCACATTTAAAATCAAATTTCTTCGAATGTTTATCTTTTATATGTCTTTCAAAATTTCCTCTGACGTTTGTTCCATATTTACAAGAGTCACACTTATAATCAAATTGCTTCAAATGATTAGTGTTTATATGTCTTTCTAAACGACTTTTGATGTTTGTTCCAAATTCACAAGATTCGCATTTATAATCAAATATCAAATGTTTAGTTTTCATATGTTTTTCTAAAGAATGTTTATTGTTTGTTTTATATTCACATTTATCACATTTAAATTTCTTCAAATGTTTAGCTTTTATATGTCTTTCTAATCTCATTTTGTGGTTTGTTCCATATTCACAAGAGTCACACTTATAATCGAATTCCTTCAAATGTTTATCTTTTATATGTACTTCTAAATTACGTTTGACGTTTGTTCCATATTCACAAGAGTCACACTTATATTCGAATTCCTTCGAATGTTTAACTTTTATATGTACTTCTAAATTACCTTTGACGTTTGTTCTATATTCACAAGAGTCACATTTATATTCGAATTCTTTCATATGTTTAGTTTTTATATGACTTTTTAATACACTTTTCCTGTTTGTTTCATATTCGCAAGAGTCACATTTCAAATCAAATTCTTTCAAATGATTAGTCTTCACATGTCTTTTTAATGCACCTTTGTGGTTTGTTCTATATTCACAAGAGTCACACTTATAATCGAATTCCTTCAAATGTTTAGCTTTTATGTGTACTTCTAAATTACGTTTGAAGTTTGTTCCATATTCACAAGAGTCACATTTATAGTCGATTTCTTTCATATGCTTAGTTTTTATATGACTTTTTAATGTACTTCTGCGGTTTGTTACATATTCACAAAAGTCACACTTATAATCGAATATCTTTAAATGTTTAGTCTTTACATGTCTTTTTAAATCAGTTTTGTAGTTTGTTCTATATTTACAAGAGGCACATTTAAAATCAAATTTCTTCATATGTTTAGCATTTATATGTCTTCTTAAATTTCGTTTTTCTTTTGCTCGAAACACACACAGCGAACACTTAAATATTTTCCTTTGATTTCGTGAGCTGGATTGTTCTACTTCTACATGTGTATTCCTATTATCAGCCGTAGAGTGCTCTTGCTCGTTATTTCCATCAACATAAGCGTGCGTATTTTCCACATGGAGCCTCAGGACTTCTTTTGTCTTGAAACGTCTGTTACAAATCCCACATTTAAATACCTTTACTTCGTAATGTTGTTTCGTGTGCTCCATAAGCTCTGTCTGGTACTTCGTCCTGTACTTGCACTGCTTACACTTATAGGTGTGTCGGAGGTATCTCTTGCGTCCGTTCAATGCTGTTGTTTCCTTGGTCGGTGGTGCCCGTAGAATGCTCTTTCTGAAAATAGATAAATTTTGTTAATCTCATGGTAATCATCAATTTAACGAACAAGTTAATTTGACCACACCAAATGGCTGATGTAATTTAATTGGATAAATAAAGTCTTCACCAGAAAAAAGAGTTCTCGTTAATACTACAGTTATTATCACCATTCTCTTGATACCAATATTTTAACTATGCAACAATACATACAAATCTAAAAATTGATGAAATAATAAATTAATTAGAATTACCCAATTAGGAACAGCTACTAACATGACTGAACCGCCACAAATTTAAATACTATGTATAAGAGTACAGAACAACACGCGACATATGGGGTAACATTAAATAGCATCATTTCTATTGGAAACTCATCAACACTATAAATTGAGGGTTGCACCAAATACTTTTTCACCGACAATTTGAATTTAATTGCATTTGTAATGTTTCTCGCATGCGCTGGATTATTAATCAAATTTATAAAACACTGAACTGTAAAACAAATGAGAGTTCTTGTGTTATGATGACACTTTCGTCTTAGCGTGTTCCACACGGTCATGGAACCATCCTTATTTTCTATTCTACATTTTTCACCCCAATTTCGTACTATATTGGTCAGAATTTCATATAGCCAACCGCCAGTTGTCATGAAACAAAAATGCTATTTGAAAAAGTTATAAAAAATCTATATACGTATTTCGTCAACTAAGTTGCCATCTTCAGTAGAAATCTGTAGAGAAACAGAAAAGAGAGTTAAACGTATTGTTTTTGGCCAAGGTGTAACCTTAGAAGATATGCTCTTCACCAAATCACCAGTGGCATAACACTGATTTCTTAACAAACAACATCGCTTTATATACTACCTCAATCTAGCGGGACAGTAGACTTTCGCCTAAGCGATTAAAAATCTCAGAACCAAACACTATTTTTACGTAAAAGCTCCTAAAGGCAACAAGTTAGTAATTATGGACAAAATCGATTATTTTAACCGGGTTAATCACCTAATATGGGACAGACCTTACATCAGCTAAATAAAAAAAAAACTCCCGAAGATGATTAAACAAACTAAAGACGCGTTAGGAAGTTCTCCATATTTCTTCCCTTAAATTTCGTTTAAACGTAGGCAACCTATGTGTACCAATCTTTGTTTACCTAAAATTCACAAACCAGGCAATTCGGTAAGACCTATTGTTTCAGGTATCAACTCACCCATATACCTGTTTTCGAAATGGTTAGTGAACGAATTTAGAAATTTACCCGAAAACCCGGATAGTTCCTCAATTAAAAATCCATTAGAATTTATTCAAAAAGTCAAAGATCATAAGCTGAAAAAGTATTGTTTTCCCCAGTACCGATTCCGGAAACATTGAAATATTTAGACGATTGGTTGATTAAGAATAATATTGAACGCGTAAAAACAGATGAATACTTGAAGTTGACAACTCTTTACGCGTCGCAGAACTGCTTTCAGTTTGAAGGCAATTTCTACAAGCAGGGACAGGGTACAGCAATGGGCAACAGCTTATCTCCATTTATAGCGAATTTATTCATGGTCACTCTGAAACCGATTTTAAAAGAAACTCCAAGTATTTCCCTACATTAGGATTAGGTACATTGACGATATTTTCGCGATTTTTAATACTAACTAGTGTGATTTAGATGACTTCTTATTTGAATTAAACCCGAAATTCACAACAATTAATTTCACAATAGAAAAGAAGAACAATGATTAACTGCCATTTTTTTTTAATAATAATAATCTTTATAAGCAATTGCTATTAAAATATACAAATACATTACTAAGGGCCGGTCTTTTCACCTACTAACAAAGTGCCCGATAACTATTTGACAAATAATTTTATAAGGCACTTTTATTAGTCAGTTTGACAGAATGCGTCTTTTCAACATTTCCGAACCTGCTAATAGCTATTAGGCAAATAACGTTCAATGCAAAAATATTTCTCATGTTGGTATCAGAAACATGGTAAAGTAGCCCAAAACAACTTCAAATGGATTTTGATAGACAAGATAAACTGCTGCATACCTCCAATAAGTAAGAGAGTGATGAGTGATAGAACTTGATTATTTTGTTTTGAAAGTTGAGTGTCCGTCCTTACTGTTTATTATAACCTATAAATGTGTTGGAATAATCTTAGGGAATAATAACCAACAAAAATGACAGAAAATATATATTACCTGTCAGCTGATCACTAAATTTAACTCTGCTGTCTAATAAATGACAGAAAGCATATTTTACCTGTCAGTTGATTACTAGAAGACGTCCACGCCGGCGTAATAAGTACCTAATAAATTAAAATAGCAGGTTCAAGTAGCTTATAAGTTATTTGCCAAATAAGCCTCGTTATTAGGTAGATAGTACTTATTAGGAAGTGGAAAGACGGTAAACTAAATTATTTGCTAAATAAAGTTATTAGGAGGTTTAATAGCAGATGGAAAGACCGGCCCTTAGAAACTAAACTTTTTCTATAATATAATTACGGACTAATTGTTCAAATATTCTTAATTTAAAAAACTACAATTAAATTATTACTGAGCAAATTAATCCTACTTATAATCTAATTATTACATATATTTAATTTTCGTTTTTTGCTTATCTACTATTCGTTTGTAATGTATACAGTCTCTATCAAACGCTGTGTGATTAGTGTCAATATCCATTTTAAATTTATCGTTAGTTCTTACACAATTTATACACTTCTTATATATAACTACGCTATCACATTTGTTTGTCAAATGACTACCAGCACAATTACCACATGTTTCCGCATTTTTACATTCTTTAGCAAAATGATTGTACCCTGCACATTTGTAACATCCAACTATTTGTAGGTGTTCATACACCTTACATTTTTTCCATCCTATATTTATTTGTGCCCTGTCTATGATGCTGGAATATATCGCCGGTTGAACAGACAATATAATATTTCCATAGTTCTTCTTTTTCTTATCTAAGTATTTTTTTTTCTATTTTAATTTTTGTCTGAGACATCCTTGTCTACGTATGTTAAGTTATTTTGCCTAATAATCGCGTCTAACACTTTTTCTTAATTTCGGTTTATAAACTACATATTTATTTCCAATTTCATTTATCACTTTTTCTCTCAATTTTTCTTTAGAATTGCTATCACTACAATTAATAGCGATACCACCTTTTCCAACAGTTTTTATTGTTTCAATTCCAAGTGCTAGTTTGATCATCCTTTTTAGGTTTAACGATTAGCACATGATTTTTCTTTTTCAATAGATCGCTATACAATGTCTTCTTTTCTATCTTATTTTCGGTGTTCGAAATAAACTCTAAAATTTTGTGAATCAGTTCATTTTGTTCTGATATTGTTTGGAGACAATCATTAAGTTTCTGGGCCATTTCTTTCATTGTTTGACACACTTTCATTTTACGACAAATATCGCATACATATGTAATAATATCCGTGTCACTCAACTTTTTAGCTGTTTCGTCACTAATTGCAGCACATTTACTATGTCTCTCTTCCTCACATACGAAACACTTTACAGTTCTTTCTGTTCTTCGGAATACCACGCGGCAAATATAGCACTTATTGTTAGACATATTTTTGTTGTTTTATATATGTTGACCCCCTTGACAAATGATTAATCATAATAAATAACAATATTTTCTTTTCGGCACTGCACTATATGCAGAGCCGATAAAAATACGTCCTCACTCTTTGAATATTAAACTACTACTCCTTTTTTTAGATGTTTTGGTTATAAAGAATAATAATAAATTAGAAATAGATATCTTCCGAAAAGACACCAGCGTCAACAAGTTTATAACAGCGGAATCAAATCATAGTTTTCAGCAAAAGATGGCTTCTTTTAATTTTGTTATCCATCGGTTGATAAGATTTCAGCTTACACAAGATAGTGTTACCCGTCGTCTTTCGGCTGATGATCGAAAAACACTCAACAATGCTTTTCTCAATTTTAATCAAAAAACAGATCTTTAAATAATGTAATTTCAACCTTAGAAATATTCACACTTTTTCTATCAATATGACAACAAACAACTGTCTAATTAATAATTTTACATGTCAGTTCCAATCTTGATCAGTCAGAAAATTTAACGTCAAATAAAAAAATTACAGAACCAATCAATCAGGAAAAACTTCAAACACCTGCAAACGCGTCGTATGTAACATGTAACGGTAACAAATGGCCACCCCCGGGAAGACGCCGTTTGCAGGATGTTTGAATATCATTGAAAGCAAATCAGGATTAATTTCTGGGAGGAAGAATTTTGGCACAGACAACTGGACGTTTCCTCTTGACCCGGGTGGGTTTGTGCGGTTAGGGCTCCTGTACCTCCTTGTGGTGGCGGCGGTCGTGGCAGGCATGTGCCGGGATCAAATGGTAGATGATCCGGCTTGGTCCATGGTGTTCGATCTGTATGAGTATAAGGTCGACGTTGACGACTGCCAGACCTGCCTTCTTTCAAGATTGCCTTCAAAGTTGGCGTATACGAACTTATTGCATAGTTCGTTTGGCGATGATTGCAGGTCGTTCCCAACTGCTTCCTGGTTCGGGTGCTGGGACATCGGTTTCGATGGTTGTATCTCTTTGCAGTACGATGAGATTTGGTTTGGCGATGGCTTTCGGCGTTTCCGGGCTTCCTTTTGGGTTTAGAGATTGGATCCCACTTTTGATGGTTGACCAATCTTGGGGTGGGTCGATCTGTGCGTGATTGTTTATACAAGACCTGGCTTGGCAACCTCTTAACCTTCACCGTGCACACCCAATCGGTTTGTGTGCGTGAAGTAGCAATGTGGACCATGATATCGTTTTGGGATGGCGCGTCCGCTGCCAGATTGAGTCCACCTTCCGAGGACTGCAATGGTGTCTTGTTGGCCGCTATTGCATACACACATTTCATGTGTTGGGCGTTTGAAGGCTCGATGTAAGTTGCTGGGATCGGGATCTCATCTTGAGGCGACATGTCCATTGCCACGGCGTGTTCAGCTTCTGAGAACTGCGATGATGTCTCATTATCCTCTATGGTATACACATACTCCATGTGTCTGACGGTTGAAGAGTTGATGCAGGAAGTTGGGACCTGTGTTTCGTTAAACCAGACTGCGTAGTCTTGATCGTTAAAGTATTCCACACGGAAACGTTCGCCGAAATCTTGCATTGAATGGAAGCTGTCCCGAAAATAATTGTGCCACTCCGCGGCCTCCCCTTCCAAATACGGGCTGATCGCACTGTCTATATTTTTCGCATTGTCTAATGCGAATTGTTGTAGATAGTCTTCCAATGCAACGCATATTCAATCTGTGCGGTGTGTGAGTTAGTGGTGTTAGCAAGTGGAAATTGGACACTGTTACCTTGAGGTGACTCTTTCATGAAGGCGGCATAGTCTGTATCGTTGAGAAATTCCATCCGGAATCGCCCACCAAACCCCTCCATGTGCCAGAAGGTGCCCAAATTATGGTGGTGCCATGCAGCGGCCTTCCCTCGAAGATATGGGCGTAGTGTGTTATCAATGTCTTCTGGGAAGTCCAGGACAGACTGTTGGAGGTAGTCTTCTAACTTTTCTATGAAACCGAGTAGGTCCTCGACTGAATGCCCACTGAAGGGGTGTGGTAGTTCATAGTAGTTGTGACTCCAGTAGCTGTTGCCAGTAGACCTGGGGTTGGCTTCTCGTCGAGGAGACAATGAGGGTTCGGATCCATTCGATTTGTTCCGGCGGGATTCTCTTTTTCGCAGAGACTTAGGACTTTTTGTAGCCATTGTCTCTCTTGGATTCGTCGATGCTACTGCAACGAAAGTTTCCGTTTACCAGGGGGTCTATTCTTGAACTGAAATCGTACGTCCGTTGCGGTCGCCTATCTTATTTCGTTCGAATTGGTATTCTGGAATCAATTTTCGTTCCGAATGAGATCGCATGTCCGGCGTATGAAACACATCGAATGGTCTTTGCGTTCGTTACAGTTGAATATTTGACAGTTGAATACATTATTATGTTAATTTAAATCTAAAACTAGTTCTTATGGCTAGTGGAAGAACAATTATTAGTCAGTAGGATGTTGTATACATATTTACATGTACTGGAAAAAAAAATTTTTAAATTCTTTTACACATTTACATATTTTTTTTCCAGGTTTTTGTTTACGTTGTCGATTTTGCTAAATAAAATTAGAAAATTTTTAACTCAACGATTTTAGGATAAAAGTAAGTAGTTACACCTACAATTATTATTATAACAACTAAATACACGCACTTGTTAAATTCTTACATTTCTGGTGACATCACACTTTTATTTTTATTAGCATTTTATTCATTAATTACTTATGGAACTGTTGGTGAAAGAATTAATATTTTAGATGGCAAATGTAATACGAGCTGCAAATATATTTGTTAATGAAATCAGAGACATTCTGGAAGAAGATGCATTAAGAGCAAATAGAACAGTAGGTATACACAAAAAGTAATGCATTTGATGTGACTGAACATCAATTTATAAAAATGGTTTGGTTATTAAAAGCCTTAACACATAATACATTTAGTTGAGGTTAATACTGCTCCCCATCTCGGGCTTCAGCTTAAATGCTGAAATAAAGGTAGTATCAAATATAATAGGTGAGGATGTTATGTGGATGACTATTTTATTTATAGTTTCTAATAGTATTAAGATTTTTTGCTACGGGCAGTGAATATTGATGATATATTCAATGCATGGGTGAAGTTTCCAAAAAACGTAAGGGAAATGGCAAATATAAGGAATTCTGTAACTAAATTATAAGTGTAACTAACAATTTTATTTCAGATTTTACAGAAAATATGGCTTTCCGGGTTTTATTGGGTGTATTGATTGGCCTCATGTGGCCATAGTAGTGCCAGCAAAAGATGATCCAGTGTATCTAGAGCATATTTTTGTAAATAGAAAGGGATATCATTCTATCAATGTACAACTGATGTGGTTGATGATGTACTTGGTTGTGGATCTGTTGAATTAAAAAATTATATTTAATTAATATATTTGAAATTTACTTATGTTTGTACACTTACTCATTGATTTAGTTTTTGTTTCACCCAGTTTGTCGTGGAATAAATATTCATTTTCTGTGATAATTATATATATGAATGATTAATGTTATACATTTTATATTTAAAAATTACTTATTAATTGAGATACATGTAGAATTTGGTTGATACTTTGTACATTGTTGTAAATCTATTTGAATAAAACCAAGTGAAAGCTAAAATAGTCTTGTGAATTTAATTACTATTGGATCAAAGTCCTAAAAATGTTTTTTATTCAGTTATTAATAAAGCATTCATTTATTTAAACTTACAAAATCTATCGGCGTTTCTACTATTGATATTCCACTTATACTGGTGGGATTAAGTAATTTGATTATATTTTCGTGGCAAATGCCTCCACCAGGCATTTGGGAGCCAACGCCAGTTCCCTCTGAATATTTCCTACGCTCTGCTTTTTGTTCTTGAGAAATGGCACTTCGTCTGCGTTCTATGTTTATAACGCGGTAGCTGGTCAACAAATGGGCGCAAATGTTCCGAAAATACAATTATAATTTGAAAATATATGAAGAAACACGTACATAGACAATTGATGGATATAATTGTTGTATGCGTATCTTTTAAGTATTACCCGCCCGCTGTGAATTTTAAATACCCTGCTGGGATTGGTTATCATGCTAGCCATTGAATAGAAAAGGATCGCCTATTCTATTCATGACCGTCCGATTCTACTACGACGTGCATCCGTAACGCACACTCAAAGCGATATTTCGAGAATACGGATTTGACAGACCATGCGTTACTGGACCGTTCGACCACATCGCATTACCTCGTCGCTTCGAACGATTCAAGAATAGACTCCCAGGAAACCTTGCCCAAACGTTCGCGCGCCAAATTGTTACCTGTCGTCTTTCGGCTGGTTATCGAAAAACACTCAACAATGTTTTTCTCAATTTTAATCAAAACACAGATCTTTAAATAATGTAATTTCAACGCTAGAAATATTCACACTTTTTCTAGCAATCTGACAACAAACAACTGTCTAATTAATAATTTTACATGTCAGTTCCAATCTTGATCAGTCAGAAAATTTAACGTCAAATAAAAAAAAATTACAGAACCAATCAATCAGGAAAAACTTCAAACACCTGCAAACGCGTCGTATGTAACATGTAACGGTAACAATAGATATGAAAAAGAACTTAATATGTAAATATATCTGAACTTAACTTAAATTATTATTTATTCGTGACTGTGGAAACATCTGGTTAAGTACAGTAAAACTTGGACTAGGAACAGGATGACTAATATTATTTTCTGAAATATGGTAAACTTTTATACAATAAATTTGTTATCGTTTATACATAAATCATTTGTATATTTTATTCATTATCTCATCCATCGATAACTTCATCTGAGAACAGGAGTTTTGCTGGGATAGATAATTAATTTTATAGAAAAAGAGAGAGATAATCACACAAAGATAAGAAAGATAAAAGAGAGTAAATCACTGTTAACCTACCAATTGCAGAAATATCTGTAGGTTGTTTAATAGGATATTAATAGATCCTGTAACGGTAACAATAGATATGAAAAAGAACTTATGTAAATATATCTGAAATTAACTTAAATCTAAATATTGAAACAGGAATTCATTTTAGTTTATTCGGAGTATCTTCATAATTCTTGCAGGCAGTAGCTATTAATTAGATCTGCATTCACTGGTTTCAAGATAGATTCCAGAGGGTGGATGTCTGATTAATCTATAAACCTGACTTGAGAATGAATTATTTATTCGTGATTGTGAAAACACCAATTGCAGAAATATCTGTAGGTTGTTTAATAGGATCTATTAATATGAACTATCAGTGTGTTGTATCCTTCATTTAATCTAGCAACCACAGTAATATGTTACGAATTATCTCATACACATAACCATGTTTATGCATTCTTGCATCAAAGTAAATAAATATGAGAAAATATTAAATGGTCTGCTGTAGACTCACAATCTGGGAGGCTCATGTTCGTTCTTTTATACTTTACAATAAATTTATATTTTTATTCAGATTCTCATTTTGTGCCAATGTAACACCAACAGTACTATGATTAACAAACAATTCGCATCCACAGACAATAACTGTTATAATATAACAAAAACAATATTTTGTGATCTCGTGTGTACATTTTTAAAAAATGAGATGTGGCCACCACACGACTTTCTTATACGTATGAGCGTTTCAAACTATACAATTTTAAGAATTTTTTTATACAAAAATTATTTAAAATCCTATTCTAAGCACTTCCATTCTCTTAATAAATCGATATAGAATGCATACTTTGCTAGATATCCGAAAAAAAGTGCAACTCCCTAAGAGTAAAAGTGTTACTTCCGGTCTAAATTTTGAAATTTCATGTGTACAAAAAATATTGCAAATCCAGCTCTAAATAGTTTTGTACTCGTGATAAATATATACAAAATGCATAATATACAACATATTTCCTAAAATCGCTGCTCGGTAAGAGTAAAAGTGATACTTTCGGTCAGAATTTTGAACAATTTCTTTTATAGAAAAGGTGTTGAAAATTAAGTTCTAAATACTTTTATATCCGTAAGGTACCCGTCTAAAAAGCATGACTGATTTTCGATAGGAGTAAAAGACATACTTCCGATAGGAATTTCGAAAAACTTTTTAAATATAATTGTTCTCAATTTTAATTTTAAGGACATATAAATTCTTTATAAATTTGTTTAAACTTAGTAGTCGACGAAATATTGGTAAAATTCGATTTTTTCACTGAAGTAAACTACTATTTCAAGTCTACCGATTTTACTGAAAAACTAATCAGATCTCAAGAGGAAGATTATATACGTAAATACAAAATTTGGAATTGATATCTACATCAGTTTGACCGCTATCGTGGTCACACACACAGACACACACACAGAGAGACGTTTTTTTAAAAACCACTTTTTTGGAATCAGGGGCCTTCAAAACGGGAACATCTACAAAAATCTCGAGGTCGAAAATTTTCGTCATCGCAATACTTATACTACGTATAAGAAAGTAAAAGTATTGGCATGTTAGATACGAATGAGGAAAAATAAAACGAGAAATCAGGAAACTTGCATCAAACATTGTGGAATTAAGAATAGAGACAAGACCTCCAGAAGACATTCTGAACAAACTTCTAAATAAATAGAAAGAGACCAGCGAAAAAACAGGGGAACAGGTGAGGTATTTAAATTATTCCCAACTATTCTCGTATTTATTTCGGGGTTTTATTCAATTCAATTTAAAACAGCTACCTCAATCCTTATACATGTCAGCGAGCTAATAATACATTTATAATAATATAAAAGGCAATAATACCTGGCATTCCTCTCGCAGCAGAAGGTCTTATGATGTTCCATATATTCCTTTACGCCCAAGTAAATTTTGCAAAACGGGCACTGCCTGAGTTCTGCAATTGCGTGAAAAATACACTCATAAATTACATTAATTTAGTGCTTGTAGACTGAAATAATCATAAAATATCATGGTCATTAAAGAATGTAATGATTTCTAAGTAAAAAGGCATTTGACAATTTATGATCAACGCATAACCATGAAATGAACACGATTTGTCTGTCCCTAACAACTACTGCATCAGATGCCTTTTAATTCCGAAAATTTATGTTGTCCCTAATGTTAAAATAAAATAAAATACATAAAAGCCTCTAAAGTAAACGATTCAACCTTTCAACAATTTCTTTTATATTTAGAAAAGTATATAGCCACGCCCTTGAAAAATACCAAACATCGTGTTTCTACACTTTGTAAAAAAAATTGATATTGTTTTTATCGGGTTCTTCGGAAAATATTCTACCTTGTTTTATAATATTCGCAGTAATAACAATGACCAACCCATAATAGCTATTGAGATATACTCTTTTTCTTGCACTATTATTGTCTTTTTTTATATTATGGCATGTAAATGTGTTTATCATTGTAGATAAAAGTGTGTTTTTACCCACAATGGCAGGAAACACAATAATTCCAAGATAAAATTGTAACATCGAAGTCAAAGAATGCATCTATTAAATTATGTACTTCTACCGATTCTGCAATGACATTGTCAAACTACCTATTTTATGATACTATTTTCAACATTAATAAAATAATTCAAAGATAATGACTTTCATAATACAAAAATCAATGTGGTTAGATCCAGAAGCATCAATGGCACAGTACCTTCAATTGAAAACGTTCCAGCTGTATCCACAACGCAAACAGTTTTATGTTTGGCCAAATACGATTTCGAGCTAAATCCAAGGCAGCAAAATGTGCAGGCAAATATGTCCTTGATAATTTTATTCGGGTTGTTTCCGCATTCCTCGCCTAAAAACACCCGTAATTCATCACCAGCTTGGATTTGACGAGTGCTTTGATAATAGATATTATTTTCAGATTGAAAGACATGCAGGTTTCCTTCAGAAGTATTCCTGGTAGGATTAACGTACTGCATCCAATTCAAATTCTTAAATTTATTTTTATCCAGAACACATTTCTCCCCTATTATTTCCCAAGGACATTGTGTCACAGTGAGTCCAGTGAAAGGACCAAATTTTACACCTGCAGGAATAATTCTTATAGCATATATTCCAGTTTGTCCAAGACAATCTTGAATTTCTAAAATGTCATTTGGTATATCTTCTCTTGCCCCATTATCTGCACTATTCAAAGCATTGTTGTTTAAAATATGTCCAAGCATTCCACATTCGATGCAATAGTCTTCGTAATATGCTTCGCAATGTTCACAGTCTGTCGATTAAATGTACACAGATTAAAAATCATAGCATTTACTGCCACTAGATAATTGCTAATATAAATACAGAATGTTGAAGCACAACCCACAGTGTAAGTTTATGTTATATCTTTACGATTAACTGTGCCATACATTTTTAATTTAGATTATTAAATTCTACGTACAAACTAGTGTCAGAATTAAACGTTAAGACGATTTTCAATTGAATCAAAATATCATCAAAAGTTAACAGTAAATTCTACAAAATACTACTTTAAATTTCTGAACAATTTTGCTAATTTAACCAATCCTGTATCTTCAATACTAAGAAAGTTACCAATATAGGAATACAGAAGGTGGGCCATCCTGTATAGAAGCAATGAAATAAATGGCAGTTGAGATAATGTAAACCTTAATACTTTAACAATGAATACTACATGCACATTAACTTTTCGAAGTTAAGGTTGTGTATTTGATGCTCGTGCTGCGTATATTACATCACTATTGCCAAACAAGAAAATCACAACCACCTAATGGATTGCTTCCATTACTAGATGTTTATAGGCTCTAAAACAGTCCCAACAGTAATGGCCAAAGCACCAATACTTTTCATAACATTCCATCAACCAATTGGTCATGTAGGATCATCAGCAATATTAACAAAGATGTAGTTGCAGATATACATTTACATACATATATTAAACCAAGTTATATTCAAAAAA
The DNA here is from genome assembly GCA_963170755.1 of Amphimallon solstitiale. Classification (NCBI taxonomy): domain Eukaryota; kingdom Metazoa; phylum Arthropoda; class Insecta; order Coleoptera; family Scarabaeidae; genus Amphimallon; species Amphimallon solstitiale. Next base: position 33,084,247 of record OY720685.1, on the reverse strand, counting down.
ATAAAGTTGGTAGTTATGATCTTGATTAAAATTTGTAAACATTCTCACTGAAGGATAAAGTTTATAATGATGCTCACAAGAAAACATCCAATAATATGTATTTAGGTATGCGTAAACAGAAAGCTTATGTTGTACAGAATCCAAAACGAAGATTTTTGTTGCCAGCATGTGAGTAGAAAGTATCAAATTTCTTCCTAAAAAACACATTTCAAACTTAGAATCCATTTACTAAAGGCCCCTACACACGCTCCGTCTCACCTTGATACTTGACTGTGCATTTCTAGTCTCAAGAGAAGTTTGAAAACCATTTACACAGAAAAGTCTTAAGATTTGCATCCACACAGTAGGTTTTACACTGAGCCATAAAACTGCACAATCAAGTATCAAGGTAAGACAGAGGCCTTAATGGAAGTTTCGGAATAATTGTAGTTGAGGTGTAAAATTATCAATGCAAACGTACAGGAACGGAGATAAAAAATAAATTAGGTACTCATCGAGTCAATTTTGCAGATTACATCCCATGTAAGATATCCCATATAGCGCATTGAAATAATGAAAATTACAGTAATTGATGTTTATTTAAGCTCACAACACAACAATTACCTTCGATTTGGGCGTTTTTTTTGATTGAATTTTAACAAAATTGGTAAATACCCAAATCATAACAAACAAAATGGCGCATGGGAATGAACTGGTATCATGACTGGTATAAAACTAGTGACAAAAAGTCACAATCAAAGGTTCGTGTTGCATCGGTTATGCTTCGTTGAATCAGTCAATAGAATTACTACGATGTAGAAAGTCATTTAAAATAGGATGTTGGAAATAGTATTAAACGTTTATTGTTACGAAAATTACTAATAAAATTGAAATTATTAATAGAAATGTTGTTTTTGTTAGTAGATGGAATATTAGGTAATTAGTTTATCAATTATATTTACGTATAAATAATATTTATGATTGGTATTTATTTATTATCTGTAATTTGAAAATACATAATGAAATTGTAAAATATCTGCTCTTACTAATAATTGGTCTTTAATGTGCCATGTAAGTGCATTTATTTTAAAGAAAATCACACATTACATATATTTTGTAAATATTAAAGTAAAACAAAATTAGTTGACTCTTAAGAATTTAATGAAACATAAAGCACGTCTTGCAACTATCAATATTGAGCTCAATACAGATATAAAACAAACTTAAGATATACAAATGACATACATGATTTGAATTAGTTATTTTCCAATATACTGTCTTATAAAAAAGTAATTGTCACAATAAAATAGCAAACACATAAAGAAGCATATATGATAAGTGATAAGTAACAGTACTATATATGTTTATATAGTTTAATATATCAATTATATCTTGTATTACGTACAGCCTTAAAAAATAACTGATTAATCATGAGCATTTATAATAATGCATAACTAATGTTACTTATGATTACAATATACCTTAGTGATACAGGTAAATGTCAGATAACTAAATCAAACACAGTACAAATACGAATGTAATAATTATTCGAATACATTTTTCGCAGTGTATTCAGTCAGAGGAAATAAACACTATCAACTACCATTAGTTAGTTTTTGATTCAATTTAAAAATCATTGTTTAGATTTAATGTAAATATTACTGAACGTGTTATAAATGAATCAACGAAGTGGATTAAATATTTTTATATTATTGTCTCTGCAATTGTTAATATGAAATAACTCAAATTTATCATAATATATCTTTTTTAAGAAATAAAATAGTTATTTGAAAAGTTTACTTACATGTTAAGAAATTTTATTTATCTATAACAAGTACAGTTGGTACTTACTGGATTTTATTTAATAAAAGTGAGTTATTGTTTGAAAATCGGCCTCTCCGTTAATTACAGTTAAGAAAGATGATTACTACAGTGGAGTTGTGGGGAATATGCAATGGGGACCGTTTTGCTCTTGCAGAGCAGCTCCAACGTTGGGGGGTAATTCCCCAACGTTGGAACTACAAGCTATGTGGTTCCGAACTGGAATTGAGGGTGGATAATTCCCGATACGTATTGTCACTTTTCGCTTCGATCTGACATTAGCTATTGGGGATTTTTAGTTTTGAATATAATGATACTACTGTTACGCTATATCTATGATGGTAGTTTATTATTATTATTATTATAGTTATTTATCTGTTGTTGTTGGCGATTAAAAATCTAATTAATATAATCGGTAGGTAAACTCCTTATTCCACATTTCACAAATTGTTTATAAAATTATTTTGTTTTTGTGATTGGGCAATGTCAGTAGAGAACACAATCACCAATTAAAAATGTACTGTAGCTGTATGTCGAACATATTTTCAACATTTCGCTTACAGAATACACTGCGAAAAATTTATTGATATAATTATTACATTTGTATTTGTACTGTGTTTGATTTAGTTATATCTGATATTTACCTGTATCACTAAGGTATATTGTTATCATAAGTATCATTACTTATGCATTATTATAAATGCTCATGATTAATCAGTTATTTTTTAAGGCTGTATGTAATACAAAATATAATTGATATATTAAACTATATAAACATATATAGTACTGTTACTTATCATATATGCTTCTTTATGTGTTTGCTATTTTATTGTGACAATTACTTTTTTATAAGACAGTATCTTGGAAAATAACTAAATCAAATCATGTATGTCATTTGTATATCTTAAGCTTGTTTTATATCTGTATTGAGCTCAATATTTATAGTTGCAAAACGTGCTTTACGTTTCATTAAATTCTTAAGAGTCAACTAATTTTGTTTTACTTTAATATTTACAAAATATATGTAATGTGTGATTTTCTTTAAAATAAATGCACTTACATGGCACATTAAAGACCAATTATTAGTAAGAGCAGATACATTTTACAATTTCATTATGTATTTTCAAATTACATATAATAAATAAATACCAATCATAAATATTATTTATACGTAAATATAACTCATAAACTAATTATCTAATATTCCATCTACTAACAAAAATAACATTTCTATTAATAATTTCAATGTTATTAGTAATTTTCATAACAATAAACATTTAATACTATTTCCAACATCCTATATTTTAAATGACATTCTACATCGTATTAATTCTATTGAGTGATTCAACGAAGCATAACCGATGCAACACGAACCTTTGATTGTGACTTTTTGTCACTCGTTTTATACCAGTCATGATACCAGTTCATTTACATTCGCCATTTTGCTTATTATGATTTAGGTATTTACCAATTTTGTTAAAATTCAATCAAAAAAACGTCCAAATCGAAGGTAATTGTTATGTTGTGAGCTTAAGTAAACATCAATTATTGTGATTTTCATTATTTCAATGCTCTATATGGGATATCTTACATGGGATGTAACCTGCAAAATTGACTCGATGAGTACCTAATTTATTTTTTATCTGCGTTCCTGTACGTTTGCATTGATAATTTTATAAGAAAAAGTTGTTCAATTAGAGGTCCTCTATACGGTACACTAGTCATTTTGGCAAAAATCGTCCGACATCTCAACTGCAGTGCACCGAAGTTTCAAGTAAAACCGATGGATTTTAAACAAGAATTTGATACTTTGGCAATGGGTAACAATTGGGGCGCCAGCAATGACCTTGATGCACAGTTGTATGTATCTTGAGGTTGACAGCGTTGTCAAATGCTAAATATAATTAGCGATCGTGAACAAAGATTTAAATAGGCATAACAGATAAACTTGCTCATTATTCATTAGATTTTACAAAAAAATATTGATGTTTGTTTTATTTTAGAATATTTATACCTATTTGTTTTTCTTAAAATAAAATACAACGACGTATTATTTAAATTCGTATGTTACACAAACATCACATGTATAGTCGAGATCAACTATACGTATTATTAGATTATTATAGTTGAACAATTATCACTTTTATCTATATAATTTAATATATGTATTGCAAATTATACTATTTATATAGGTAGTATGCATTAAAATATTTTATAACAGTTTGTAAGTTAATAGGTTAATACATGTAATGTAATTCAAAAGTAAAGGAACCTAAGTTGCGAATTGCACAAAAAGCTCTTGGGAATATCGTAATCCTTATCTTTATTTGGAAACATCCTGTTAAATATCCTTTAGAGGAATCAATTTTTCTATTGTTGATACTGTTACATACTCATGAATATAATTAAAATGTATATATATCTACTTATACACATACGGGCTTTATCTTTGGGCTTTATAAACTAAGGAATAATGAACAAATTTAACTATTATATCTATTTAATGTTTGTTCACGATCCCGAATTATACATTTAGCATTTGACAACACTGCGAACTTCAAGATACATACAACTCTGCATACGAGGTCATTGCTGGCGCCCCAATTGTTAACCATTGCCGATACTTTTTACTCAAGTAGTGACAATAAAACCGACATTTTTTGATTCTCTGTAGGTGCAACATAAGCTTTCTATTCCTTAACCTTATATGTATGTACTTACATAGTAGTCCATTATCGAATTCAATTTTAATATCATCTGCATTAAATCCTCCTCCGATATTAATATTGTCATTTTGTATTTCAGTAATATCAATTGATGCTAGTTCTGTTTTAATATTGCTCAAACACGTGGACTCCTCATACTGTTTTATTTTTTCAGGACAAATGGCAACTTGTAATTCAGCGTTGTCTATTGTAATAGCAGTTTCGGAGATACACGCTTTATCCTCTGCAAAACTATCTTCATGGTACTGTTCTTCCATTACACTAAATGTATTTGCCAAAAGCATAGCGTCATTCATAATAACTTGCTCAACATGATCAGACATTATTAACATTTAGGTACTTATTTCTTATTATTATTAATGATAATTATTATAAATTTGCGAATGGCGAGTAAACCAATACAACGATTGGGGCACAAACAAACCACAACTCACACAATACACCAATAAATAAGAAAGCCAACAGCCATACCACGTCCGTTTCTATCAGTGTTGCCAGGCGTTTTTTTTTGATTTCCCTTAGATTTTGCACCAAAAATTCCCTAGACGGTTAGTATATAATGGATTGCCAATAGAGGTGGGCAAATCGGTTCTTTTCATTGACCCGGCTCACTCGGTTCAGCTCCTCATAGTGAGCCGGGTCCCGGAACCGGCTCATTTGAACCCTGTGGATTCGTAATAGCATACCCTATGTAATACTCGGCGCAAACGAACCAGGATGATACTTTAGGCTGCGCGCACACCAATTATACAAAATGTTTAACAAACAATTTATTTAAAGGTACAATTCACGCAAATTTGACAAATTATCAGATTGTTGTACACAAATTAAGCAAAATATACCTATGTAAAACTAAATTATACATTCATTTGGTATTTATAATTATTAAAGAGAATGCCATTCGCACAAAAAGTAATTAGAACTAGAGCATTTCATAATTTTCATAGCATTATTAAATGGCAATTATGATTATGATGCAGATGTAATAAAAATATTTGTAAGAAGTTTGTAACTCACAGATAACTAGTAAATTAAATATTTTATTTTATTATCCAAAGGAATATTTTTGAGAACTATATAAATAACAAATAAGTACTGTTATGGGTCTTTGACCGACATAGAACAGGTAAAAGAATTGAATTTGATAAATACCTAAATGAACCGATAATCAATAGACATCAAGATCCACTAACATGGTGGCATCAAAGAAAAGATGTCTATCCCAGAATTTACGAAATAGTAAAAAACGTTTATGTGTCTTGGCTACATCTGTTCCTTGCGGGCGCATTTTTAGTAAATCTGGGAACATTATTACTGACAGGAGAAGTCGACTAACAACCGCGAATACTTCACAAATCATTTTTTTAAATTATAATTTGTAAATTATGAATGTAGAATTTAGATTTATACGTAAGCTGTTTAGTTATTTTTACATTTTGATATTCAGTTCAGTATATACATTTTATATATTTATACAATATGCTGTTTTGTTGTACAAAAATAAATATTTTAGTGCGTACCCTACCTGTTATATAATATCAATTTTTATTTTTCAATCCAACCTGGGACCGTATTCCAAGTATAATTTCCAAATTATTCAGTCGATCCAAGTGAGCCGAGATCCGGTTCATTGAAATTTAGTGAACCGGCTCCCTCGGTTCCCTGCTGGGATTCGGTTCACTGAACCGGTTCGGACCCGAACTGCCCACCTCTAATTGCCAATAATTTCTTCATTTTTCATTTTTGTTATTATTATTAATGTTAATTATTATAAATATGTGAATGGCCGTCAGATAAATTAATTTGCTGCACGCAATACAAATAACACAATACTAAATTAATAAGAAACCCAACTACCACACCCGATTCTACATAAACGAACATCGGACAAAGATTCATCTAAGGATGAAAAAATACATTTCTTTAGATTTCCTAAAGATCATATGTAAGTGATGTAAGTCAACAACAAGTTATCAAGAATCTTCCTATTTTTTCGCTTTTCAGTAATAATATTAATTCATATTGGAGTTGTCAAAAATAGGTGCAAGCATGTGGAAGATATGATTTCTCGACAAAGATCCCTTAGAATTGTATACAAAGTATCGGATATGCAGAAAACATTTTGTAGCAGATATGTTAATGAACGTTGAAAGGAAGCGTCTGTTACCACTAGCTGTGCCAAATGATTTTTCATACAGAGTGCACTTTAGAAACAATATGTAAGAATTATGCAATTAACAATAAACACTTAAGTAACAAATTTTTTTATAGCTGAACCAATTCCATCATGTTCAAGATATTCTATTACGTTAAGAGAAAGGGGAGTGAAACGGAAAATACAGGTCACAAAAAGATGAAAGTTATTTCTGATATTATCATACTATACCATATATTTAGTCTGTTTTACCTTCTGAAATTTTCTAATAACGAGTTTAAAAATGCACTAAGTATGAATAGGAAATTAAGTATATTAATGAATATATAGATATCGAAACATGTCACATAGATATCGACACTTTTTACACAGGCATTGAGACATGCTAGAAATGAAACAACCTATATTTACAAATATGTGTCCTGCAAATTCATTTATTTCCACCTATCTTCATTAAATTCTATGTAAAAGCATATCCGACTAAAACCAAAATAGTAAGAGGAAGCAGATACTTTATAAATAATAAACTTTGTGAAATCTTGCAGAAAGTTCAACTAAGAATGCACGCAACAAGAAAAGAAAATATAAGATAGATGTAAATCTTGTCGGTGATACAATAAATTTATTATTATTATATTGTTATAATAATAATAATAATAATAAAGCTATTTATTCAGTAATACATACAGTGTTGAACATGTCAAAATATATATATATATAAAACAGACTCACAAATTCACATTTATACGCGTTAAAATTTAAAATTAAAATACTCATCTATGCTATAGAAAGCTTCTTTGATGAGTATTTCAAGCAATACAGTTTTTTGCCTTTTTTGAGGTAAATATTTTATGTGTGAAGGTAAATGATTATATACTCTTATTATTTGGGTGATACAACTCTTTTCCACAATACTTTTTGTTGTTTGTAGAGGCACCAAATGTGAACAGACTATACCTCTGGTCTCGTAATTATGTTGTAATTCTTGCTCTTTGAAAAACCCATAATTCTCCCTTACAATAGAATGTAAATATTTTTTGGTATAATAAATTATTCATTGTCTCAGCATTTCATTGCCTACCTTTTTAAATGAACATATTTCAAATATATATTTCTTTATTTTCCGATCACATTTAACATGTATAACACATATACACTTAATATTCTCTAAACACATATTTTCTTATAATAATATTTTATATTCTTATAATATGTAATTATTCCACATATAATTTGTATTTCTATTTTACAATATTGTGAATCCATACATTTATTTCATGACAATAGAATTTTGAAATCTGTTCTGTTTAAAATTCCCGCACTTCTACATTCCAATTTAAATGTCCAAGGTCACTGAAAATTTGAGTAAGAAACAGAGATATAGAGAGGGGAGAATGCTCTTACAAATGCGGGAAATATAGAATGATTGCAAATGATGATGTGCGCCATTTTGACCCAGGGTTGTCAAAAAGCACCAATCATAGGCATTCTTGAAAGAACGAACTTTCAAACAAAAAATGAGAAAGGAATGTGGAAAGAAACGTTCGGGTGATTGGTTTATGCATTTAAACCGCAAAGTAATCGCGTTTTGCTTATTTTGTCAAACATTTATTTATTGTATTTTACATAGTTTATTGTTTATTATTAACATTCTTAAAAAATAGTCCTTTTTCGAAGACGCAAGTAAAATATTCCCTTTATGGAGGTATTTTGTCACTTTCATTAACTTTCCTTTAGTAATCGCTAATATTTTATAGTATGGTGGTAGGGCTCCTGCATTTATTGCATGAAAATATTGGTGCATCTCTTTTGTTCGAAATTTGTTTTTGCTATTTCTGAATATTCCTTTGGCTTGTATTTATTTAGTTTTATTAAGACTCCCGTTTTATGTAATTTGTAATTATTTTAATGATATTTGCCGGAATTAATTAGATATTAAATCTTATTCTGCAATAAACATATAGTTTTATTACTATTATTTATGATTATTAATTATTTAAGTTCTACTTCTTATTATTTCTCACCATGATTTGTATTTACTTTACATGTTGAGGCTTTGTAATAATATGAGTAATGTTTTAGAGAAAACTAAAATCTGATAAAAAAAAATCTATTGTAACAAAAGTGCCGGTGTTTCCTATAAAATGTAAAAAATATTTATATTCTTCACAATCGACACTCATATTGTTAGTTGGCGAAATTAAATTATAAAAATTTCACCGTGGGTAAGATACGAACTGTGCGGACTCCGAACTAATCATTGATTAGAAGCCAATGTTAATACCACACCTTGAAATCGAATGTTATTGATATTATCATTTTTTTTTATTTATATCTTGCAATGTTAATTTTTTTTCAGTAAAGCTTCGATAAAATTTTTAAATAACCGTTATCTGGCAGACAAAACGTCAAACGCAATCCTTTCCGCACCACCTTAGAGGTAGAGTGCAAAGGGCATTTATTTCTCATGGTATTCCCAGTAGGCCTAATTCATGTTTTCTACAACAATTTTTTTTTACAAAGGATAGACAATGTAGAAAATAAACAAGAATGGCTAAGTGGCGTTTTGTCTAAACGTATCACAATCAGTAGGTACATACTAATTCTCCAATTTGACGTTTCTACTTTCTCGATTTCTCAAAATACGAGGATCCATAATTTGAGATAATAAAGCCAGAAAATAAAATTATTCTAACTTAATTACCACTTCTGGTCAGAGTTCTACATCTACATATGTGTATTGTCTCATACCAAGTATCCTTCTTTAGATCCTTGACAAAAGTAGAAGCACAATCCGTGTGTTCACAAAAAATATATCTTGGTCTATTTATAATGTCACACTGCAATTTCACTATCTATAATTTGTTATTGTTAAGTTCGAACTTTTGTAATGTTCAATTGCTTTTGTCACGGCCGAATTGAATTTAGGTTTTTTTCAAACAAATCTTATAATAACTAGATCGCGCCGGCCATTTGATGATGACGGATTTTATTGCAGACTATATCTCGGAACGTGTTCGCAGCTAAACATTTAATGTAGAAGTGGCAAGATCGGAGAAAGTCGCTGTGATGTCGATTGTTGCCGGGAGACACACGTTGCCAAGTATTATTTGTATACGTATAAATCGCATGTAAACATTGAATCCCTATAGCTAATAAAAATAGACACATACGGTATAAGCCATAGCCATAGCCATAAGCGGATTTGATAGAGGTGGGTCGTTCGCGAACGAACCGGTTCAGTGAACCGAATCCCAGCAGGGAACCGAGGGAGCCGGTTCACTAAAATTCAATTGACCGGATCTCGGCTCACTTGGGTCGTTGCTTAATTTGTATATAACAATCTGATAATTTGTCAAATTTGTGTGCATTATAGCTTCAAATAAATTGTTTGTCAAACATTTTGTATAATTGGTGTGCGCGCAGCCTAAATAATCCCCGTTCGTTTGAGCCGACGCAACGGCGCCGAGTATTACATGTCCTACACGTGCCTCGAACGGTATGGGTATGCTATTACGGAACGGATCCACACGGTTCAAATGAGCCGGTATCGGGACCCGGCTCACAATGAGGAGCTGAACCGAGCGAGCCGGGTCAATGAAAAGAACCGTTTTGCCCACCTCTAGGATGTCTCTAGGATTTGAGCATTGTTGCCAACCTACTACAGACAATTTCCCGTGAATGCCCTGAATCACATAGGAATATTTTCTGATTTTCCCAAAATTCTTAAATTGCATCATGTTTTTACAAAAAAAATGTTTACAAAAGTATAGACAGTATAGAAAATGAACAAGAATGGCCAAGTAGCGTTTTGTCTAAACCTGTCACAATCAGTAGGTAGGTACATACTAATACCCTTGTTTATTAATACTATAGTTATACAACTGAAGGTTAGTTCGGGTAGGTAGCCAACAGAGGGGTTGGGCAGTAGGATGTGCCCATTCATAAGTTTTCCCGCTAAATTTGTTGTAGTAAAAGCAGTCTTCTCGTAGTAGTAAAGAGAAGCCAATGGGAGCTTAAAGGAAGTGACGCAATTATCCAATTACACCAATCGTGTTTGTTACAATTTTGTAGGCGTTTTGCTTTAGATTTAAATATCTTAAAATATTTTGAATTAAGGGATATGATAAGTCTACTGACACTAATTTTTCAAATTCCAAAAATAAGTGATGATGTGATTGTGGATGTTAAATGTTATTCTAAAATACATATTGCAAGACGATGTAACGAAGAAATGTCATTTTTCCTATATATTTTATCTTATAATTGACAATGGATATTGCAGTATACAAGCTGAAAAAGGTTCAAAGTACTAACCTTTAATAAAATCTTTGCTTGCTTATGAATTAGTTTGTTTGTATAACTTGTTGGGTATGTACTATCCTCAACAATAATTGATGATTATTCATTCAGACTTGTATCATGGCAATTGTTGTTACGATTCAGGCCTAGATAAAATAAAAATAACTAGAACCATAATAAAATAAGTAATGTCAAAGCCAAGTACATTTAAGTGTGTATCTAATTAACTTTTATGAAGTGATATACCTCACTTCAACCAGTATGAAGGCTAAAATTCTACACATATAACACAATAAAATCCATGAAGATTTCAAACAATTGTAATTAAACGTGGGTGAAAGAAAAATTAAATAGTAGAAATATAAGTAAACTAGTTTGATAATGACGTGTAATGTCAAAACTGCAGTCACATAGTGATTAAAATAAAGTGAAGTTATTCAAATTTAATTGAGTGTTTTATTGTACTTATGTATAAGTAACAGCCGAAAGTGTTACATATTTTAAACTAGTTTTGTTTGATAACCCCTATGTAACTTCAATTATTAGGAATTACTATTATTGAAAGCAATTTTTAAAATCGCAGGTAAATACAAATTGAAGAAACGTCCATCTACAGACCATGTGTAGGCAGTACTTACTATATTGATAATTACCAAGAATGTAAATGTATAATGAAAGTTGCTGCGACTTCCCTGATGAGCTGAGGTATTGTGGGTGTAAAAGCAGGATTAATTATAACACTTCTACAGTAAGAAGGATAGTGTTTCTATTATAATAATAAATTTATTATATCAATAATAAGATATACATACAGTTTACACAATAGCACATCAAACAAAAATGTAATGATAACATCAACACAGGGCTAATTTATGTCATTGACATTGTAGAATGCTTCTTGAAGGAGAATGTCCTTTATTTTCTCTTTAGATACGAAAGTAGAAAGATGTGACGTGTTGTACTGAAGTGGCTTTTGTCCTATGTAATGCGGGATGTGCAGCAAATGGTGATGAGGGGTGGAGACTTCTGTAATCTCACCCCTAGTCATGAGGTGTGACAGCTTTTTCAAAGCCCTCCTTAGTTGTTGCAGAATATGTGTCTAGGCTAATGGACTTATCATAAGTTCTCTGAAGAGAGGTTTGCAGCTAATAGTTTGTGAAACACAGACAATTGCTCGAACAGCCTTCTTCTGCAGGATGAACACCTTTTCTACATAGGCCTACTTACCCCATATTGGTTAAACATTGTTGATATGTGATTTGATAGTCCATAGTATATCGTTATTCCAGTAGACTATCAGTTATAAATCTGATATGTCTAATTGCATAAGTAGCAGAAGATAAGTGTTTGACTAATTTAACTAATCTGCGGCTTCCATGTTAATCTTGTGTCTAGTCTAATATCAAGGAATTTTCAATTCGTAGAATATATGTTTGATCTATGTTTACTAGTAAAATAAATTGTCTCACATTTATCCTGGTTAAGTGATAAATGATTGGCTGTGAACCATTTAAATTTCTAAATTCTGAAGATACCAAAACCTTAAAATAATGTGGTGTTTATAATGCATTTTCTTTGTAAAACGTACTACAT